>JAJEOU010000629.1:13221175-13726286 GCA_021534815.1 Acrocephalus arundinaceus
ACACCAAAGTGTGTCAGTTGGGGAATTCTTCATAATTATTCTTAGCATTCCATGGAAAAAAAAAAGAATGCAGAAAGATGTTAAAGCAGATTGAACACATCTTACCAACAAAGAGAATTCTCTGCCTGGTTTTCCAAGCTGAGATTCTTGGCCAGAGTTTTGTTTGTGCTTTTTGTTGTCCTCATGCTGACCCATACTTGAATTTGTGTTTTTATTGATCGTGCCTGGAAGGGTCCTGGACGGTGCCCCTCCAGATTTACATCTGTGGGAGCACTGTGATCCGGGGAAGCAATGGGGTTTAACCTTACAAGTGGCTTGCCAGGAGTCCAGTTCTAGGTCCCGGGTTTTGTTTCTCTGCTCCTCAAGGAGCTGTATCATGCCAAATTCTGCTTTCAGTTACCCACTAAATTTTTCTATAGGATGTCAGTATTACCTAATTCTTCAGCTACAAAATGGAGAGAAAGCCTTATTTATGCTTCACAGGGAAGAAAGAGAATTTGAAAGCTTATGCTGAAGATGTAGCAGTCCTGTTACAGCAAAGAAGGTTGCTGTAAATCAAAAGTTCAAATGACTTTCTAGACTTTGTTTACTTTGGTGATTTGCTGTCATTCCAGTTCAACAAAATACTACTGTTTGAGATAAGAGGAAAAACCGCTCATTTTTAAAAGTATATTTTTTCATATCCACCAAGAGAAAAATTAGATTTTTGAGATGTTTTCTTATGTTTCAAAAGTATACAGAGTATTTCCACAGTGGGAGTAAGCTAAGGGTACATCACTGGAACATCTCCAGTGAAATAACTGTGGCAGAGTGAAAAGAGCAGTAGAAAACAAGTAGTCAGGAGCAACAATGGCAAAAATACACATATATTTATTTATACATCCTTGTTTGCTGTATAGACCTCTGGATATTTTTAAATACCAGTAGTAAAAGTAGACTTCAAACATTTTCTTTGACCTCACAGCCATTACAGTTATAAATAGTTCCAATGAAAAGAAAATTCTTCCAAGAAATTTTCCTCAAGGACTTGACAAAGATTTAATATGGGACAAATATATCTTCAGTATGGAATTAGGGGGGAAACTTTCCTGTGTTCAGATTCCTCTTAATTGTGTATTAGGTCTGAAGACCCTGGCTGTATTCCATATTGTTCCATTTGTTGCTTGCCTCTGTAAGGCTTCTCTTTTGGAAGAAAGAACCAAACAAATCTAGCAACCCTTTTATTAAATGCCATCTTGACCTTGCTTCTTGGAAATATAATGGCCCAAAGGATGAAAAATTACAGCAAGTGTTTATTACTGAAATCTAGTCTCAGTTGTGAGAAGATTAAGTGTTTCAAAAGATTTAATATCCTGCCTGCTTCAATGGGATGCATGTGGAAAAGAGCTGCAAAGCAGCAGAGAACTGGAAATGGCTGTGTGATGTCTTGCTCTGTAGGCATGTGGTTGATATTTGTGGGAAATGCCTGAAAGCATGAGTTTTAGAACTGATCTTAACCATGTCCCTGTTTTCCCTATCAAGCTGCTGTGGGGAAGACTTGAACCATGTACCCTTACATCATCCCAAACTGCTCAACGATAATGGCAGATATACAGAGAGACTCCCAAAATAGGGATTTGGAAGTCAAGTATCAAACTGGTGTTCTGCAGCTGGATATCAATATCAGAATGAAAAGCTACCTTAGTCCTGATTTTTTTGCAGGAAAACTGTAGTTCCTAAGCCATTTGTATACGTGAAAAAGCCAGTTGATGAGGAAGGTTTATCTGGAGAAGAAGATAGTTGATAACTACAGAAGTAGATGCTAGCTTCTATCAGAAATAAGTTTTCTTTTTAAAAGGGCTAAACTGCAGATTTCAAATAATTCCAAGTTTTTCCTTATTCTTGGAGAAAAAAATGACGTTGTTTTTCTTTGGAGATGCTTTTCCATCTTTTACTGCATTGTAAGAAAACATTCTCTATTTGAAAGACTCCTTGAAACATTTTGTGATACCTTTATGAAATGTAGCTTAGTTTATCAGCAGAACTTTTTTTTTGCAGCCCTTTTACTGAAATACAAGTTTTACAATAGATGCAAGATGTTTTTCATTATTTGGTGGCACATATACAGAGCACAGCAGATCATCTGCCTGCTTTACTCAGACTAAATGCACATCTTTGAAAAACTTTTAGAGGCACGGTCACCTGCTACCTTTTGTTTGCATTTTTTCATACTGATTTTCATACAACTTCATTTTATAAATTTCCTTAATAAAGAGTAAATTTTCCACAATATATTTTTATGTTAACTGCTCTGAGGTAATTCATAGGCTACATGTGGATGTTTTGTCATTCCCTTTGTAAAGCCAATGTTTAGATGGAGGATTAGCCATCCTGAGGTTCTCCTTTTAAACTATAGAAGTGAAAACCATAACAAAGTGAAATGATTTATAAACTTACCATCTCAGCTGTTGAAGTTAGATAGGTTCCAACAATCTCTTAGCTGTCTGTAATGGCAAAGTATGGATTCTCTTGGAAGAAATTTAGGTTGAGATATGACAACATATACACATAAAAATGGTACACAAATTACTCTCTCATCTGAGAGACTGTGAATACTTTGTGCTTGGGTTTACTGCCTGTGTACAAAAAAACTAGCTAGAGTCAAAATCTGTTTTGCACCACTAGTGCAAATTGGATATAGTTCCATTGGATTTGATTGAGTTTCTCTAGACTTATGCTTCTTTAAATGATGGTGAAAATAAATTTCGTCCCTGAAATTTAACTTCTGCGAGGTCTCCCAGTTCCCACCAGGATGAAATAATTTGATTGTATTTAACAATGAATAATCTTACTCAGCAATTGTTGTGTATGAGCAATTAAATTCTGGGTTTTTTGAACTCTTCTGTCTCACCATAGATTTTAAAAATTATTTTTGATTGTCAATTGTGCAAGATTAAAGGAGGAAAAAAACAACAAAAGAAAAAGCCCCAATGAAAACCCAGCAAAACCCAGGTTTCTTGCATAATTTGTTTGGCTAGTCAGCACTTCTGGGCTGCTTCCAAATAAATAAATAAACAAAATATATGCAATTTTTCTAAATAGTTGGAAATCTTCAATGAACTGGTGTATCTTTACTAAAAGTTGTAAGACTTTGTATTTTTAGCCCTGCCCTGTCAAGATCAGTATATGTTTATTCTCAGCCCTGTGATGTCCTAAGAGATGGATGATCAAACCATTTGGATGCTTCAACCCATTGAGTTTGGTAGGAGTCTGATGCCTATGTATCATCTGAGGACCTGTGCTCAAGCAGAGGGTACGTGGAATAAAAGGATTAGGAAGGGGCAGTTAATTCTGCTATGTGGTAAAACTTTGCAGCTTACTGATGTGAAAAACAAAACGAACAGGTCAGAAATATCATTTTAGAATATGATCAAGTCTGTGTTCAATATTTTTGATCAAACAGGAGGTTGCTCTGTATTCCCTCACCTTCACATCACTTTCTCAGTTCTCTGAATTCTCCTGTATTTATCAACACCCCTGAACCACAGAGAGCGGAAAAGATGCTTAATTTTTATTCTACCTGCTCCTTTTTTATTCTATCTGCTCCTTCCAGATGCCAAGGCAGAACATACTCTCTCTTTTCCCTTGTTAATTATCCAGGAGGTTCAGCAGTGGTTTTTATTACAGGTCAGCATTTTTCCCTTCCTAGATATGTCCCTTTAACTAATGGAGTTTTGCACAGATCTCTGCAAAGTTACCTCAAAAATTTCTTTTTATTTGTTTGCAAATACCCTAACTTTGATAAAACAGTGCTGCAAGCAAGCAGAGAGATGAAAAACACTTCAGACTTACCAGGAGTCCGTGGGGAGTGTGCAAGTCTGCCAGAGAAGGAATTGGATACTCCCAGGAGGGAAGCCCCGCCAGCATCGGAATATGGCAGGATTACACTGTCCTTGTTCCGTGCTGTGTGACATGGTAGCATGCAGTGAGTTTGAGCGGAAATTGAAGACATGGATCCGATCACAAATGTAAAAATGCGTTTATGATTTTGATTTTGAACAGAAAATTAATTGTGGATCACTTTTATGGGACACATAGAGTTGGAAATGTAGAGATGCAGGACAAGCATCCCTAAAACCACTAGTCTGTCATGGCAGTGACAAGGAAAAAGCCTGTTAATTTGAATAAATAAGGGGAGAATTATGTCTTTGAAAACTCTGGACTTCTTGTTAGAATTCAGAGAAAAACAGAGTGTTTTCCCTGGGGTACCCAAAACTGTGAGAAGGTACTCTGAAATGCTTCTTGTTCTGTCATCTGAGAAGAGCCAAAGCATCTCAGGGGAGAAAACTGCACATTCTGTCTGCTTTAGAGATGTCACTCCAGTCAGACTTATGCCAGTGTTTTCTTAGAGTAATATATGCAATCGCTGGAATGTTTGTGCTTTTCTAACACTCTTGCTTGGTGGATCATCACCTTTGGTACTTAAATGTCTAGAATGAGAGAGAGTAAATAGTGGTGTAAACTTTGCAGGAATTGATCCCCAGCAGAGATTACCTAAACCATTTGCTGTTCTATGTATCCTTTAAAGAGGAAGCTTGTTGCAGGTAAAATAAATTTATCTGATTTAGTGGGAGTGTTGGGGCAATTGTGTCTTTTTAAGGAGATGGCACTGCAAGTTAGAAGCTTATCAGCTGGCAAGGCACAGGAGGAAATGTTTGGTTACTGGAGAACCAGGAACTGGAAATAAGAAAGTCAAGTGTGGTGTCATAGTCTGCATGGTGAAGTCTTTTGAGTAGTAGTGAGAAATTTAGCTGGAAGAGCCTGAGTAATCCTGGTTGTTAACTTGAAAAGATTAGGAGGCATACCTGGCACAAGGCTTTCAGAAACAGGGGCAGCCCATGTGATGTCAAGAGGGAAGAGACGGACAGAAGCAATACCCCTCTTGGAAAAGTATAAAGCACTCCTAGTTAAAAAATGATGTAGTTATTTGAGTGGCAGTGAGTACCAAGCGGTAAGACATGGGTCTTGCTAGATGTAGTGCCATATTCATGTGAAAATCATCTTCTGGATTTGGAATTGGTTTGCACTGCGAATTCTGGACATGATAATTATACCTTGCAGGCATCCTTATGCAAGCACCCAACTCGGAGTTGCCTCCTTCTACTGCATAGCTCAGAGACTTCCACTAGCCAGCACAACTGTGTCATGTGTCATGTAGCCAACAGTCTAGTGGCCAAGCTGAGCCAGCATATTCCCCGCTTTCATGGGAAATGCCAGTGCCACCTTCACAGGTCAGAAACCAGTAGCTCCATGTGGTCCTGCTTGCTCCAGCCCCGAGGGGTTTTGTGTCAGCACAAGCAGGGTGTTCAGGACACTAGCTCAACCCCCTCACACTTGCACCAGTATCTGTGGTTCTACCACTGATTACTTCAGCAGGATGGAAACCCTCAGACTCACACAGTCATCATCTGGTGCCTTAAAATCATGGGCTCCTTCCTTTTTGGTGTTTTGAGCCTTGTTATTGAATGTGGTGAATGTGGGAAATCTTATCTCTTGTCTGAACAACTTCCATGGCTGTGCTCAACATCCTGTGATGGCTCTGCCTCTTTATGAATGTCTCCCTTGTCATTGTTAGCAGGGAACAAATATCCCTGGAAATAAACAAAACAAGGAAATATAGAAAATATTTGCTATAAACCAGACTTGTGTTTAAAGTGAAGGTTTTCCCAAGGAACTTACTAACACACATTTAGAGCAGAGCACTCTCTGTCTAGTCCTGAATGTTGATTTTTTCTTTTGAATTCTAGCAGGAAAACATGGGGAGTTTGAAATGTCAAGAGTCTCTTTGGTGGATCTGAATCGTGACAAGACTTTTGTACAGAAAGATTTAAAACCTGAAATGGAATTAGAGCCCTAATGTAATGACCATGCACAAATTCTTGAAAAATTAAAATTTTAATTAGTTTACAATATGGCATTTTACTACTTTTTGAGGGTGGGGAGAAAAATTTGAGTCTGGTTTCCTCAGTACCTGATCAACAGATTTTAACATCAATTAGATATTATCTCCAGGGACACAGTTTTGGGTAACAGCCATGATGTTGTTCAAAGAACAGAACTTTTGCTCTTTACGTTGCTGTTCCAACTGGCAGTTTTGGGATTAAATGTCTCAAGGCTCATGTAAAAAGAAAACTTTTTGTATGCATGCTGCCTGCCCAAATCCAGCCTGGAGGCTGCTGGTATACAAGCTGGGATAGTTTAGCTTTGCTATCTTCCATTAGGAGAGTGAAGAAGTAGGCTGTCTTGTTAAGGTGATTTTCAGAGATTCTTGTTAGCAGATAATAAGAGAGTGGAGACTTAATCTCTAGGTTGACTCTCCAGTGACCCTTAAAGTTGGAATAACTGAGAAAGCAGCAGTTGCACCAGTAAAAGCCGAAATTTAGCTGAGGGCTAAGAAAAGGGAGATTGTTGCTGTAAGAAGAACTGAACTTCTGCCAGCAGAAAGCTGATACAGCAGTGACATGAGCGATATTATCTCCCCAACAGTCGTGACTGTGTTCCAGAGGCTGCAGGGTCAGACCCTGGGTTTGCTTAAGGCCACATGAAGACAAAATACATCCTTTCTATACTACTGTAAACAGGGATCCTAAACAGGATAATGAACATTATTACAGTGAGCTCTCTGCTTTGTCAAACTTCTCAGTGTGTCTCTCATCCAAGAAGGACAGAAAAGTCTTTGAAAAAATAATTTCCACCAAGTTTAAATTACTCAATGGCCAGAAAGAGAGGATGTGGCTTTATTTTCTGTCATTTGTAGAAATTGCTCCATCTAGATGATTTTTACCATGGGTAAGATTTTACTATGGAATGAGGATTTACAGGATGAACTCAAGGCAAACCTGTCCCAAGCATCCTCTCAACTTCCAACCCAACATTTAGAGATGTTTTGTCCCAGCTTTCTATATTTAAGAGTCATTAGCACAAATACCAGGGATTTTGGGACAGATTCTGCTCTTTTTATTATTTTTTAGGTACTTGGGACATGAATGAATGACAGCATAATCATGAGTCACTGCAGCAGATCACCACCAAAAGCATTATGATCACTTAGCAGAAGGAAGCCAAATATTGCCAAGCTTGCCAAATATTTGCAAATTACTGGCACATTTAGTCCTAGGCACAGACATGGCTAATTCTTTAGAAATAGCCACCACATGAGCTGGTAACTAGTTGCCAGGGTGCTGGAAGACACTGGAAGAGTAATGCAGCCTCACAGGTGCTTCATTTTGGCACGTGCCACATGGTGACAATCCTGTAACCTCATATATAAAACAAACAGAATGGAAAAATACAAGTAAATAAACAATACTAAGAGTTTGGTTTTTATCAGATCCTGATGAAATTATTAAGTGCAATTTAATACTCTGTGTCAATTTAACAACCTTACAAGTGTTAGACCAGGAAGTACAATGAGCTAAATTAAGAACTTTATGGAAAAGTAAAGTAGTGAATTTGTTTTTATATTTACTTTTCAAAAAAATTAGGCTGCTAATGTGAAGTTACATGCTGTGGGTCAATGTGTTCCCAAATGCAATTTTGAAATAAAACAAATCCCATGCCTAAACTCCCAGAGTTTGGACAGAGTCACTCAAGGGAATACGAGCAAGTTTCACTGACACCCCGGTGCCACTGAGGAGCCAAGCCACCTTTTCAGATGGATCAGGCAGCTGGAAATGCTTCCCACAATGGTATCCTATTTCATTCTCTAATTTTACTTTTGCTTTTTGATTTTCTATTGTTTCTCAGTACAGAGATTTTATTTTTTGTGCCTGGCACCTAAAAAAGGAAGCCAGAAATAAGTAAAATATTTTTTTCTGCCATTAATTGTTACAAGAGTAGTTACTGTGTCTGGGTCAGGATCTGAAAATACAGTTCCAGTTCTAAAGCCAATAGCTGTATCTCATGCTGTTATTTTGGCAGGGACTTCCAGAGGGGATACAGTTTAGCAAAAATGGGTGAAGATCTCAAGAAGCATTAACTTTCTTGGAAAAGTCTAAAATGACCAAGTATTATGGGAGAAAATGGAAGAATATGAATTATCTCCACTCTCTGGAGAGGTATCAGTAATAAGGTTTTCTCAGACAATATATGATCTCTTGTATTTATCAATTGAAATGAAAATCCAAAGATAAAATCAGGGCTGGAAAGCACTTTGTAGGCTCTGACACCCCCTAAATATCTGTAATTTATATCGAGGTTATAAGGAAATGTGAAACAGTATTTTCAGCTGTGACAGTTGTTAGCTTGCTGTAATGTTTAAGAAAAGGCAAAACTAGCAAAGGGTCATAATTTTAATAGGTTTTAGGATCTCTGTTCCACTTGTCTTGAATATGATCTGCAGAGTTTAGATCATGTCATGCTGCAGAGTGAAATCAACACAGGAAACAATGTTTTTTTAAGTAGAAACTGTACATTTTCCTATATCCTCAAGCCATGCAGGATTTTAGGGGAAAAAGAGATGACTGTTGCTAACTGGTATAAAAATTGCATTTTCCTCATACACAGATTGCTATTTACCATCTTCCATGTAGAAGATTTTCAGACACTCATATGGCAGTTGTTCATTTGTTGGGTTGGTTTGCACTTTGAGCTTTTTCTCCCAAACTAGGCTGGTGTTTTTAATTTCTGTTACATAGCACTGATGAGATAAATGAAGCACCCCAGGGGCCCTGAGAATACAACTGGTGTATCATATTCAGGGGGAGCTGGAGGAGCTGTAAATCCTCTAAGAAGGAGTCCGCGAACCCAGTAACTTGTGAGGAAAATAATCCTGAGCCTTCCTTTCCCTGATGTCCTAGCACCCTTCTAGCTTCCCAAAGGAAGGAGCTGTGGGCTGTCCACATGGGTGCACAGTGGGGATGGGGCACATCTCACTGAGGACACTCTCAAGAAACAAGCCCAGACTATACCTGTGCCTAATAAAAGGAGCCAGCTCCTGCTAATATCAGCATCTGCCATCAGCTGGCATCAAAAGTAGCTGGGTGGGGAAGGGGTAGGATGTTCCATGAAGTGCCCACAAAGCTCCAACTGTGATCTATTTTCAGGAACAATATAATGTTACTGACTGTGGGATAGAAACCTAAATTGCTTGCGTTTTTGCTGACATTTTGCCAGTGGTGTTTTAGAGCTCAAGACCACACAAGAAAAATGGTATTCCAGGATATATTGCCTCCTTAAGGAGAGGCTGTGAGACTATGACCTAATGTTTATAATTTTAAGAGTTATTGAGAGTCAATTGAACACGCAAAATTCCCAAGTGACTGCATTTATCACTCGTGTGATTAGCATGCTTGTGGAGTATAAACAGCTGAACAGATGCAAATGGTTGATGAAGTTCATCAAGAGAAAGAAAATTAAAAATATGTCAGATATTGTTGCAAATATAGGTAAAGCATGATTTTAAACCGTGCCTAGAAAAAGGATGATCAAAGGGTTTTTAAATGGGCATTGCATTATTGCTGGTCCCCATAACTGTCTGGGCAAATAGAGTTTACTTGGAAACTGATAGGAATTTTCGTAGCACCGGTGTACTTCACAGGATTTTACACACTGAGATATGAAAGCTTGCATTATGAATTACTCCCATGAAGGTTTGGTGTTCACCAAATGCTCCTAAGATGAGCTTTACTTTTAGCAGAAAAATACCAAAATATGATAAAATATACCTTTATCATCTTTACCATTTTCATAACAAACTTTGTATAATACATATATAATCTCAAATATTTATGGGTTTGTATATGAATTATTTATTTATATCTAAATCTCTTCATCATTTCCTAAGGCATCATTTCATGCATTGTATTTGTGTAAGTGTAGCAAAGGTTTCTCTAGGTGAGATTACAGTTGGAAGTCTGCAGCTTTTTAAAAATTACTTTTTAATTTGGATTTCAGCATAAGTAGTTGAAATCACCAAGCCTTAGATGACAGAAGGTCAGATATTTAATACTAATTTGTAAAACCCTGAAGATCTGTTTTGTTGTAGATGAAACACAATGATTTTTGAATTCTAGTTGTATCTTATTTTTACATTTTTGTTGGCTCAAGATAGACCATGACATTATTTTTATTTTTGTTGAGCTTCCTTTCAAGAAGATTTATTATTTTGCTTTGGCTTAGGCTGAAGTTAGGGATTTTTCTCAGCTTACTCTGTTTCAATATGCCTGCATCCTGGAGAGAGAATCTGGGAGAAGAGGGGACAAACTAAAAATAATATTACTGAAAGTACAAAAAGCGCAATTACTGATATTGCAAAAACTGAAAATTGCAGATAAGTTACATTGGCTTCAAAACAAGTTTTACTTTGTGCTCTTTTACCCCTTCTTTTTTATAGGGGCTTTTTAAGGCATGTCAATGATAATTTAAAAAGAAAACTATTTTTTTTCTCTCTTTTTTAATTTTAACCACTAGGTAAATGGAGACACTTTAAAAAATGTTCATCTGAAAAAAGATATTTTGAAAGTTATATTATTGGTGGCTACTACTACCAAAGTTATTATCCATAATGCTATGACAATATTTCACAAGCAATACCTTCTAGATCTTCTATATCTATATCTTTGTTCATTTGTGAACGTAAATTCTGCTGACCCAGAGAACTGCAGAGATGTCTAAAAGAAAACCCAGGCTGGAAGTTGTTTGTTGAGGGCACAGCTTCAAAACAGATTTATGTAGCTTTCAGTTTGCGTGCAGAGAGAGTTTGCTGAGAGGTTGAAAATGCTGTTTTTATTGGTTTTGTTCTGCTTTTCCTTTTGGCTGACTTTGCCCATCTTTTTTCAGTCAGCCCCAGGAGTCTGCTGTGGCTGGGACCTTGCACTTAACTTACATCAACAGTTTCAGTAAACACTTCGTTAAAAAAAGAAATTTTTGGAATGCATTTTTTTTAACAGCTTTTACACCTGTATTATTGACATTTTTAACAACACTGTTTGCCCCCTGACCATAATCCAAGCAGAGACATGTGTTGATTTTGGAGAAATAAACACTCACAAACCAAAGGGACCTTTTCCATCTGCTCCCTTCTGCGGAGCATCATATCTGCCCTTTGGCATTGTGTATGTTTTGGATGACTTTGTCATAAAACCCAGGGTGATGGGGAGTCAAATGCTTCATTTGCTCATGAGATGTTAAATTTCTGTGGTTGTGGTGGCTTGATGTGTGGGGGCTGCCTCTAAAACCACTCTCTTCCACTGGTCAGGTGTCTCAGCTAGGCTCTACAAATGTGATGGTTTCCTCAGTAAAGCCCATGACTCACATTTTCTCTGCTTAGTTTATGATTTATTTGTCAAAATGGCCATAATGTGCATTTCTTGTAAATGGCCTGTAGCCTCGTGAGAGAGGCTTGGCTCGTCTGCTGTGGCTTTTGAAATCCTAATGACCATTTAATTGAGTAAATGTGAGATAAGCTGTGAGCTAGGGCTGGTTTCATGGCTTTGCTTGCATTTAACAGTGTCACGGTCTTCAAACAATACGTATCCTAAAGCATGAAACCATGCTGGGCGTTGGTGGCATTAAGCTATTTTCCATACCCACAGTCTAGCTGTGCATCTGCAGCTTGGTGTAAATTGCCCCACAGTTGGGGAAGTCACAAATACCCGTGTACGCTGTCTTTCATTACACAGCTTAATGAGATTTCCACATCCCCTGGGGAACCAGCATGTCCCGCAGATGGGTGGTATCCACATTAGCTTTTTCTACAGCCAACACATCCCTGTACTCCTGAGATCCTCTCCAAAGGAAAGGCATGATTATGCATAGCAGATTGTAAAAAAAGAGGTTAACACAGATTCCAGTATTACAACTCCATGTTAGAATGTACTTTAAACAATGGAAGGAAGGAATATATTACAATTTGGGGTTTTTAGTTTGTTTCTGCATGAATCTCCAGGTAATGTTGAGTGGCTGGTTTGTAGCTTTTGTGCTCCTGGCAGATACCCAGCAGGAGATAATTATCTTTCAAGAGTCCCTGGCTTCTTTTTTAGTAATTTAAAATAACTGGCCAGCAGAGAATAAATTGTTCCAAAGTTTCATGCTTGGAAAGAGATTTCCCAAACTACAAAGTTTTATCAAGAACAAATGAGATAGTAAACGAACGTGCAGGCAACCACTTAACTGACTAAAGGAAAATTCTGCTCCAAAAAACTACAGGAATGTGTTTTGTCAAAGGCACAATTCATTGAATTAAAATTACTCAGAGCTTACTGCTCTCCCTGTCTCTTAGAGCAGAAACACAGAACATATTTTCCCATTTTCAAACCCTCTGGGTCTGGAGTTGACAGAGCCATCAGAGAGAGAGGAGCTTGATCAAGTAACTATGTTGGGGAATATAAAAGTTCTGTTAAAAATTCATGTCAATTTACACATGCATTGTGAAAAATGGAATATCAAATTAGATAGAATTGAGAATCAACTAGATCACAGAAATTACAAGTGACTTTTATCTTCATATTTACAAGATAGGAATAGGTCCTTCTACAGTCACCTGACTGCAGTCTGTATTTTATAAATCCTAACAGAGCTCTTTCTACTTGATTGCTTAAAATGCTGATGTATTTTATACTTTGTATTCTATATCATCTATTTTCAATAATGTTCCAAAAACGTTACTGAAAAAACCTCAAATAAACCATTATTAAAGTTACTAAAGAGTTACTAAAAAACCCTCAAGTAAACCATAGAAAGGTAAATGTCATTTAATTCACTAAAAATGAAAAAATTGCCCTCTTTAATACACTTTTTCATGTTTGATAAGAAAACACAGCCTACTTAGCATTAAAATCATCATCTGAACTTACGTAATTTCCAAGTATTTTAAAATGAAGAAATGTTTAGAGTAATTTCCTGTTTCCATAAGATGCCATGCCCAGAAACAAGGGAGAAAATCTGTTTTTCTACTTGCGTCGTGCACTCCCAAAGGACATCCCCAGCTAGCCAAAGCTGTAATTAAAATGAGCCTGACATCCAGTACAGGTCTAATATGTTGAGTGTATTTCAAGTGTCAATAATGAAATCAGATTGTCTCCAGATCTGGAATATGCCTTGTTATTGAGATTTTCGATGGAACTGGTGGTTTTTTCAAGGTAGGAGCTCAATACTTCTACAGTCTGCATGATATTTTGAGTATAGGTGTGTAAAGGTACATTATTTGATTATTCATTTCTGGCCTAAGCACAGCTGGTGTTTTGTAATCCCTGATTTTGGTTTTGTAGATAAACTAATGTCTGATGGACACACATGATTGGAAATGTGGTCATGTTCCAGACAAGACATCCTCTCCTTGGGCATAACCAAGAGACTGATCTTTTCTGGTAATGCTGAGTTAACACAGAGAAAGTTCTTAACTAGGAAATTTTTGTATGTGTAAGAATTTTGTGGTTTTAAGAACAGCCACAGGAAATGGAGTAATCGTTAATGAATTTAGAGTAGATGAGCTAGCAAACTGAAAATGAAGAGGACTCCCTGCATTTAAATGTTAGCCAACGCTGGGTGAAAAACCCAGTTTTGTGAGATCTTCAGTCATAGTGGGTACTGCAACATCAGTTTTTGGTGGCTCTTTTATTACCATAGGATTTTCTAATAACACACAATTAATTAAGGCTGCAAATAAATCTGTAATCCTCCTGAGTGAAGTGCTGTTTTTTAAAAGTTTACCCCCTGTGAATAACCTTTCCAGTTTTGGATAAGAGTATGCCCATTACACAGTCTATTAATATTTTTCCTATGGCAGGTGAATCCTCACACACCAGTGATCTCTTGGATGTTATTTCTTGTGCAAATTCAGATGGCAAACTTAAAGACATTTTTAGTCTTTAATTCTGATGGTGCTTGGTAAAATGGCACTGCAGGAAGGAATACATCCCTTTCAGTGCCTCCCTTAAGACTGCAGAGATGCCTAGAAGTTATTTTCTTACATACTTTCCTTGCCTATGGCCTCTCTTTGGTCTATGAGTTAATTGATCCAGGATTTTCTGATATAATTGTCTTAAGCTGTTGACAATTCAGTTAAGAAAACAGTTGAGCATGTAAATAAGAAATAAACTCCATATGCTTTCAGCGCTTTTGCAATTAGGCAGCACTACTGATGGTTGGCTTATCAGGAACAACAGTGGGATTTTTTTCCTTCTATAATTGAGGATGAGGTTGTGCCTTGATGACTGACCACCTGGGACTTCAAAGCTCTAGGAGAGAGACCCCAACTATTATCCATGCTGTGATCATTTGGTGTTTCTCAGTGATGGCCAAAGAAAACAATGGCACGCTCGAATTCAACTAGTTCCTCAAGGCTTTATGTGATGCTGAGAGAAAGGCTCATTATGAAGTTCAAACCAGAACTTTAACTTGCCTGGTGGGACAGAACAGAGTCTGCCTCAGTGAAGTTTTAGGGTCTTTTTCTTGTTGATTTATCATGGGGTTGCATGGCATGTTGGCATTGTCTGAGTGGAGGTTGCAATCTGCCTTCAGAAGACAACTGCAAATGCAGCATCCTCACTGCTGTGGGCTTTTTTGCCATTTCACATCCAATGTAAAGAAAATACATCAAAGGAACAGTAAATCAGTAATTGCTATAAAGTAGAAACTACACTTTGGTTGTATTTTAGTAGTGGTATTTGCACCAAAGTTTTTTATCAGCCTGTGGCGGCAGTGGGAATAGCCACCTGAGTATTAATTAAACTCCATTTAGAGAGTTTAATTTGTCCTTTGGTGCTGAGGGAGTGATTCCAAAGCTTAGAGTTATAAAGGGGATTTAATCACAAAAGATTAAATAAATCCCAGTTATATTTGACAAGAATTTCACTCTTCAGTAAGTCATATGATCCATAATTATTCTCCTAAAGCCTAATTAGCTCTGTTCCTTATTTAAATCATATCTCTTCCACAAGACTCTTCTGGCGTGGCTCAATCTTGCCTTTTTGATGCATGTTTTACTAATCGGGCTTTTCATCCACCCAGTTCATCAGCCCTTCCCTGCTGTGAAGCCCGGCTGCTGTACTCCCTCCCTGCTCACCAAGATGCTTTACTTGTCTCATAACCCAGCCTCAGAAAGCTTGTGTGGCCAAGTGCCCGGGGGCAAATGATAGCAGGAGTCAAAGGCCAGCATGATAGAGAGCAGTGTGATTTAAACCTGTCTGAAGAAACCTCTGAAGAGATTTTTGCTGGAGGCTTTTGTTCCACCTATGACCTCCTCCACCAGGACAGACACTCGCTTTATCCTCTTCGTGGAGATTTTTATTTTCTTCATTTGAAACAATATGATTTCTATTTAGCTTTCATGTCCTTTTTCCAAGTGGGGTTTCTTAGCAGGAAGGTCTTTCAGCATATTGACCTAAGATGAATACAGCTTCGATATCATAATGGGCATGCATCATTCTGCCAGTGTATATACTTGGCTCAGAAAAAGAAAAATCAAATCTTTTTAATCAAAAATTCCTCAGACAGAGAGCACAAACCTTTCCAAATACTTGAAATTATTAATAGAGATGTCTCCTGAAGTGCAATAGCAAACCTGTATGTTCCTGCAAGCAGATATGTAATCTGTTCCCATCTGTATAGTGATGCAGAACATTTGTCAAGGTTCATTTAGCTACAGTTATCCCTTGTTTTCCCTCTTTAAAACTCAGTTGCAGAATTTCCAAAGTGCTTTCTGTTGAACAATAACAAAGAAATGAAGGACCTCTCATGAATACTAATGGCTTGCATGTTTTGCCTGAAATCTTTAGTGGGTAGCTGTGCTCTGCAGATGCTGTTTCCTCTGCACCAAGGCCTGTTTTGGAGCTGGAGGCCAGAACGCTGGAGAGTGATGTAACACTGCCATATTATCTGTGGCTAAATTCCTAAAAATAGGCTCAAACTTGCCCATCTACCTGTGCTTATCACTGAGCTAAGTGACCAGAGTGCCTGGGAGCTCAGGTGTGTAAACTCTGATACAGGTATCAGAGCAATGCCTTGCAAATACATCTTGATTCCAAATAAATCATGCCATGCTGGGTTTTGTTACTGTGTTGTTTGTTTTATTTTATAGTGCTTCAAGTAGATAGCAAAAAATGTAGATGTCTAGAAAACCAACCCAAACCCTGCTGTGGGGAGAAGTAGAGCTAAACAGAGAAGGAATTGATTTGTTGGACTGATATTGGACATCTTTTTTTTCCATTTTGTTTGATAAGATTGCTTACTGAGGCCAAGCAAAAGCCCAGGCAAGGTGTGCATTCCTGTCCATGCTCACACAGTGATGCAGCCTGGCCTTCTCTGCTGATGTGTGGGCTCAGAAGGGAATTAATGAACCATGCTTAAAAGAGGCAGCAGATTTTTGGTTCAGATTGCACTGTCTCCAAACTAGAGATTGTGAGATTGTGAAGTATCTGTCTCCAGCAAGCCCTGTGGGGTTTGTTACACTGCCAGAGCTGGTGCTGATGCAGACACAGGGTCTTTGGCCTGACTGGAGCTCTGTACAAATCTCCAGGGGTAAGAGTAGCCCCATGAGATGGCGACCACCACATTTAAGACTAGGGAAGGTAAAAGCCTGAGGTAGAAGGTACCCCTGGCAGCAGTGGTTTGGCAATTCAGAGATGCCATGTGCACGGCCAGCACTCAGTTTTGACCAGTGTATCAACTCCTGATGTTTCTGTCCCAGTTTCTTCCAAGTGACATAAACTCTGCCAGCAAAAATTTCATCCAGTATGCACCAAATCATTCAACACTTGAAGGATTCCTTAAAATCAGTCTGTGCTCTCAGACTTTTGCACAGAGAGATTTCCCAAGTGGTCAGAGCAGATGTTCGATGCTCTGGTTCTAGCATCTCCCCAGTTTCACCCTTTCTTAAAACAGAGGGATACACTGAGATATTTCTTAAGTTGCAATCCCTAAGAGAGGGGAATTACTTTTGCTGCATTTCTACAGCCAGAATGTTTTTCTGTGAAGCTATGGTATGAAATCAGTTTTAAGTTAAGAAAAGGTAATACTTAAGAAAGGAGAAAGCCTGAGTTCTGAACCTGAAGCAGCCAATGGTGCATGGGCTTTTTTATTCTCCTTACTCATGCTCTGCTTGTTATCTTGTGGATATCCTGTTGATCTGTGTCTGAAAACAAGCTGTGTGACCAGAGCGGAAGATGAGATGTATCACCAAGGAAAAAAGAATCTTGGATAATTTATATGGGCCTAACTTCTTATAGGCTTTTCTAACATCAGCTTTAAACAAAAGCACTAAATTAAAACTTAGAACACAATTTGATTTTTCAAAGGGATTAAAAATAAAAAGGAAAGGAAAAGAAAATATTGCCCAAGGAAATATCCTGTGTTTATAAAAGCCACATTACTGCAGAGTGCACCTCTTGTTGTGCCAGATCTCTTCCTTTGGAACAGGTGAGGAGCAATGCCATTGGCATGGACACTCCTCATCTGTCCTGGAGGCTGGGACATTCTGTATTGCTCCTATTGGGCCCTCTGCCTCTGTGGACCACTTCCTTCCTTCCTCTGCACACTGGGCCCTCAGTAGTACCCAGCACTAAGAAATTTCTTATCTAGCCTGAGTTAATGCAATCTAGGTGTGTCACACTTAGCCCTGCCGTGCTGCCACTATTATATGTGTGCCAGGATCAAGCAATTCAGGTACAACCTTACAAAGAAGGATGGAGAGGAATACGGACATAGTGTAAAGAATGAGGACAACAAAGAGCTTGAGAGACAGAGAGCTGGTAGCAAAGCATACAAATTCCCATCTCTGAAGAGACATTCCCTTGAGAGGCACTTTGTTCCATCACACAGTGTACCTTTGCAGCTGCAGTTTAGTCCCAAATGGTGGATGAAGCTGTTAAGAAACTTGAGGCCATTCCAAGATTTCAGAGAAGCTTTATAAGTGCAGCAAAGCCTTTGTTTGACCTTTCCCTGTAATCCCATGAGTGAAGCATTGTTTAATCAAAAATAATCATATCACTATTTTGTGAGTAGTTACGATAATAATAATAATAATAATAATAATAATAATAATAATTGCTATGTGATTTCTTTTTCACAATTTTTATACCAGCAGTCATTTACCAAAAATAGCTGAGCTGTTTACACAATTGAAAGCTTTTAAAAAGATATTTTCTACACTGTCCTTCAAATTTTGAATAAATCCTGCGCCAGAGAAAGCTACAGGATATTTGAAGTTGTTTATGGGGGTAAAAGGAGATGAATCTCTCTGGCCTTAGAGAAGCCAAGATTTTCAAAGGCAAATTAAGTCTGTTTACTTAATTTTTTGGGTTAGGAATCTGCCTCTTCTGGGTTGGACTGGGGAATATTTTGAAACCCAAACCAATGAAGCCAGGACAAAATGATGTCTCATTTCCTCAGCCAAACTCTTTGCCCAAGAGGTGAAGAGCTGGCCAGGTTCTGGACACTCTGCAGATCAGTTTTCCTGCTCCATAAGGAACAGACAATGAGTTTATTGGCGGATGTGTGGGTTGACTTTCTACCAACCATCATAGCAGTTTATAGGGTGCTTTAGGCAGACACGGATGCAGCTCCCTGTGCAGCAATGCTGGCCCTGAGCACAGCATGCAGGGACTGCACCTCAGGCTGGAGCAGAGTCTGCTGCAACTCTAGGAGTTTTGTCACCTTAAAACACCCACTTTTGACTGGGGTCATGCCAAAACCCCAGCTCTGCTGGTTCTGGCTGTTAGACTCCACATTCTGTGTGCCACCTCTTTGAGATGCCCCCTCCTTATTGCTGGGACAGGGATGCAGAAGGAAAACCATGCTGCGCTTGACCATTTCTAATACTCTTCAAGCTATTGCTTAAAACAGGGCTGTGATAGATGGGCTTTTGTTCTGATTTACCTATGGCAGTTTTGTGATCTTATCATCACTGGTTATTTATGCTGCTCTTTTGTATAATAATTTCCAAAATAATCTTGTTTTACAGTGTTACATCTTTCTGGGTATTTGGAGAACACATGCATGTACTTAGTGAGGTGACGGGCTGATTCAGATTCTCAGTAACTTGAAAATAAAATATGTCTCTTAAAAAGCCATGAAAGATTTGAAGAGCCAAAACACTACATTCAAAAATGACAAAACACTCTGAAATTTGTTTTAACAGTTTGGATGCACTAATACATTCCTTTTATCTCTCCTAAACTTCTTGGCTTACTAAAAAGATTCCTATCCAGATTGTCTCTAACAAATTCATCCTACACATGGGTTGCACAATTAAAACCAATCTTAATTGTTCATTCTTAGACTTTCAGTGGTATCAAATTCTGGATTGATTGTTGTTTCCTAATCTTAATTACAGTGTCATTTTATGTACACAAAGGGGCTTTAAAAATCATTTGAGCTGGTATCATGCCAAAAGCTGCATCTGGATTCCTGGACAATGAGGGAAGCTTTGAATCAAACATCTGGCAAGTTTGCTGGATAGAGAAAAGCCAGGACAGTGCTCTCAACCTGTGCAGTTATCAATGGGAACTCTTGGTTGCCGTGGCAGAGTTGCTCAGCCTTTTAGTTTCATTGGGAATCTTGTGTCCAAGGTCTTGCTTAACACCTGAGCTCATGATTCCTGGCTGTCCTGAGGAAAAGTTATGCTTGGGGAGTGAAGGGATGGATTTCTTGGTGGTGGTGGTGGGGTTTTTTTAAGCTGTCTATTGTAGAGGGACTCAAGAACAAAACAAAAAGAAGTGCCAAATACATAAAGTGAAGGACTCCCAAGGTGTGCGGAATCCCTGTGCCTGCTGCAAGCTGCCCTCTTCAGCACTTTACACTGGTGATATCCCACTCTTTAGGTACCACATTCCTATAGGCCCAGGCCAATCCTTGCAGTTTTAGGGTCCAAAGAATAGCTTTGAAGACCATATCCCTCTCTATGGCTCTTACTGGACCTCCTTGGTGTGACAACAGAACCTAGCACCTGACTTTGGTGCTAGGAAATACAGGGAAGGCATCGTCCTGACTGTCCCACTGGAAATGCTGTGTTTGTTGCTCTGGTGTTTTTCAAGCAGAGCTTCATCTGCAGTTTTGTGGTGCAGAGTCCTTGCTGGCACTACAAGTTCCTCATGTCTCCCCATCCCCTGGTGCTTGTCCCTGCACTGCTCTGCCTGCATGGCAGCTCCAGGCTGACACCAAGAGTGTTCATAAGCAAACTTGTACTTAAACCTTACCCACAAGTGCACTTTGCTTGTGAGTAACCAGAGTGCTCACAGGGAGCAAAAGCAGGTTACCACAGACCCCTAAGCTTTGTGAATTTTCCCCTAAATGATTCATGATTCTACCCTTCATATATCAGTTCTGAAGTGAACACTGTGAGACAAATCAATTGATTTCAATTATTAGCATAAGGGTGAATATTATCTTGCAGGAGCATCAAAGTTATTTGTGTTTCATGTGTGTACATTTAGCATGTAGTATGCTAATGCCAAAGGATATCCTGGAAGCTGGGCAAACTTGGTGCTCTTCATGTCACCAAACTTAAGAGGAGTATTCTCTCTTAACTCCAAATAACAGGTGTGTCTATTTAATTAATTTGTTTTAATCATCAGAAGCAAATTTAACTTCAGATTTCTGATTTCTGAAGTTGGATCTGAAATATTTTCCAAGTTTAAGAAATAATTTTGATGTCTAGAAATAGGAAGAAAAATAGCTTGTGTCCAACCCTGCTTATTTCCAAAGACTTTAAAAGCAAGGGAAAAGAAGAAACAATGTAGTTTTTGTGACCTGAGCCTTTGGCACCCACCCAAACCCGTTCCCATGCTGAGTCTGTCTATTATACACTTTGTCAAATCTTTCATGTAATCCCACTGTCTCTGCTCTTAATCTTAAAAAAATAGTCCTTTGTTTTGTATATGACTCTGGAGGATAAGGAATAGGAGACTGTCTGCAGTGTTGTCAAACCTGGGTGGGCATTTTAATGTGTCTTATGCATTTTTTTTATTGTGTAAGGGCATTTGCTCCATGTGCGCGAGTCCATTGGGTGTCCATTGTTTATATCCTCTGCTGGTGTTATCTCCAAATTCCTACTCTTCTCCAAGGGAGTAGATTTCCCCACAACAACTTCTCCTCCAGGCTCAGAAAAGCTGTCTTTGTGGGGCCACTGGCAAGGCAAGCAGTTCTGCCCATGAGCTGCCAGAGAGGGGTGAGTGCTCCTGCAGGGAGAAAGCCTATATTAAGATTCTTCTTTTTTTGAGAAATAATAGGAAAATTGCAATACCTCAGGAGGCAGAGCGATGCCTGGCTGCTCTGCCAAGGACAGACCATGCATGCCAGGATGTGCAATTGGGGATCGAGTCTCTGAACAGACTGAAATGTGCAGCCTCCATTTCCACTACAATTTTAACCCATACTTTGTGAGTTTCTCTGTTTCTTGTAAAGGAGAACTTCGGCTGCAGACATCGTGTGCAGCTGTTTATTACTTTGTGTTGATGCAATTGATGATGTCAAGTCCCAGTCCATATCTTTGCATCTCTCAGGAGAGCCAGACGCATTCAGCTGTCAAAATATCACGTTCTGGTGAGAAGGGAAAGGAAGACAACTTTAAGTCTTGGATTTGTTGAAATTGTTTGTCACCTATCCCCTTCACTTTAGCTCATGGTCTGAACAGTCTCCCTATGCTCCCTATGTTGCTGAAAAAAAAAAGTGCAGGACCTTAGACACTCTCATATTTTACGTTTAAAACAACATTAAACTCACCCACATTATGCAACTAAGAGCTGCATTTCATAGCTTAGTGAGTTAGTAGACCATTAGCCTTTTTTCAGCTAACTACATTCTTCTTATTTTTGCCTAATGTCCATAGTTCCAGGGTTATGACTCCTGATACCCCATAACATGTCATAGGAAATATTTGGAATTGTGGTTGGATTGTTATGGAAGTGATAAAAGAATAGGTTACTCTGTGTCAGCATCTGTTCAGAAAAGCAAGAGGTATTGGTTGGTTGCCTGCAAGTCTCTCGTCAACTCATTATGCATTTCTTTTTTACATAATTTTTTTTTCCGTTTTTTTCCCCAGTAATGCTATTGTCATTGTGCCAGCTGAAAATATTTTATACCTGCAGGTGCGGCTGGTCCCTGGGATCATTGTAGGGCCTTTGTTTAACAACCTGCCTGTAACTTGGTCATGCAGTGCCAGCATTTTGGTCCCATGTCCCTGGTTTTTTCCAGGGATGACTGCTAGAGGATGGTTTGCTTTTTATGAGCCAGCTGATGGAACAAAATAGAACTGCAAGCCATCGTCAGAGTGTAGGTGAATATTGAGACTTAAGCCACAAGAAAGCCAATCCTTTGCAAGCTGCAGCAGTGGAGGCTCTCTGTGTTTCACCCCATGAGGACAGCTGAAGTGACACCAATGTGAGTGGACAAAACCTGGTGTGGACATGGGCTTCAGCTGTGGGATCTGTAGGATCATGGTGTTGGGTAAAGGTGTTTTCACTCATTTAACTGGAGCAGGTTCTTTGGTTCCTGTGCAAAGAAATTGCCTGTGCCTGGTTTTTGGTGGATCCTCCCCACTCTTATGTGACGTGTTTACTCAGGGTACTGGGGTGAGCAGGCTGTAGATGCTCCTAACAGGCCTGTGCAATGACAATACTTAAAAACTCAGCACTTCTGGCACCTTCTGTCCACTGAGCTGCAATTCCACAGCCTAAAGTGCTGCCTAAAACCACCAGTATCATTGAGTTAAGTGATGCTGATGGTCCACCAGACCCAATATGTCACCTTCATGAGTTTCCAGAACCATTTGTCTCAATACTCTGCTGTAGTTATCTGTAATTGTCCTCCAGTTTTCAACCTTTTTCAATTCATGGACTTACAGAACAGGAGACATTTTCTATAAATTCAGTAATATTTAGTCAAAATAATGGACTACTCTTGCAGGACTTAATTCTATTTCCCCTTTGACTGAAGAAATTTTTATCAGCCCTTGGCAAAATAGCTCCACTGTTCAAATTGCCTTTGTGTGAGTAAAACTTGTGTTTATTTCATTTATACCTGATTCTTACTAATTTCATCTGATGCTCCCTGTTTCCTGCAATGTGCCAGTGATTTAGCATCAGGTAGTACAGTGCAATCACACATTTAGAGACTTTTCATCCTGGCAGGCTCCAGAATGTTTTACAAACATTTATTTGGTAAAAGTTACTCCAGCACAAAAGTTTCTCCTATAAAGTCTCTGTTTCTAATCCCTTGTATTGCTTAAGTCTGATTTCTGGGACAAACATCTCTTAAAATATATTTTCCATTAAGTAAAAAGTTTCTCATTTGTAGTCAATTAGAAAAGAAATTATTGAGAGATGCACTTCCACTGAGATTTTCTGCAGAAGCATGCAGGAATTGTGGCCAGATTCAGCATAGGCAAGTCTGCACCTACAAAGCCTGGGGATGTTTCTGCTGGCACAGGGTTGGTTGGCCATTCACTTGGCTCCCCAAAACCTCCTCACCTGACTGCTACAGCATTGTTATGGTTTTGTGGCTGATTTCTAGCGTTACCCTAGCTACTTTTAACCACTGACGTGGTGCATTTCTTTCCCACAGCTGGTCCTACAGTCCTGTTGCTGGTTTCTGTGCAAGGGCTGTAATCTGCCCTTGCTCTCCAAAGGGCCTTACTTTGGGTTACGTGTGTGCTTTGGGTTGATGTATGAAAGGCTGTACAGTGCCAACAGCCCAGCCCCAGGGATTGATCCCTGGGGCAGCGCTGCCTTGTGGTCCTGTCTGGGGCCAGTTCCCTGCACGGGTTTAGGTGACTTATTTGCACTGGACAGAGTTCATGGGATTTACTGATGGACTGTAGGAAAAGGGAGAGCTGATGAAATGAAGGCTTCTTATCTCTGCATGGTGTGGCATGCAACCTGGGATATAAATTATGGTTTTCATCAAGTACTACTGGAAAAGCCGATCCTGAAAAGCAGAGGTAAAGCCCATGAAACATCCTAAGCAGCTGTGAGCTTTTTAACTAAACTTAGAATAAGTGGCTCCTCAGATAACTGCTTGGCTCGAGTATCTGTCAGCTGTGGATGTCATTTGGGTGGGAGACATTGGAGGTTGAGAAAACGGCTTATTTTCTGGGATGTCCTCAGGATGGCTGTGAGAGGCTTGATGCTAATGAGTTCAGCAGCTGCTGATGTTTTCCCATTGTCAGCATGGATGCTGTGTTACTAGGATGGGTATCTTTAAAATGAAGGATGCCTATGATGGATACTAAAACTCCTACAGTCTTTATGAGCTTTATTTTTTCTTTGTCCCTTCTAAGATTTAAACCAATTATGCTCTTACCATCTCTTTTAATTTTGTATGAGTATTTGACATCACAGATGTAAACTGCATATTTTTAAGCTCTTGAAAACATTTCTTAAGGTCTGCTAATGCACAGTATTGACCTTTCCAGTGGGTTGTTATACCAAGTGCCATAGACAGGCTGGTGCACCAGCAGGAATCTGCTGAGCAAATCTCAGAGTGCCCAGGTATGAAAGGTCTCTCTCTCACATGGCCATCCCCTCTTGCAGGATAAATAATCCTCTGTAGACCAGATTTTTTGAGAGGTTCAGAGTCAGGTTGAATCATGTTTTCCCCCAAACAAGAGTTAGCTTTTATTATTTCTAGAGATTCAAACCTATTGCTAGCAAATTAATGCTACTAGTTTATCTTTCTTGAGGCATTGTAATATTTTCTTGGCTGTGTAACTTATCTTCCTGTGCAGCAAACAGATGTTCTCACTGGATTCCTCACATCTCTGAGGTCTCTTTCCTGGATGTTTTACATTCAATTAGAATTTATGAATGTGCAGAAGCTCCTTCTGGGATGTGCTGTGTTTCTTCCCAGCAAGTTTCCCAGGGCGCTGGGATGTCTGTTGGCTTTCTGGTGTCTCTTGGATTTGTGTGAATGCAGCTTTCCAGATCACTTTGCCTGCCAAGGATCTTCCCATCTCATGCAGCTGGTAATTAACTTGCATTTATTATTATTAATAGCAAGCCATGTCATTATCCTACAATTTCACTTGATGTTGGAAACTGACAGCATTTTCATTCAGAATGTTTCTCTCTATTTTTTAACTTTTTGGTCCATAACATAATGTCAGAAATGACAATGAATCATTAATTTTTACATCATAGTGCGTGTGACATAATGAGAGCTGGTGATTTGCCGGTCCTTAACCTTTCAGCTTTGCTATGCCAGGGATTTTTGCAGGCATAAATATATGGCTGTCCCTCTGCGTCAGTTTTAGGTTACTACACTTTACTTAAAGGTGCAGCTTTTTGAAATTGAGCATCTGCCATCTGTACTATGACAGGTCTGACATGCCTGCACTGCTCCATGAGCAACAGCAAGTACAGCTAATCCATGCCATTCCTCATACACTTTTCCAGTGGAACATACGCAAACAATTTGAGCAGAAACTTCAGCTTGGCAGTATTTTGGTAATAGCTCTGTGCATGGGACAAAGCAGTCTTCTGCTATGGGATTACCTCAGGGGAGAAGTCCTTTGTTTCATTCCAGTTTGGCCTTAGAAAAATTTTTTGGTTTAGCTGGTGACTTTCTAAAATTGAAGCTCAGACAAGTAGGGCAATGGCTTAGACAAACGGGTTATAACAGTTACAGTTGTTCCATGCAGCTTCTTCATTATAATAGCTATGGAATAAAAAAACCCCAAACGTGTTTGTTTGGTTTTGTTTTGTTTACAGCACATGCCCAGAACTAATTCTTAAACCTACCAATTTAAAATAAATGTTAAGCTCATGTGTCTACAATTTATCATTTTAGAGTGTAGGGGGGTTGCCTATCTTCCCTGTCTGTTTTCTTTTTGCCTCCCCTCATGTTATCTACACAAGAGTGTGATATGTGTTAAGGAGATCATTACCTACTCTAAAATATTAAGGAAAGTTGGCAATGGGAGACATGGAATGCCTGCACTGACTGCACACAGAGGATGTGCATTGGGCTCTCCCCCATCTCCCATCTTCTATCTCCCCTGGTTTTGCAGTGCCAGTACACATCTATCAGATCATGAGCTTTAAAGCCATCATCTTGGCACCTTATCAGGCTCAGACTTTGCATTTCAGTCGTCAAAACTTCTCAGCACTTCTAAATCCCAATTCGGAGTCAGAAAGACGTGTATGCTCATGCTTAGAAGATAGGATGCATCTGTGTCTTGTTCAGGAAAATGCTACATTACATCTTTTAGAAAGGAGACTATTTGGTTCAGGAGTGGGGCTTTCAATCACGTTTGACCACCTTGAATCCCTCTTGAGTTAACTACAGCTGCTGGGTGACATTAGGCATGTTGCTTTGGGCTAACCCCAAAGGGATTTTGGTATTGTAGTGGCTGACTTCTAGGCACCCAGCTACCTAATGAATTCCAGATCCCAAAGTCAGACATCCAGAGACATCCAGGGGAAACAAGGGACCTGAATGAGGAAGCACCATGGAAACCCATGAGATGGAGATGATATGAAAGCCATGAGATGCCTCAGCAAGCCTGAGGCAAATTTTATGTTAAGATGTTGCTCAGTGCTGCATTGTCTGCCTGGAGCCCTTTCCTGCAGCTTCAGGATTCTTCAGGATTGCAGGCACCTTTTTTTTAACGGGGGGAAAGTAGAGAGATACTTGTGATGAGCCCTGTTTGACAGTGAAAGCCTTGACTCAGGAACTGGGTGCATGGGCAGGAAGAAGGTGCTGGTGCCCTTCTTCTGTGTGCCCCTGCAGACAAACGGCAGAGCTGCCAACACCACAATTGCCGTGGGACTTGCATCCTTAATCCCTAAATGTATCTCAGGTTCAGCGGGAAGATTTGTCCAACTGCTTTTCAAAAGACTAGGCTGAGTGGGGAAAAAAAAGCCTCATGGAAGCTGGATATCAATAAGTCAACATAAGAGACTTGGCCTGTGAAGCTGTTTTAGCATAGCCATCCTCAGCGCGTAATACAGTCCATCAGTTCACAGGGCTGAAATACCTCTGCAAATAAAAAGCAGCCATGCTGGCAAACAGTCTTCAAAGGTAGCGAAATAATCCCTAAGGGGAGATCTGCTTTTGTGTGGAATTCCCCAGCAGACGGCTGGGAGTTCTTAACAAACAAGGCTTTTTAAACTGCCATGTACTTTGAAGCCTGAGTGAGCATTCATTCATTCGGCACAAAAAGTAACAGTAAGGACACAGGGGGGAGGGGAGGGGAGAGAGCAAGGGGTGGGGGGGCAAGGGGTGGAAGGGCTTAGTCAAGTTGAAAATGAAGTTGGGTCTTTCCCCAAAGCCACTGTGCGTACAAATGAATTGCTTCACTGGAGGAAGTAAAATATATGTTATCCCACATTTAATAAAAAGCAACAGTGAAAATACAAAGAGCTCATTTCAGGCTTCACCTATCTGATGTTTATTGCACACAAGTCTTTCTCCAGGACAGAGACTCAAGAAGTGTATTGCCCTTTGAAGTGTGGGCTGTGTGGCCACTTGCCTATTCACTGTTTTATGGCTGAATTTCCATGATATGGTCCACTTTCATCTTTCCAGAGTTGGCAGGCGCCTCTGCAGAGAGACGAGGGCAAGCAGGGCTCTGGATGTGCACTGGGGACAGGGCAAACTGGGGAGTGCTTCAGCCTTGGAGTGTAGGTAGAAAGGGGGATGCAAGATGAAACAGAGGCTGGGCTTGGGGAGATGCAGAGCACACACAGCTTTGAGCAGAAATCCTGACAGAAGTGGCTGGACAGTGGGGACCACAGTCTGCAGTGAAAAGCACCGAGCAGAAATACTGTGCCATGAGTGTCTCTTCCTTTTGACAAAGAATAACACAAACTGGTCCTAATTTTTGCTTACCGTGCTAGTGTTTTCAACTCTTGATTACTGAGTTATCTCTAGTGGTTAGATCATGGTATTTGGAAAAACAAGTTTCTTGACAGTGCACTTCCTGCTAATTAAGATACTAAACTGTGTAAGAATCCCCACTAACATCAACAAGCTTTGGACTGGGGCAATAGCTCACTTCCAGGCAGTAATAAGCTCTGCAAATTTTTGTATCAAAAGCAATTATTTTACAGATGAGATGCAATAAACTGTCTGAGACGTTTACCTTTGTAATGCCATATAGGAAAAAATATCAGTGGACTTGAATAACTGTAATTTTTAAAGTTTTCTTGTATAAAGCAGTAATGTACTTTTAAACCTTATCTTACTTTTCCTTATGCTAAAGCTTTTTGCACCAGCCTTATATTTGCCAGCAAGCCCAAAAAATTTCCAGCAAATGGAGTAGATTAAGATAGCCTTTTTTCAAGGAATTGTGTTGTGAACATTCTTAAAATAACATCTTTCTTTCCTCAAAAAGTAGATTGGTGTGCTGTGATATCATTGTGCAGTCATGACTTTGAGAAACAAACTTATTTATATTAATGAAAAAATATTTCAGTTGAAAGCGCTGTCAAAACAATCTCCAGGAAAGTCATTGTTGTGGACTGGAAAGAATGCTACTTCACATGTGTTTAATTATTGGGGGGAAAAAAATGAATCTTGCCTTGCATTGCAAAAATCAATCTGGAATAACAGGAAATCCTGAGCCATTTATGTAGAGGTTCCTCTTTCATTGTAACTGGCAATTGGTTCCAGCTTCTAAAACCTGTCTAATTCTCAACTGCTACAAGAATACTGCCTCAGCTGGATTATACTCAGCAATGCTTTGATTATGAGTCTGTTTTAATGCTGTAAATCAAAACCCCCAGCCAACAATGGAAATAACTTGTTGGTATGCAGGGATGCTCTGCTGCTTTTAGCTTATGGACACATATGACAATTGAAATAGTAAAGTGTCCAAATCTATGAGCAAGAGGATGATTATTATCCTTCCTTTCTCAGCCTGCGCCTGCCTATGTTTACACAGGCAAAGGAAGTAAAAGTGAGGTCTGGATTGCTGTTATTTGTGCCATCCCAGTGCCCTGCATTCCCACCTCTGGTGGAGGATACTTGCGCAACACAGAGCAGGAGAAACAGTCCCTTTGCCAAAATGTTGTGACTTTTGGGGTAGGAGGACAGCAAGGTGAGTATAAAGGATGTTGGGATAGTGCAAGGGAGCCATGCTAGAGTGCTGGTGGCACGTCACCAGTGAGCCCTTTCAAAGTTTTTCATGCACGCAACAGCAAAGGGATCCGTCAAGGGGCTACACAGCAGCTGCTGCTTCCCAAATGTAAGACACAGGGATTTAAACCAAGGCTGTGCATGGTCTCCTTGCCAGTGAGTAGCATCAGCCCTCTCATCTCAGTGTCTTTATGACACCTTTTTGTAACCTCTGTAGGTCATTTAAGTAGGAAGTACCTTCACCATCTCCTGTTTCGTGCTCAGTGGTTCTTCTGCATACCGCAGAAGTCTAACATCAATGCATGTATCTTGGCATCAATGCTTTCAATCTTGTCAGTGGATTTACTGTGTTCTTTTTGCATTCCTCTGTACGTCCCTTGTTTTTCCCTTTGTGATCAATTCTCTATAATGTGTAGAAATTTCTCATCCTCTGATTTATTTTTCACTCGTCACAAAGAGACAGATAGAATGCTTGCTTAAAAAAGTTCACAAACACTAAACTACTGGGATCTTGGCATAGCATAAATCTTGCTCAGGTAATTGAACCTCTCAAAGAGAGGTCGTGATTCCTGCTCTAAAGTTGGCAGGAGGCATCATTGCCTGGGTGCCTGCAGTAGGATGAGGTGACACTCCCCAGTCTGCTGTGCTGCTCATTTTCTTCTGGCCCTGCGCCACTGCAGGATCCATTGCCACCAATTATCTTAAAACTACTTTTTGCTGCCCTAAAAATATACAGAAGACTCTCCTTCATGACCACTGCAACATCTTCAAGAGCAATTCCTGCTGTCAATTCATCAGTATCTTTCCTGAATTCATCTTTGGCTGCCTTGGGGAGCCTTTGGGACAACCAGATTCCACACCCTGATGTTAATCAGCACATTGAAGCACACAAGTAGGGGCTATCAGCTGGCCTGTGCATCCTGGGTAATTTCTAGCTGTCCAAAATCCCCTCCTGGAGTCTCTTTGCAGCAGTCAAATACTGTGCTGTGAAGCCAGCTAGCAGGTGGGTCAGGCCCCAGATCTCTTTCTGGGCTTTCGCCCCACTGTGCAAAACCATGATGGGGAGAACCTGACCACCCTGTGAATAAATGGTGGGTGTGCAGCAAATGCTCAGCTGTGCCATGGCTGCAGCTGTAAGACAAGCTTGAATTCTTTCCTAATATCACAATTATAACTTAGGTTCCATAGATCTTAACCACCTGCTTTGCAGCCTGTGGATTGAAAGGCAAGCGCTGGCTGTTGTCTTCCAGAGCTAAGGCAGATGTCTTCTTTATCACTGTTTGATTGCTAGCTGAAAATTAGAAGAGAAAGTAAAGTCACCCCCACAGCTACTCGAAGTGGCTCCAGGAGAGGATGATCTCTGAATATTTTCAGGTTCCTTTTGAAAGACTTGCACACTGAAAACCATGTGCACACTGCTGTGTGCTCTTCTACATTCCCTAAAATTCATGCTCTGTGTCAGTTGCCATTGTGATTTTGAAGGATCATTTCCCAGGCTGTTACATGACTCATGTATGGTTTCTTCTTCCTTTGCCTGACCCAGTTCTTCAGCCTCAGTGTTTGCTGTTCATTTCCTCTGATGATATTTGCCCTGGATATTTAGAGAAGAATATGACTGTCTCTTCTTTGTCTACCTGTGAAGGCATGCTCCTCATGCAAGGATTTTGTGAGTAGCAATCTTCTGCTTACAGAGACATCTTCTCTTCCTACACTTTGCCAAGGAGTTAATAGTTTGTGTGCAAATGGTGTCCTGCAGCTTCAGCATTGGAATATACCACATCTCCAGGCAGATCAAACCATGACTGGCCTGTCTTGGAGAGTTAAACTGCAGCTATAACAAGATCACAGCAGGGTTTGCCTGATGTCTTTATTCATCATTCAACTACAGAGATTCTTTCTGATATTTGGATTCTGAGCTTATTTATCCACGGTTCTATTGGTTTATCTGCGCTGTGAGTCACTGCCCTCTGGAAAGCAGGCGTGTGATGCTGCCCTGTGGCATTCTCAAAGTTGGGCAATGAGGTGGCTCCACACTGAGCTACACCAGTAGCTGGTAGCGGTCAGCTGCTTAATGTTTTTCAATGCAAATGTTCACAAAACTACTTCACCTCACCCTCAAATTGCACACGTGGCATATATTTACATATTGTGCCCAAAGGCATGGGGTGGCCTGGATTGTTGCCATACAAACTTACAAGATGAAATTGTCCTTTCATGAGCTAGATTGAAAGCTGGAGACATGTTTTCAGTGTAACCAGTTACCTAGTTGATGTCCCTAATGGGTGGCATTTTTTGGGATGGGTTAGTGTTACCGTTCTGCCACGTCTGAAAACCAAACCAGTAGTATAAGCATGGAGAAAAATGACTGACTGCAGTGTGTAAATGAAGCATTGCTAGGTCAAAAATAACCCATGGAAACAGGACACTGTTATTTGCAGTGTACATAAAAGTAAATCACAGAAACCAATCTGGTCAAATCAGTGCTGGAGAATGCATGGATGGTTTCTCTACTAAAATCAGTGGGCGAGCTCAGGGGTAAATTACAGGCACTGAGAGTAGCAGGAAAACAGGCTTAAGTGTTTTGTTTATAGAGGGAAAAAGAAATCTCACCTAATTCAGACTCTTCTGAATAAGATACCCATTTTTTAAAAGCAAAGATTTGACATTTGAGCATAAATTAATCTCTTAGCCATTGCCACCAAAGCTACCTGAGTTATTTGGCAGCACCACAGTCCTGGCTGTGGTTTGGCAGCATTTGTATGTTCTCAGTCCTTTGGAGAGCAAGGCTTGTCATTCATCCTGCTGGGAGCAAACCCAAAGGATTTGGGATTGGTTGAGCACCACAAGTCAGGAGCAAAGGCTAATTGTATTAAAGAGTTCACAAACAAATATGTCAGAAAACAGGAAATAACAATACTTGAGGCGTGCTTTCTCCCGATTTAAGGGCTAAATTCTTATTTCTTTAAAATAAGAATTTTAAAATATTTTGTTGCCTGAAACATTTCTGTATAAGAAAACTTGAAATGCTCTTCAAATTATCTGGGATTTTTTTCTGTTGAAACTGTCCTCAAAATTGAGACAGTCATAAAAACCACTTGAATTGTGATGAATCAGCATTTTTCCTGTACTGGATGGGTCTGCCTGGAGTCTTTGACCTAGCCTGTTCAAGTCAGAGGCAAATCGTTTAGGAGGAAGCTCCTGAGAAATAGTTTTAAAAATGGGATTTCATTTTCAATGGCTATACATGTATATAGATTTATTTATGTGACGCTAGGATCAGATTACTTTGAAAATTTGTAGAGCTGAATTAATTTACTTTATGTTATAGCACAGAATAAAATCTCACTTCTTTGTGAAGCACAATTACAGAAAATACTTCAAGCAACTCCATCCTTTTGGTTATTATCTGTGACATGATCGAGTAGGTACCACTCATTTTGTGAGTAAATAACCATGTTGTGATCAAGTCAGAGATAACATGCTGGTTAGGGGAGACTCTGGATGATGGCAGGAAGGAATAGTTCAGAATAAAACAAGCTGCACATCACCACTGCAAAGCTGTTGTGGCAGTAACCTGTGAACACACCCTGCCTGCCCTACAGAGCATAATCCAAGATCTCAGCATCAACAAAGTACTAATAATAATATTCCTGGGAGCCTGGAACACACCATTGTTGTACATAAAGAAAGGAAAAGTAAATGAAGTAACTCCTATTGTAGCTATTTTAAAATGCTCAATCTGGAATGCTGCTTTTCAAAAATAGTGTCTTTTGGATTTTTGCCTCCATGTGAACTGTTCCAGCACTTTTCTAGTCAGTGCTGTTCAATCAAAAAATTGGTAAGGTAATAGGGGTAATCCTTCTACTGCTGTAATTCCACTGGTAATAATTCAATTATGCCAAGGAGAGCTGTTTTAATTATTGCACAGTAAATATGGCATTAATAAGTCTCTGAAGATCCTGCTGGATTGTGAACTTCTACAGTGCATGTAAGGGTTTTTTTTTTTACTCTTTTTTAGTGGTAGTCCATGTTTGGAAGCAGTGGTGGTTCTGACACCTGTGTCAAGAATCCTTCAGGTAAGATAGGGAAGTATATTAAAAATGCACCCTACAGTCTTTGAGAACAAAAATTGTCCATGGCATCACTGGCCTGTATCACAGTTCTTTGAGGTGTGTCTGAAACTCTGTATGGGTGGCAGCTAGAGCCACAATAAAGTAGCACTTTTGGCAACATCTGACATGACTGAAACAGTCTGCATGTTCGCGAGAGGCCCAATCCTTTTTTATTTACTATTTTTCCTCTGTTATTTATAAAACATCACAGCAACATAAATACCCTACAAGAAAAGCTTATTGCATCCTGTTTAAAATAGTTATTTTGTTGTGTACAAGCTGTATTTCCTGGATACTCTAAACCAAATTTGCCGGCCACATTTGCCCCAGTGCTTTTAGGAAGATTTACGCTGACAAATGCAGATAAGTACATGTCTCTTGAGTGCCTCTAGTGCTTGACCCTGGGGTGTAAAGCACCTTTGCTGGGCGGTCCTGCAGGGATGCTGCTAGATGGGATTTCTGATTGATGCTGCTGAATTTTACAAAATGGAAGCATCTCCATCACGAGTGGTGCAGTACAGCTGCCACAGAATAGCGATATTAAATGGATTGCCTAAGAGCCTTCCTGCTGGCTGCGGTGTTGCCTGCCTACCTCCTGGAAACAAGCACAAGAACATTTTTTTGCGAAGGGAAAAGAACAGAGTGTTTCCAGAGAAGTATCATAATTTGTCCCCTAAGGGTTCATTGAAGAATATTCTTTAGAGTAATTATTTTTCACTGGGATAAGAAAGGCTGTAGAATTTTAGATGTTGTGTGGGTTCTGGAAAAACCCCAGCTAGTGAACAAACTTTCTTTCGTCTTTCTTGTAAAAGCTTATTATTCACAGCAAAGAATTCAGCCTGACAAGAAGCTCAGATCTGACTTCCATTTTAATAGCCCTCCTCCTCCTGCCCTCTGCTCTAATCTGGCAGACTTTTGTGTTTCTGCAAAGGTTTTCATTTTACCACAAGTGTAATTTCAAGATGCAATAACATTGTTCTCTTTATTGGGTTGTTTTTGGTTGTTGCTTAGCTAGTAACCCAGGCTGGCACTTCTGGTCCGTAATGTGACTCACACCTGAAGAATGCCCCGACTGAAGATTTGCCCCAGGCCAGCAGTGGCTTTTCAGCCTTGCCGGGTCAATGCAAGGTGTATTTGTGTCCCTTGCATCCCCTCTGCTGCTACCCTAGCATGGATAAAGGACAACAGGAGAAAAAACCTCTAGCACTAGAGGCTTTGAATCAGAAAGTAAGGTAGAAATGAAGATGAAAAGAAATCCATTTGCCTTGTGTTTCCATGGGTGTGGTCTAAGACGAGTGAAGTGAGCAACCTGGCAGCGCTGGAATGTTGAGCATCCGAAGGGCAATGGTGGATGAATGCCCCTACCTTCCTGCCTGCCCACAGCTCCCTGTCACTCTTCTCCCACCAGGGCAGATTTGGGCTGCTTCCATCCTTGCACAAACACAAGGCCTTGCTGGCATGTCACCCTCAATTACGACCATGCAGCCAATGGTCTGTGCTCATTAATCATCACAGGGAGGAATGCTGGGGAGGCAGCTGTGAGTTCTCTCTCTCTTGTGTCCTTGCTGATACAAGGTCTTCTCACATTCTGGTATTAAAAACATGACTCCCCGTTTATCACTGTCTGCAGACAGGGCACAGCTGTGGCCAGCAGCACCACTTGTCCTGAGGTTCAAACAGGCACAGCCTTTCGCTAGCCCTATTCCACCCTGTTTGTGGGTGCAGAGGACAACCCAAGTGGAGATATGTTTCCTACACCACAGCAGTCATGGGCATCCCAGCCAGTGGGACAGGCACAGAGAAAGCTGAAGTGAAAGCTTCAAAGAAGATACAGGTTTCTGTGACCCAATAAAAACAGGCAGAGGTGAGGTCTGTGCAGGTCCCCAAATATGGGTGAAAAACAGTGTGTCCTCTCCGCCCCACCAAGGCTTGAGGCACTCAGCTCCCTGAAAGATTAGGCCCTGCAGTTAGTAAACACAGACAATAAGTCTTGGGTTTCCCCTCTTTCCTCTAGTGTTTTCACTGCCAAGCCCAAACTTTATGTGTAACAGATGGAGCCAGTCTGCAAACTCATAGTGCCTGCTCATCTCCCAGGCTTGACCTTTGCATGCAGAAAATGGCAGGGAATTCATATGAGCTATTTTAGCAATCTCTGGCAGCTTGATTGATTTTTAAGTGCTGAAAAACATGTTTTGCATTTAAAGCAGAGTTCATTAGAATAGCTGGGGTTGCTTAGCATTGCAGTGATGTGTTTAAATAGAAAACTAAAGAGAAACCTAATAGTATAGCTGGCTTTCTGGGTTTGCCAGAGATTTGAGAAATATGAAATTAAATAATATTTCAGCACAGAGTCAACTACAGGAACTTATTAAAATTAGTGTGTAATTTTAGTAGTGGCTACACAGAGTAGTGGCTACATAGAGTAGTGGCTGTGTTACTGAGCTTTTAAAGTAAAAGGAAACAGAGGTAGCTGTGACCTTGCAATATCATCAACGTGAAAGGTTCCTGTCCTGTGGTTTATGTTTCCCCCATTATCTAACAGAATGAAGGGAAAGGAGATGGGGAGCAATGCCTGACAATATTATGAGTGCAAGTGTGTAAAGAAAAGAGGGAGAAAAAACACACCCTCAAATCCTCTGCGATGTACCAGGAGGTACCCAGTGCTGCAGACCCCACACTCGATGGTTGTCCAGGAAAGGAAGGGCCTTTGTGGAGGTGGTGCATGGATGAGGCCATGCCAGAACATCTCTACACAAGGCCAGCATCCCTTGGAGTGGTGTCTGCTCAGCAAGGAAGATGAGGTGGAAGGTGAAATTCTCTTTTATCTCTCTTCTCTCCTCTCCTCTCCTCTCATAGAGAAGATCATGAGGGTTTTTTTCCATATGACCCTTTGCTTCTTGGAATGCTGGAGAAGAGCATGTTGAAATAAAGCAAGAGCTGCAGAAGGCAAAGTCTGGGGAGAGCTGGAGCTCACCTTCCACTCCTTTTTGGTGCAAAAAAATATTTCAAGCTGTTTTCTAAGGTGATACCTGGCTTGGGACTTTAGTTTGCATTTACTGCAGTAGGGAGGACTCACAGCTAGACCCACAGTCAGTGGGAACAGGCTTCAAACACAGAAAAGCACAAAAACTGAAAAAGCAGCCTCTTGTGAGCACAAACCACTCCACAGTAAGTGGAGATTTTGTTTGTTTGGTTGGTTTGGGTTTTTTTGTGTCTTAATCTCCCTGCGTTTCACCTTGCAACCTGGCAGAAAGGAGGAAACTCTTCATAAATTTCACAGAACCTGCTTGTTTTTGTGTGTATATAGAAGAGTGTGTGCCTAGTTCAATACATAAAATTTGCTATATAAAATGAAATGTTAGAAAACAGCTCTTGGGCAACACATCTTTTCGAACTGATACACTCCTGACTCCTGACTGAGCAGTCATGTTTTGACTTTTGTGCTCAATACAGGGCTTTTAATCCTGTAATCTTTCCTCTTGGCTGCAGTTGCTGATCTCCAATCTGAATCCTATAAAATGTTTTTTTGAAAATGTATGCATGCTAGTAAATTTTCTCTATCTCTTTTAGCAATAATATTTTCAAAAAATGCTGTAGCACAGATAAGCACGTGCTGCACATTAATCTGTCCTTAGCTGACATGTGGGTTTTAAGTGTTTTCTTAGCCTTTTAGTAAGATCACTTCCAATGTTTCCTTTGCATCTTTGTGCTTGCATCAGTCAAGAATTTATTGCGAAAGGTGAAATGTCTCTTCCAAAAATACAAAACCACTGCTCTCCAGTCAAATGGTACAGAGAAATCTGCAAGTTCCAGGCAGATCATATAATTGAAGAAGTGAATGAATAATTTGAGCTCAGTGAATGGATTTTCTGGTCACTCCTGGGGTGCTTCTCATCTGCACTGGGTTATTTCTTGTGAGTTCTTTTCACCTCCTTTCTGATGCTGTTACTGTCATGTATGTCCAGCAGTGAGGCAGCTGCCTGCCCAAGCACCCAGCAGCAACTGGCAGCACTCTTACCTCCCTCTTTCCTCCTGAAGATCAATCCTATCTTGTTTGTCCTTGTTCTGTCTGAGCTTTACTTTCATCTTGCAGGGCAGATAGAACAATCTTGCAAGATATTTTCAACTTTGAGAAAAATACAGTAGTTCCTGTCCTGCGCCGCACTTTCAGCATGCACAGTGTTATGGATGCCACTGTGTCTCCTACAGCTACTAGGACCTCTAAAGATGCTCTAACCCCCTGGAAGAGGAGAAATAATAAACACCACCTGGAACTAGAAACATATTGGTTGCGGCATGGCTGCTACCTGTGGGGTTAACATTTTTATCTGTTTTTTCATCTGCACAAAGGACAGCCTCAGAGCAGCCCTGTTTTCTTTGGCTGCTGCATTATCACAGAGCTGAGCTTCTAGCCAGCGTTCCCCCCAGCCCTGTTCCTCTTTTGAGTCTAATGCTTTTGTCAAATGCTTCTTCACTGCTGATAGTTGTGTGGGCCAGGATGTGCTTAGGAAAGGCCCATCAAGATTTATATCCTATCATCTAAAGCATGTTTTTGGAAATAACAGCATAATTAACAAAGAAAACAACTCCCTTCTGCAACAAGCCACCTTGTCATGATGGTTAGCACAGTGACCAGCAGGCACTGGTGAAGTTTCAGCTCTTGAAAAATGACTGCTGTATTTTTGATGTAGGGAAAGCTTGGCATGTGCCTCCACTCAATCATCGGAAATATGCTGGGGCATAAGCTTAGCTTATGCCAGTGCTTAGCTAGAAAAGGGTGTCAGTAGAGCCATTAGTTCCTTGAGTTATGTGCTTTTGGATGATGCTTTAAGGATTATTTCTTGATTTTGGTTTTTGAGTGTGATGCTGCTAAAATATCAGCAGTTTTCTTGGAATTTGCAGCATGTTGAGATCTTGAGTGAAAGCTGAAAGTTGCAAATTACTTGGGAAAAACAGCAGTATCGGGGATCTGAGCTGACTGGAGCCTGGGGGTGGGCAAGCACTGATTGCAGTGGTTTTTCAGGCACTTTAATGTGAGCGTTTGCCACAAGAAGTGCTGGTCAGAGAGAATGCTGTGAATTGCAGGCACCGCTGCCTCTATCTGCTCGGCAGAGCTCGGCAGTGCGTGGTTACTGACTTGCTTGGCTGTTTTGTTTCCCCACATACTAAGACCAGCGCCTGTGGCTGTCAGGAGACCATGGCTGTGTTTGAGGGTAAGGGCTTTGTGCAAGTGCCTGCTCTTTTTGCGTGCAGTGGTCTGGAGTGGGGGAGGTCCCTACTGATGTGAGCCCTTTCATCGTGCCCACCATATGAAAACCCGTGAGAATCGCGTTGCAGGGCTGTGCAACAGGATGCTTAGCTGTATGGGTACAAGAGTGTCTGTCTGTGGAGTTTTCCCAAGGAGAACAAGGGCTTGCCTGTTTTCTTACACATTTAGCTGTGCCTCTGACTGAATGTCCTGTGTCAGTGCACACTGCTGCCTCCTTTTCAGAGCTGATGATAAAGGCCTTCTAATTCAGACCTTGGTTTTGGTCCTAGAGGCTGTATCTTATTCCCTGTTGGCATTATTCCCTGTTGGCAATACCCCATAACGTTTTACCAATTGCCTAGCCACTCCTGGCTCATTTTTAGACCTTCTGCCAACCCTACATTTCCACAGGTGCCATGTCAGAGGCAGATGGGGGTTTGGAGGAGCTCAGCCCTGGAGTTGTTCCACATTCCAATGGCCAGAATGGAGATGCAGAAGCCCCTGGGTGGGATCTTTCCTCTGTAGGCATTAAGAGCCATGTTATTAAGGCTTGTTGCTTGTAGAAGTGTTGTTTTTTCCATCTGTATATGTCCAAGTGCACATGTGCAGCATATGCTGGCCCCTATGGGCCCCATCTTGTGCAGTCCCTCAGAGCAAATCCAAACCTAACCCATGGTTCAGCTGGGATGAAGTATAATGAAGTCCAGGCTTTGCATGGAACATCTGCTGATAGAATAAATACTGCAACAGCCTCTTCAATCCCCACTTACTTAGCACCTACAGGTTGAATTATGAAACGTGGAGAATCCCATCATATAGTTCATATGTTTCCTGTTGACAATGAAACTCTGGAAGCAGGCTGGTATTCATCCCCACTGGAAGCATTTGTGTCAAGGTTTCATTCCAGGAAAATCGTTTGGGTTGTTCTGTAAACTTCACTGAGCTGATCTATAACCTTTTGTCCAGCTGTGCCAGGGACGTGTAACGCAGTTGGGGGGAGGCCTGATCCCCTCCCTGCACTCAGAGCACTCTCCAGATCAGGTATGATCCAGGAATGCAGTTGTAATCCTCGTTTGGTTAGAGACCATTAAACTTGCTGTGTGACACTGTAATTACTGCTCCTTTCACAAGAGAGAGATTATGGCCATGTGGTTTTCCTTTCAGATTTGGGTCTTGGTTTCCATTTACAAGTGGTTCTTGTAAACAGTCTCCCTGCTTCATTTTTGCTGAAAAGCTTCTTGTCATAACACTTGGGGGGCTGCTTTATCTTGCTTTCAAACTAGCCCAGGTAGCTGGGTCGGCAGAGAGTAAGCTGCTCTTCCTCAGCATTCCTGTTTGCAGCAGGAGTTTCAAAGCTTAGGACCAAAGGAAATGGCCTCAAGTTGCACCAGGGGAGGATTAGTTTGGACACTAGGAAAAAATTCTTCAACAAAAGGGCTGTCAAGCACTGGAATAGGCTGCCCAGGAAAGTGGTGGGTTCATCACCCCTGGAGGCATTTAAAAGACAGGTGGATGTGGCACTCCGGGACATATTTGGTCGTGGGTTTAGCAGTTAATAGTTGCACTCAATGACCAGGGAGGGTGTTTTTGTACAAGCTTAGATAAAATGCTGGCAGGTGACAGCACAAAAGCAGCACAAGGCATGATTGGTGCTGTACCTACTAACCATCTGCAGCTGGCAGCATCTCTGCCTGTCTGTGACAGTGGGGACAGGCAGTCCTGAACCTGTGGTGCTTACCTAGCCCTATCCCCTCCTCATGGATTTGTCTGAGTCCTGTGTGAACCTCCTTAATCCTCTAGCCTCCAACTTACCCCAAATATTGCAGCTTAGTGTTGCATGAAAAAGTACTTATCTGGTTTATTTAATTCTGCTGCCTCATCATTTCTTTGGGTTATCTTTGGACTTTATGAAGTGAGACATGGCGCAGCAGGGTTCCTTATCTGCCTGCTCCCCACTGTTCTGGGGTTTCAGCCCATTGTTCCACCTCCCTTTCACTGCCTTTTTTTTTTTTTTTTTTACACTGAAAAGTTCTTGCCTTATTTACAAATTTTCTTTGCAGAAATTTTTTGGGCTTGCTGGCAATATATAAGGCTGGTGCAAAAAGCTTTAGCATAAGGAAAAGTAAGATAAGGTTTAAAAGTACATTACTGCTTTATACAAGAAAACTTTAAAAATTACAATTATTCAAGTACCTAGGGTTAGCCCATCTCTTTGGGTATCCCTGTGCAATGGCTCTCTGTGCTGGCTGGGAGAAAACTGCTGGCTCCAATGAGTTGGTGGCAAAGGGAGCAGGTTCCTGCAAGGAAGGAGCAGCTCCAGGGTGCCACATCAGTCACAGGGCTGCCTCATTGTTGTCCTGCTTTCATAAGAGAGTGCCATGCTTTTCTAGGTACTTTGGAAATACTAAAGCAAAGAAAGAAGGTTATTGCCTTTTGGGGTGCCTGTGCAGTCTTGCAGCAGGGAGATGCTGACTTTCCCTGCAAATCAAAACCTGCCTTTTCAGCTCATCCTGCATGTGTTTTCTAGCTTTCAGTGCAACAGGAAATTTAAATGTTGCCTTTTTTTAATACTGTTTCCTCTGTGCCAGATCTTACTTCCTCTCTTTCCTTTCTGCCTGCTGGCCGGCTGGGACAAACCCAGGTGGGCTGAGCTGGGGAAGGCAGATGGGGCCACGCAGCACGTTCTCATCTTGGTGCAGTTGCAGAGCCCTCCCTGCATGTCCAGAGCACATTGGCTAACCCAGGCTCTGCAGATGCGCTGGAATTCTGGCTGTGATTCCTCATCCATGTAAATAACCCAGATTTTTGTACGCGCTTGTCTTGGTTTTGAAATAACCCAAGACAGCACTGCTGCATCCAGGACAGGCGGGTCTCCAGGGCACCGTGCATACAGCACAGTCCAGCACCACAGTGATGGTTTTGTTTTTAACATGCTGAAAATCCCATTGTGTTATATAAGGGTTTTGGCCATCTCTATGAGCTTTCATGTGAAATGGTGCCATTCTCTCAACTTCCTTCTCTGAACTAGACATGCCTACATCAAAATCTGTTTGCTAAGTCATTAGCGTTTCCACAGATGATCCTCAGTGCATTCCTGGCTGATGCATTTGTTCTCTCCTCCTGTGTTTCTAAGTAGCAAAGAATGTATAAGTAAATAATGATCGGGGGGGGGGGGGGGGGGGGGGGGAATGGATAATGGAAAAAATAACTTGAGCAAGATTTGATAAAAATGCACTATTCTGATTCAAACTCATGGGTTACAAGCATTTCCTGCAGGCCAGTGGGAATTGGAAGACTGTCTTTGCGGGTCTTTGAAATCTTAGACATTTCAAAAGTGAGACAATTGCTGTGCTTGTTAGAGAAACATTAGACAGCACTTAAGCTGTATTTTGTCATATAGCTCTTTTAGGTAGTACAACCAGCAGAACAAAATCCACCCCCCATCTTACAGATAGGCTGCAGCACAAGTGTAATTTCTTTTAATCTGCCATGGCGTTGAATTTTTATCTTGTTGATTTTGAACCCATACAGGGATTACTGTAATCTCTTAATAAGCTGTGTTGACTAGAGGAGATTAACCCCAACTATTAGAAGTTGAGCTAAATCTCTGGTGAAGGCAACAAGGTGAACCAAAACTCTGTGCCACTGGCAAAGTCTTCAGCTAGCTACCTAACTGGCAAAATGCTTCATCTTGCTGGACTTAAAACAGACCTGCTCTGAGAAGAGGTGCTTATCAGTCCTGTTTTTCCCCTCACTGGTTGAATGATGGACTAGAGCTGCTGGGTCCAGGACCCCCAGTGTGCTGGGACTAAGGGTATGAGCTGGGCAACCCTGGGTGTGAGCCCCCAGCCTCAGCAGCTGGGCAAGCAGATCTCTTGGTCCGGAGCCCTTGGTCTATGCGGATGAGGAGGCTGTGAGCATTGCTGGGTGCTCCTACCTGAGCTCTGAGCTGGCTGAGCCTGGACCTGCCACTATCACAGGGATCAGACTGAGCCAGAGACAAACAGATCTAAAGGCTGAACTGAACTGCAAAGAAACCCCAAACAATGCAAGCTGGGCTTCCCCCAGAACACTTGTACTTGGGGGCTTAGAGTTTCCTTTTCACCTTTGTGAAGCAGTCGGTCAAGTCTGATCTGCAAACACCACTTTTTAATGAGGGACTAAACACTTTGGTCCTCAGGTCCATCTTACATTTTTTTTAGAATCAATAATTTCCCGGAACAGTGCTGTAGTTAGGTTTCTCCCCTGCCCTCCTCCAGTGAACTGTTTGTCATCCCAGTAAAAAAGAACAAATTCCCCAGCTCAAAGCCCAGGCATCCATGAGGCCAGAGGAAGAGTCATGAGGTTTGTTGTAGCTCTTCAGCCTGGAGGATTCACTTGCAGATCCGCTGGGTCCAGCCTGATGCTTCCAGTCATGCTTAGTTGCTAATTAGCTCCTCCAACCCTTTCTCTGGGAATCACGATAATGAACATAAAGAATTGTTTATTCTAAATGAGACTTCCCAAGGGTAACAGCCTCCTCAGTGGCTGTAGAAATGGAAGGCAAGCCTGAGGAAACACCAGGGTGCTGTGGTTTTTGGCAGCAGTTGATAAACATTTCTTTGTGGATGGAGCAGAGCATGTAATTTACTGCCCTGTTCTAATAAGAGCAGATTTGGCCATTTTGCTGTTCCTTTCCATTGCTGTCAAAACACAACAGCTAAATCTCAGTGAGAAATAGAACGGTTGACATTTCTGTAGGTAGCAGCATAAAACTTACTGGACTCTCTGTGGAAAGTGAATTCATCATTTTTATAAGATTTCATACATGCTCTTAACTGCTTTATCACGGAGGGACAGACCACTCCTGCCCATCCTTCCATAGAGGACAGTTCTGATAGGATCAGACAACACCTAAACAGTTGTGCAGCTTTCAAGGGCAGGAGGCTTCAGCTGGACTTTGTGCTGGTTTTGCATTGCACATGTGAAAAAAAAAAAAAAAGAGGATGATCTCAAGCCATGAGGTTGCTCCTCAAGCAAAACCATCAGCCATTTTTTTTAATCCTCAGCACCATTTACTCCAAAGATCATCCCCTGGCAGAAACTGATCAGAGTAGCTGCTTTACTGTGATTGTGATGATAACAATAAAAGCAAAATAAAAGTCCTGTTGTCCCTGTTTTATCCCCAAAGCCATAGAACAAGGAAATATATCAACACAGAGCAATGCTTGGGCAGAGCAATGGATTCAGGCAGCTGCCCCCACATCCAGGCCCACACTAGCACATTCAGCACTGGCTTGGGCACCTTTGAGCATTATTGCACTATATTGTGTATGAACAGTGAATTGAATCAATGAAAATTCAGAGATTCAAGCTGTGTGCCAGTGAGGCCAGTACCCATGTCATCAGGTAGTGGACAGGGGCAGTGCTTGAAGCTTCCTGGCACAAGCAGTTGGAGAAGAATCAGGCTGGTCAGGGTCTGTGCTCGAGGGTGGAGCACCATCAGCTGGTTTCTCAAGGGGGTTAATTTATGGACCCTGACATAGGTATATGCACTCCCCATTGGTCTAGAAAAAATCCAGACATAAAACCTGGAGAGACAATTCCCACAAGTTTTCACCCCAGCTTGTGTTTTACAGTTATCCCCCCTTAGACCTCCACCAGCACTCCTGGATGGTGCAGAGTTCCCTCAGGGATGGCACTGAGCTGCTGTGGCAGCCCATAATGTCTCACTGTGGTGCTCTGACCCCATCTTCTGCAGGACTGCATTGTTAAAACATTCTGGAAGATGAAGTAGTTAAGCTGGACATTTGCTGAAGAAGTATAAGGAGATGAGCATAATCTCTGATGGCTTCAAGGAGCACTGAAAGGGAGTTAGGTGTGCAAGCAACGGTGAGCAAATAAAGGCACCACTGCGCATGTTACTGACCTTGTGAACGTGCTAAGCATTTTGGCACTCACAGATTAAGAAAAGCCAGCATTAACCACATGCCAGCGCAATTTTCAACAGACTTCTGTGGTTCTCTGTTGTGATTCAGCACTTAATTACATGATTGGAGTGTTTTTCCAGTTCCATTTCTGGAAGGGTTTCCTGAGAGGTCCAAATGCAATGATGTTTTAGTATTGCACTCTCCCTGGCTTACAAAACAGCTGAATCCACAGGGAGAGTCAGAGTAGCTGCACAGCTGAGGGGGTGGCTGCCCTTGTCTCAAGCTCTGCAAAAAGTTCCCCTTTAAGAGATCCCTCAAGGCTGAGCCATCTCTGGAGGAGCTCTGGGTTCACAATGCTTGGCTATCAAACCACAGGCACACGCCCAGACTCCCACATGGGGTGATGTGTCTGTGCATGGAGGTGCTCAATGTTGAGGAGGTACCTCTATGGGGCCTCCTCACCCCAGCAGGGATGTGGCTGGAGGCTGTCATCAGAGTGAGCAAGGAGGCCACCTCCTCCTCCTCTTGGTTTTGGTGCAAATTTCATCATTGCATGGTCTTCGACCACCTGCCATAGGAGTAAAGCTCTGAAAGATTTTAAAGAAATTATATAGCTCTGGTGAAAACTGAGGCGTTAAAACCCAGGTCTTCTCTGCTTACATGTCTCAAGCAAGGCACTGGGGTTAGGAGTTTTGCCATGCCACTGCCAGGCTGTGACGCTCTCCAGAAGCATCTGTCCCTCCCTGGGGAAGACAGACACCCCTGTACTCGGGCACATTTGTCCCTGTGCATGCTGACATGGTGCTTTTGATATGAAATTTAGCTACTTCACAGAAAATTGTGTACAGTTATAATAAGGAATATGATGGTTTTGATTTTCCTTCACTCACAATGTGCTAATGTGGAGAACTCTGTCCTGGTCCTTGCATCCTGTCATAGCTGAAAATATATTCAGTCTGAAATTATTGTTCTGGTCAGGGTTTGCATAAGGATTTGGGATTCTGGTCCACAACAGGCACATTTTGATGTCAACCTAGTGTAAGCACCAATACTTTTCTTCTGTGAAAGGTAAAGAGTAGTGTTTATTTGGTAGCAAATCTAAGGAATTAGAATCATAGAATTATTGAAGTGGGAAGAAAAAAAAATAAGTAAGGAACTATCAATTTTCTTTATGTTGAACTTAGTTTCTATTTGCAGCATTCATCCCCTAGTGGTTAACATCATGGAAGTAAGAACATATTATTACTATTACCAGTACTAATTAGGAGCGTGGAAAGGTCCAGAAATCCAAGTCACAGCTAAATATGTAGCACGACACATTTCTAAACTAATGTGTACATTTTATGTCAAGTGGGTGGTTTTGTACCAGCAAACACCACACAAGTTCTGAGTAAAATCTTCAAGCTCTATGTGCAAATAGGAGAGCGTGATGCTGTTTTCAGGTTATGAACCTCCCCACTCATGATGGCAATCATTACTGCTGAACACCAGTGCACTGGGTCTTGCCGGATCCTTAAAGGAATTAACAGAACTATGGCTTGGGATTACCTAATGTTCTGGCATTGAATTGTTTCTCAGTGTCATGCATTGCTTCAGGATCTCTGTGTTACTAAAGGTTGCATATTTTTCTTTGCTTGCAATAGAATCTGAAACTTCATCTATAATGAAATATTCTGCTTAACATTCTGCCTTAACTTTCATTCAGTTTTTATTATTGTACTTTAGGAGATTCATCCACAGAAGTGTCTATGTGGGCAATAATAAAAATCTCAAGTTAAATTTATTCTGAGTTATTATCTGCAATTGTGACAGATAATAGATACTGGATTTCTGTTAGTATTGTGATTCATTTAAATAAAACCATATGTCTGAAGTCAGCGCCTTGGAGATAAGACAGACATCTGGCTGAGATTCCACATTTGGGAATGTAAATGATGCAGATGGTGAGATTGTAATACATACTGTGCATATCGGGTTGTAATTTTGATGAACAAGCATTTCATTAGTAGAAAAGGTGGGAAAAAATCCCTACTGAGATGAAATTTCTCAAGGAATGCACACGATATTGATTTCACTTTGCTGCTTGCACTCATGGGTTTGGGGGAGTCTGCTTTACAACTCATGCCAAACCTTTATTCTAAATATATTCAAGTGCGCTAGTTATATTATGGTGCTTTCAAACAGCTTTACAGAATCAGATTGATATCTCAGCCTGTAAAAATGTTGAGTTTTCTTCCTTGGAGTGTCTCAGAAATAAAAACCAACTCATGAATAGAGTAGGAAAGAGAACAACTAGTTTGTTTTATTCTGCATAAAATACTACCTCTACAAAAGCCTTCTGGTGTGAACAGTGCACTCAAAGACAATGCACAAGTATTACATCTATATAAATTGGTGGTAATGTAGAAGTGACACAAAATGTACATTCCAAGAGGAACAGAAACACAAAACGTATGTTCTGAGGTATGAATCTAGTAATTATAATCTTGTTTTTTACTGATACTGATTTAGCCTAAGGTCTTAATTTAGCATTGTCTCTATAGGCTAGCACAGCCAGATGCCTTGGGTGTACAGTGTGTTTACCTACAAGACTGCTTTTTGGACACAACTTGCACTTTCCAGGAAGAACTAAATTTAACTCGTGGAGAGCCAAAGTGGCTGTCACCCACAGTCACACCAGTCATGACAAGCCAGTCAGAAAAAATACAATGGTCTTTTTTCTCCTACACTTCCTTCGCAGCCACTCTGAATTTACTTATTTAAGTGCAACATCAGCTTGAAAATATCTAGAAGTTTAGTAATGACACAGCATGAAATACATTAGAGGACAAGTTAATAGGAAGAAATCACCCAAACCTTCCCTGGTGGCTGGTTTTAGATGAAGGAGATAACTCTTGCCTATGGCCATGGTCATGGTTTGTCCTGGGCCTCCTCTCAGCCATGACTGTTGTGATATGAAAAAGAAGTTTAAATACTGTATAGAGAATAAAGCATTAGCAGAGATAAAGGAACATATTGTAGCAGCTGTGTAATTTTTGTGTTAATAACACCAAATTTTCAGGTTTATGGTGCTATTCCAGTGAGGGCTGTGCAGGTAGGTTCAGGTCCTTCCCACAAGGACCATCCTTCCACATATTTCCTAGGTATGAACAGGTATTACAGTAGCAAGATATTTATGCTTAATGTACTAATGGTAAAGGAAGAACCAGAAACATGGCACAGAGCATTGTCAAGAAACAGCAGCCTGACCCAGACCACCAAATTAGCCAACAAAAAAGTGACATTGTGAGAGAAATACCAAAAGCCCATGGCAGGGTGATGGGGAGAGACAGGTTCCCACAGGCAAACAAGAACATGACCAGCAGCAAGCATGTCTTAAAAGTGACACCCAGCAGGATGTTTGCCCCCGTTGTGGGTCACGGAAATAAGGCAGACAAAGCAAAGTCCCATCACTAGAAGAAAACAAACGTTTGCAAGTGAGTTGAAAAGACCTTGCAGTCACAGACAAAACCACTAAATGTCACAACTGGGCTGGTGCACAGAACAGTTGTCCCGGATGGTCTGCAGGGAGGGGAAACCTGATGAAATGAGGAAAACTGAGGGGCCTACTCAATCTTCCTGGGCAAAATGTTCAATAACTCTTACTCTGTTCTCACGCTGGTGTCAGGTTTTTTCACTTCTGAGCTCAAATGTTTAGCCCATTTTGATGCTTCAAATGCCAGTCACTCCAGCGCTTGCAGCTCTGAATTGCTGCCTGGAACTGGAACTGCTGCCCCAGCTCCAGCAAAGTCTTCCGCAGCTTGCACTGGTTTTAGGAAAGTGTGTAGCAGTACAGATTTGGTGTACACCTGCAGGCACCAGTATTTGGAAACACAACACCATTTTAACAGGAGATGTAATTACTACAAGGGCAATTGCATAATGCTGCAAGCTATCAGGCTTCCTCTCAGAATTCATCATTCTTAAGGCTCTCTGTGCATCCACCACAAGCCACCCTCACCAGCTCAGGACCACATCTTCACTGCCCATTTGAGGATGGGAGGGTCTAGGTTTGGGGTTGTGACCATTCCTCTCAGCTCTCTTGTGCATCCCAGAAGTTTTTGCCTTCAGCAAAAGTCTCTGTCTCAACAGCAAGGTTTTGCCCCACAGCAGGTCCACTTTCCTTTGCCTCATTTCTACCTCTTTGCTCTCAGTGTTTCATAGCTGTCCAGAGCAAAGTGCTTCTTCATCCTGCCTCAGGCTGCCCAGGTGTCATCCCTGGTAGCAGACCTAATTTCTATTTTTGAGGCTTTGGGTTAGAGGGGACAAGGGAGAAGGAGAATCTTTCAAATGGAACGTGGCTGCAAATACCAAGAATACAGAGTGAAATGGGGGTAAATTGTCTCAATAGCATTTCAGTATCTCTTGGAAGCATTGTGTTAAACCTCAGTAGGTTATTCAGAGCTAAAACCATATTCCTGCAGGAGGATAAGAAAGAAGAGCAGCAACCAATGCCAGTCCCATTAAATTAGACAATAAAATCTGGGAGTGGGGCTGTGGTTTGATCAGTTAAGGCATGGTGTGGTTGCTCCTGCAATTAGTACATGGCTAACAGGCAATTGGCTGGCCCAGGCTGGATTGAAAACTGAGCCCTGAGTAGGACACAGCATGGTGGGGAAATGCAAGGAAGTTTCTGAAAACAGCTTTGCTTTTTATGCTTAGGACTGTCATAGTGCCATTCATTTGCTTATAAATTAAAGAGCAGGATGCACTGGCTTCGAGAGGGCACTGCAATCCGTGCCAAAATCACTGCGGCCCATGGCGGGACGGCATTCCTGCTCTTGCCACTTTGAACAGAGGAGCTGAGTGCCACATCAAAAAGCTGCTTTGTGAACTTCCCACTGTTTGCTGACTGCAGCATAAGTGGAGTAGTCTCAGCTATCCAGGCAGCCCTGGCACCACTGCCACATCCCAGATACCGGGCCTTCCAGTGACACCATATAAACCACTGCTCCTTCCAGTAATGCTTCCCTACTTAGAAAATTGTTTAAGGATTCACTCCATCCACCCCGTCCTGCAATAAATAACCTGCAGATGTGTGGCTCTAAAAATAAACCTTGGCACTGGGGCCATGGTGCAGCATCACTACATAACTCAACAAACTTTCATACTGCGTTGTCTTAGAAATTAATCTTTTCAGTATGCTGGAAGTGGTTCATGGAGACAGATTCTGTGCTAACAGAGACTACTCTGTGCAAAGAGAGTATTTTTCTACCACCTCCATTACAATAAACATGGGTCTGACTTGTGAACATGTTATGTTAAGAATTATTTCTTCCCTTGCCAAATTCATTAAGTCTGTACACTTAATAAGCAATTTCAGCATTTATAAGGTCTTCTCTGGGAACAATAAAACAGAGGGGAAAAAGAGAGAAACATCTGGATCAGTGAAACACTCTTGAAATATTATCTTTTCAATGTCTTCATAGATATTTGCAAGGGCTTACACTAAGAACTTAATTCCACTGCTGCTATTGATGTTGAAATTATATTTAAAAAGCAACTTTAAGTTCTTGTTGCTTAGATAGTGATGATAACTGGCCAACTCTTCTGTTTGACAATATTTTAATGAAAAAATAGTATTGTTTGTATTTCCTTGAAGTTTTTCTACCTTTTTTTTGTCAGTTTTTCTTCTTTTAAACTTCTATTGTGGAAATGAAGTGGGAAGAGAAAATAGCAATGGGGGACCAAAGCTGCTGTTTCATTGCAATTTAGCAGATCACCTCTTTTTTCTCCTTTTTTTTAGTTGTTTGTTTGTATCCAATTTTTTTTTTTTTTGTATTTTTTTACAGAATACCTGCTAGTGTTACTTTTTGATTTGGTTATGTGCAGCTTCATACACTCACCAATAAGCTGGAGCTGGGATGCTCAGGGGCTGGAACACATTGTGTTCAAGGGGAGCTCAAGGGATCTATGTTTGCTCAGTCAGGAGAAGAGGGAGCTAAGGGGTGAATTTAATTGATGTCTCCCACTAACTAATGGGGAGTTACAGGGAAGATGTCCTGGGGGTGTGGAGAAGATGAAGCCAGACCCTCGTCAGTGGCGCACTGCAAAACAACACCAGACAAGAGCCATGGGTGGGAGCAGGGACATTTTAAGCAGGTATAAAAGGGGAAATGGGCCATGAACTGGTTAAGCACTCAGAAGAAGGTCCCAGAGAAGTGAGGCAATCTCCATCCCTGAAGACATTCAACACTCCTCTGGGCAAGTCTCTGAGAAGTTCTCTGCTGTCAGGTGCACTTGGATCACAAAGTTTCCAAAGGTCCCTTGCCACTCAAATTATGCTATGAATCTATTTTGCTAAAATTATGAGGGATTTGTTTCTGTTGCTTGGCTGAAACCTTGCTTTAAAAAATCCCCTTTGCTGTGCTGAAGCAGGGTCATACCCTGGTGACTCTAAGCTAGTTATAGAAGGATAAAAATCCTTAGGCATAAGGAGTTGTTATGCACCCTTATGCAATTCACAATGTATAAATTTAGATGGCTGTGCCCTTTGCACAGAGTGTGCTCTGAAGAAAAGAGCCATCACATACCCCTTATCTACAGACGGTGTGGAGAGTGACAATTGAGATTTTCACAGTGTCCCAGTAATCAGGAACAATCCACATAAACCTCCATGTCCTGCGTGCCCCTTGTCCTTTCACTGTGAGCTTTCCACAGAGAGGCGGAGTATGCAAATGCAGATATCATCCTCATGCTGTTTCCAGCCAAATGCTGGAAACCATAATGTTGTCTGGACGTCATGGAGAGCCAGTGGGGAGAGTAAGATGCGCAGAGATATATCTCTTCATCCATGCTATTTGACTTCCTTAAAAGCTGAAGGCTTTGTGTTTGGCTCTCCCCACTTCTAGACTATTTAAGCTGGAAGTGTTAGCCTGGCTGGATTTATTTACTTACCTTTTTCCTGGAGTGGAATTTCAAAAACCATTCAAAAACAAAGAACAAATTAAAAGATCTATTAAATAGCTGGATTAAATATCTGGGTCTGTGTCTAGAGTGTAGATGGATGGCTTAAGGTATAGATGGATGTTGTGCCCATGGGAGAAGTACAGGAGCAGTGATACATGTTACATCCCAAATCTATCAAAACCAGGAAGAGTCTTGCACCTGTTTCAAAGATAAATGTCAGCAAGACTTGATCAAGTTTACGTCAGAGTGATTATCTGGAACTATTCTTCCAAAAAGTCCAATTGTAGCCCATTCTCAGAGATGAGCATGTCCTCTCCCACCATCCTGAGCCTTGGTCCGAACCTGTTCCCAATCTGACACATGTTCCTGGCAAAGCTGCCAGGGATTGCAGTAGAACCAAGATCAGGCTTTTTAATATCAGCACACCAGCATGTAAACATAGATAGAGTGACTAGCTTGTGTCTGAAGGTTAATTGGGATTTATGTCCTGTTTGGAGATCCATCTTTAGAGATCTGACTTCCTGGCACAGTTTGTGTGATGTGTTTTTCTGTGCATGCGTGCATAAAAGGCGCTTTCCTTTTGCTGTTTATTGAAAGGAGTTTATTAGACGCTGCTTATGCAGCATTTTTGTGATCTTGTTGATGAAAGATGCTATATAAACAGGGCTGCATTGGACTGGATTCAGTAAGTCTGAGAGCTTGCCAGCAATTTATTGCTGTTTGACTTCAGCGACTGAGCACCAGCACAGCAGCCAGCCCATGAGTGCAGCTCCTCGTAGCACTGCTCTGGCTCTGCCTTCCCTCTTGAAATGGAATTTATTACTCTCTATCTCACATGGATACTTGGTAGGAAATTGGAGCTATGAAATGAAGAGTCATGGAAGTTTAAAAAAATCAGAGACAGGACAGATGTGCTGTGATTAGTCCTGTACTCTGGCTCACCTTGGGTTAGATAAATAATTGAATGTGTGCCGTCAGCAAAACATACTACTTACAGACTTGGAAGGAAATTTGGCTTGCAGTCCTCTAATTGGAAGTCAGAGATGGTGGAAAAAAATACTTTTGCTCAATTCTTGTGCTTTAGATCTAAAAGCAGTGAATTATTTTAAAACTCAGGCTTAATCTAGGATCATTTAAATTGATATTTAGAAGGCTACTTGTTCATAGAAATGACTATATATTTATGAGCATGCATTATTCTTTGCCAGTTCATTAGACCTTCTATTAAATGCAAACAGTGCTATCATTTTATAAAATTCCTTTTTTCCTTCCCCTCAGATTTCATACCTGTCAAACATTGTCTTGATTCTGCAGAATCATACCAATTTCACCTGTAAAACTAAACAAAATAATTTTGTTGGTATAATGCCAGAAAATAAAAGAAATTTGTTAGAAAAGAGAGCAAGACAAAGCTGACAGCATGTATATAAGGCTGAGTCTAAGCAGATGAAAACAGTCAAAAGCCTTTTATTTAATCATTCTGCTATTTTTGACATGTTGTCTAGTGATAAACCACATAAGCATTCCCTTGTGTTAAGAAAAAAAAACAACCTAGAAATAAAAATCCAAGAAAGACAGGAAGAAATTACAGTGTAGCACTGAAGGAATCTCATACGTGATTTCGAGGATGATGTTTACATGCATGTAAAATATCCAACAAATGGCTTTTCCAGTGGCAGTCAAGGTCATTATCTTTTTCAAGTTGTGTAACGTTTTCCTGCTGAGAGTTTCCTTCTTTCCTTGGGGGACATTCACAGGCAGATCTTTATTTGATCATTTTTGGACACTGGTATGCCAAGTGAGACACAGGCCCTGATGGTTACCAGTGCTGCCAGTTGGTCTGCACTGCAGAAGAAGACGCTGATTAGCCTGTGCTTGGTCAATGTGTTTGCAGCCCCGAGGCTCTGGGTGGGCCAGGAACCAACAAGGGAAGACACTGGTTCTGGCCCTGTTGCAAAGTGTCATGATTTCCCCAAAAGTGTGGAACTATGGTCTGTGTGGCTCATGTGGAAATCCCAACAGCATCTTTTTGTTTCACTGCACATTGAAAGGGAGTATCACAGGAAACATTCCCTCTTTTCTGCCCAAAAGAGAGATAGAAAACGGAGGTTTAGTTGCCACTTCTTTCTGCAGTGAGCAGAAGCTCATGAGAAATTTTTTCTAGTGTGGCTGCCTGCACCACACCAACCCCTTTCTCTTCGTCCTGAAGCTCTAACAAAATCCCAAAATGATGGTCTCCTGGGAGTGCTGATCTGCTGATGCAGGGGGATGTATTGGGGGAATAGTTTGTCTGCCTTGATGTTGTTTGAAACCTCTACTGAATACCTCACCATGTCTCATTTACATAAGCAAAACCACAAACCTCATTGGGAGAGATGTCCTGCACTGTGCCCGTGCAGAAAAGAGGCCCAGTGTGTCCTACGAAATGAACAGACTTTGAAATTGGTGGCTAAATTTGCCAGACCTGTGAGGGGTTTTTTTGTGCATCTTTCAGTTTCATGCAGGTCAGCAACTCCAAGCTCCACTGACACTTGTGTGGGGTAGAGGGCTCCTTCCCCACCTCAAAGTATTTTAATTCTCTTTTAAAGAGGAATGAGCTTCAAACATTCACGAATATTGTGCATTGCAGGGGCTGTAAACCATCACATGCGTTTGGAAGGTCTCTTCTGAGAAGAAGGAACTACAGTTTATGATCCACCATCATAAAAATCCCTTTGGCCATAAAAAGATGACATGAAACAGCACTTCAAGGAGGGGAGGGGTCAGTTAACAGTAAGGAGCAGCCAAGGAGCATGTCTAAAAGCTTTCAAGAGCATCAGTCAGGGTCTCCCAGGGCAGCACTGGCACACTTCCTTAGAGTCAAGAGAGGTATGTGGCTTTTGCCAGGGGAGGATCTGATACCTGGCTTGCATTCACACAAGACGAGTCCAGGAACTGTGAATCTTATCAAAACCTTCCCATTAGCAATGACTGGAATGTGATTTCTTTTCTGGTATCTGTCTTAATAGCCAAAGTTGAGCAAAAGAGCAGATAGCAAGGCACTTTTTTTTTCTCCCCCTAAGAGAAAGAAAACCATTATGTGGGGCCAAATTTATTTGACTTTAATAGCTAACAAAAAGCAAGACTTAGATTCAGGCAATGCTTTTACTACTCAAAATTTTATTTCTACAGAAATCAGCTAGAAAGTTGCAGTGATTTGCTCTCAGAGATCTGAATTCCCCAGGTTTATTCAGCCAAATCCTGCTCTGATCAGTCAGTTAAGAGAAATAAAGAAGCACACAGGTACACAAAGCAGTCACAGGTGCTACAGCATTGGAACACTTTACTGTACTTGGGCTATTTGCCCTCAGCTGGGACGATGACAGGAAGGGCTTGGGCTAGCCTTAGACCTTGCATTACACCCAGTGTGAACATAAAATTATCTCTTTACAAAACTGGAAAAGGACTAAGTCTGGAAATCATGGCAAAGTGTATGCTGAGCAAGTGTCTGCAGGGAGGCCATCCCCTCTTACTCAAGATTTCGGTATGTGTCCCACGGAAAGGCAAACAAAAATAAAGCGCATTGCTTCAGTTTTACACCATGTTGACATAAATCTTCTCTCCATGTGAATTATGGCGAAACTCTGCACAGCTACTGAGCTGCTGCACTTGTGCTGCAGATGGGCTTTGTCTGTGCATGCTTTGGCAGAAAAACCTGTTGCTCATTTGTATTTCATATAGAGGAAAAGTGAGTTTTCTGATTGGCTTTGTTAGGCCTGTTTTTTAGTGTACCTTGCTGGCTTGCATTTATAGATGTCTAATTATTTTTGGTACATTCATTTCTGTATTTTATTTGCATTTTTGCTATGCCATGTATTTCTCAAAGCCAGGGTGATTAAAAAAGAAACACTGGGCAGGAACAATAAGGAGAGGGATCTAAGAAAGACCCTTTGTGCAATTAAAAACACCATGCCATGGCCTTTGCTAACTCAGGTCTTTAGAACGCAGCACAAGTTCTTCTGAGTTCAAGTTATGATTTAGGCTGAAGAAGTCTGGTATTAAAAAAAGTTCTCTCCTTTCCCAATAGGAAATTGGTTTTTTATTAAAGACATTTCTTGAGTGTATTACCATTGCCTTCTCCCAGCATCAACTTCAAAGAACAGTGCTGACCTATTTAAATCTGTATAAAACCTTAAGCATCTCTTTTGCCCCCTAAATTGCAGCTGATCTCACATTCATAGGTCAGAAAGAGTGTTTTGGAGAGGAGGGATTTGACCTGCCTGACCACCTACATAGTTGCTATATCTTTCAGTGGCATGACTTCAGGCCTCAGCTGAACTATAGAAACTGTCCAAGTGTGCTCTCCTAGCCCCAGTGAATGGGAGGCAAAATTCCTCTTCTTGAACTACCTGTCTGGGAGGAGTCAGCCTGGAGATTGGTTGCCTGTCAGCATTTTAGGGATAAAATAACGGCAATATTTTATCCTAAGAACTCACTTTTGGGCTCAGCATAGAGATTTCTGTGTCTGCTTTGCTCCTAGGAGGCAAATATTTCTTAGAGCAGACTTTCTACTATTGATATATTTAGCAAGAGCTTCCTTAACATATTATGTTTAGTCTGAAACCAGTATAAAACTTGTCTTTTTCTTCTTCCCTTTGCATTCCCTTTTTTCAGTCATTAAACAATCATCATGTATCTTTTTCAGCATGACTCATGGCAGAGTTTTAGAGCTGCCTCTCCAAAACCTCAGTAAATGCACCGAGCAGCTGTTGTTATAACCCAACTCACTGCCATGTTACTGCAGACAGATGCAGGTTAATTACAATTTTAAATATTTATCCTGTTATTGTTTTCATTTCTGAAGATTTTCAGCAGCTGCAGGACCCTGAGTGACTCCCTCCCCTCTCACACAGTGTATTTATTTTCTGGGTTCAGCATGCAATGGTCGGTGTCTCTGGCATCACTGCGGTGTCCCATGCAGAGCAGGAGGTGGGCTGGGGTGATGGCAGCTCTGCGCCAGGTGGAAGCAATTATGGGAAAAAAACATGGTCCTTGCTGGATGAGTTACTGCTGATAGCTGCCAGATAAGCTAACTTAATAAAGCAGTGGCTTAATTAAGCCACATTCCTCCCATCTTGCTTCTTGTCCAGCCTGTCTGAGGCGATGCTATCAAGCAGCTACTGCTTTGCAGGATGGGGCAGGGGTGCTGTGCTGATGCACCCCTTTGTGTTGGACACTCTGGGGGGCCTGCAAGTGACAGGACATGGGAGATCCTAGAAAGCTCAGCTCCTTTCTCAGTTTGCAAGGCAATGGGCCACAAATTCTGGGGAAAAAAGGACAGATCTGCCACTTGCCTAGTCATGGATATATTTATTGTTAGCAAAAGTTTGACCCTTAATCCCAACTTCTGGAATTTAGTTATCCAGAAGCATCTCGACCTCCAGAGCAGAGGGCAGGAGCACAATATCTCTCTGCTTCTCCAGCAGCTACCCCCCAGAAAAAAAAAGAGGTGACTTGACTTTGGGGGTGTCCCTAACACTAAGGACTTTCTTACAACCACAAAAGCTGGATATTGCATTAATCAAAGTCATGGTGCCCCAAACTCTCTGCCAGTTTGGGCTTGCTCTTATTCCTGAGTAAAGATTGCATGAGAATCAAAAGTTACTGTGTTTTTAATTGCTGAAGTACCCCATTAAAAGCTATAACAGATAAAAGTCTGCCAGAAGCTTCATCCTTTGTAAACCAGATTTCAGGTTAATGAATCAACCTCATTTCCCCAGAGATCCAGGTTTTAGTGGTGGAGCTTCTTACACAGCCGTTTCATGTATGGCCACATGTACAGCTGCATAGCAACCAACTTGCTGAAAGTTACCCAGTAGCTAAAATTATCAGTAGGAACCCCTTCCTACCTCTCATTATTACAACGAGATTGCTGCTGTGCAACGTTGATTAGACTTGTCAGCCTGGACCTGGACATCTGAAATGAGTGTTGCTATTAAAATGCCTTTGCTAATGCTCATGTGTCCATCATTTTGACAGATTTCAGTTTAAGAATGTAGAAAGCTAAACCATGCAGGAATCCCAGGGTTGCAATGCAATGTTCAGAGAAGCAGATAATGTATTGTATTTCCTTAGCATTAACCCTAAAGTAGCATTTTCCTGGGAAAATCATGCTGATAAGAGTGTTGTTGAGTACAGGCTGCACTAATGCAGAGATCTCGAACTTTCAACTGGGAAGAGATTATCATGGGGAATTGGTTTCTGGAATGTGGTCTGAAGACAGGGCATCTCTCTTCTAAATACTTCATTAAGTATGATTTAAAACTTTCAAAATGCAGAAAAATCTTCATGTATTTAGAAAAAGTATTTCAAAATCTCCTTACCAGTAGGGCTTGGGAAAATTCAAAGTAAAATTTGAAAAGGAGACTGAAAACAAGGAAGTCATTTCTCAAAACCATCTCATCCCACTGTGGAACCCATTGCTGCAAGAAGCCGCTGAAGAGAGGGATTTCAGCAAACACTTGGATATTAGCAATGGGAACACCATTTACTGGTTAAGTGAAAGCTAAAGCACAAGGCTGTGCTTGTGTTGGGGCAGGATCAGGGTGCCAGGGCAGAGTTTAATGGCTGTAACTTGGCATGTGGTGGGTTCTCAATGTATGGCTGTGGGAGAAGGATTTGATCAGGGCAAGTGGTTTGGCTTTCAGGAGAATCCAATCAGGCAGATAAAACCTCACTTTAGCCACAAGAAAGCCAATGAGTCAAGCCAAAGCCATCACTAGACAAGCTGAGAGGAGAGAGGCAGCTCCTGCAAGGTTCCCAGCAAGTGACCCCTTACTCAGGAGTAGGTTATCACATCATCTGCTGACACAGGTCTTATTGGTCCTAAACCTGAAAATAAGGCAGGAATTCCATGGAGAAGGGTACAAACTATGGAAGTTGCTGCTCTCTATGGCTGGTTAGCCCTGGCTGGCACAACCTCACAGGTCAGCATCTCATGGCAGGGATGTCCTCCTCTTCTTGCTCATCTCCCAACCCTCTCAAGCTGGGCTGTATCTTCCTCTGAGGAGCAACTACAAGCAAGTATCTCTTCTTCTGCTGACAGGAGGAGATCAGTGTGCACTTGGAAAACCATCAGCAGGGCTTGCAGCATATGAACAGCCTCCCCAATGCACCTTTGAACTCATTCCTCCTGCATTTGTTTGTCTTGCAGATAAAACTTCACAGCAGTGTTTGGAGAGAAGTCTAATGAGGCACCACTGTTTGCATAACAAAGCAAGGCTTCCTCTTCAGATGTTCAACACTCATTAAGCATAATTTATATTCCTGTTAATCTTTGGAAGAGGGTAAAATATGGAGCTAAAGTTTGTTTTTACTCTGTTTGTAGAAATGCATTGTTTGTTTAAAGACGTAAGTTGCAACTGATAGTTGATTTAAATTCAACATAATGATGATTTGTGATAGCAACATGTTGTCCAGGGGAGTGTTGTGTCATTGACTGACGTGGCTTTAGCACTCCTCTGCATTAGTTATTCAATCAAAGGAAAAGACAGAATGGATGGTTTCCCAGATTGGGAGATATTTCAGCATGTTCTCAAAGCATGAAAAAACTGTGAATCTGTAAAATACTGAAGGTTTTTTTCCCTCAGATTCATGTATACTTGATGTAATAACGCACTGAACAGCAGTTTTTTCTTTTTCATCAGTCGTGCTAGTCATCAACATGGGACACTTTGAAAGTCACCAAGTCCCTGCAGTGAGAGACTCTCAGGATGATAAGGGACACAATCATTTTTAAAGGCTCCTGAGTGCTGCTGGGAGCCTTGGTGACTTAATGTGGTTTGCCTAGAGAGAAAATCAGCAGGTTTAGCTGGATGCCTAAATGTCGTTACAGGCCAGTATGTCAGAAACAGTAATTTCTCAGCATTCAGACTTTGTTCATACCATAGGCACATAAAAATTGTCTGATCCTATTGACTCTACACTGTAGTTTTGTCCCTCAGACTATATAAGATACACTCCCTTAATCCAGTTGAAATACCTAATATATTTAATTTACCTCCTCCAGGCTTATTCGAAGATGAGAAATGACTGATAATATTTATCCTCTGTGTACTCCTCATTGAGACTTACTCCTTCCCACCAGTTTACATTGCAATGACAGATATTTGAAAGCCCCCTTCACTGTACCACGAAAATTATGACCTGAGTTGTGTATTTGGACAGCACTGAGGTGTCCAGACAGCATCTAGACAACACAAGAGAGCAGGATTTTACTTGGGATGTTGGGTGGGTCAGTGTTGGGTTATTCTGCCCCAGGCTCCTGAGGTGGCTGGCATGCTGCCATGTGAAATCCCTCCTGGGCCAGGTGCATTTCCCTGTTGTGTTCTGTAATGCTGAATTCCAGCTGCTCAGGATCCTTGTCTTGTTTGGTTCATCACATCCACAATCCACTTATGGCTGTTTATAAAGGCAGCACCAATCTATATATAAAGAATACATTTATTTATTCATTTATTTATTTTATTGTTTTTCAGGAAAAAATGCTGTAAGGGTTATAAGTTTGTTCTTGGACAGTGCATCCCTGAAGGTATGTGATTTTACTGTTCTAACATATCATATCTCTACGCATTTGTCTTTCCCCATCTGCCCTCTTCTCCACACTGTCTGTTTGGAAGAGCAACCTGATGTAAGCACAGGCTTGGCCATATCTCATGTATCAGTGTGGGGAGGAACAGTTTCCCAGAAATTGTTGGGAAAACAAAAAGATCAACAACTTCCAAAAGTTCTCCTTAGCATGCCAAGCCTTGATCCTCCCCTAAGTGCATGTGGCTGCACACATCTTGTGCCATGACCTGCTGCCCTGCAGAGAGAGGAACGTGTTCTGCCCTTGGCTGGGTAGTTGGGAGCACTCTTTGCCCCCAGAAGAACACCTTTCCTGGATGATGGCTTTCCCCTTTCATCCCTCAGATCTGGTACAGCTGACTTGATTTTTCAGTGCACGAGAGATGGTGAGTAGGTGAGTTAGTCCTGCCTTTAATTTCCCATGAGCATGGCTTCTTTGTCACCAGAGGCCAAGGAAGATGCAGATTTAATCAGGATAGTTCATGCAGTAGTAAAAATGGATCTGATTTGTATGAAACTGGCTCTGAAGTTGTTTGACTACAGGAACTGCCAGGCAGGAGCAAATGCCCAGAGATGACATGCCATTAAACTTTTTTAACAAAAATGTAAGTTAAAAAGTTGATCTATGGCAACACATTCTTCTATTTGATGAACACATTTTTCTATTTGATGAACATAGTCTTCTATTTGATGATATATGGAAAGCTTTGATTTGGTCTGAGAATTTTCCTGGTTTGTGACTGTGATGTTTCAAAAAAAAAAAAGTGACAACATGCTGGAGAATCAGCTGATTTTGAGTTACAGTGCCCAGCCAAAAGGGATTATAACCCAAACTCTAACCCTGATGGATTTGTTGTGGGTTTGTTGCTGTTGTTGTTTTCAATTTGAGTCTTCTTTGCTGCTGGCTAGAAACATTAAAACAATTGGTGGATTGGTGGGAGCAGGGGCAGGAAGAAAAAAAGAGGGAAACAGCTCATGATGACTCTGTGCCTGGAGGAGCTGGGTAGGGTTTGGGTGAAATTGGTACTCACACATATTTTCTCATCCCATGGTTTTGCTGTGAGTTTTGTCTCAGCGTGTGTGATACAGGTGACAGCTCCAGTGTGACAGACACTTGGAGGAGGCAGTCGTGTGTATTGGAGGAAGAAGTCCTGAATCCTTTCAGGGTGGAAAGGAGCCAGGACTCTACGGTCTGGCCTCCAGCTTTCCTATGGATTTAATGTAATTTTATGTACTGGCTATTCACTGAATTTAATGGATACAGCAGGAGAATTAAGAAGAGCAAAAATAAAATGAGAGCCATGGCAATTTATTACTTTAGCTTCTAATTTCCATCTCTTGAGATGTTAGGTGATTATGAAAGCAGCTTTTATTATGTGCCTGCAGACTTTGTCTAATATTGTCTCTTAACTGCATTTCAGTAACCTGAGAGTTTCTGCCCCTAATTCAATTCTCTGCTTGCTGTAGCTTCTCTCCCTTTGTTTCTTCATTCCCCTTTTTCAGCTTTATCTGTATTTTGCCTGGAACTTCAGAGGCCACAGCAGTTGCTATAACATCCGAGACAATCTCAGGCCCCTGGTATAGGGACAAGAAACATGATTTACTGAAGTATTCATTTCACTTACTCTGTTACAAGACATCACTTGGCTCTTCACACATTGTTTTGGCATAATCTTGACAGAGTGGCTGTATGAAATCCATATCTCCAAACAGCCACATAAATGCATTACAGATGTGAGTTTATTAGAGCACATCTGCACCTTTTAATCCAGTACTGGCACGTTGAAACTGTGAGAAGTAGTTCCAGCCCTGTCTTCTCTGTGATTTAGCAGGGGCTGCAGGGAGGAGGGTTGACAGAGGTATAGAGCCTCCCTTCTCCACCCTTTTACAGCTGCCTGGGGAACACACCAATCTCCTTCTGGGACAACTGCTCCTTAAACAGACTCCCAAAGGCTTGTGGCTTTGTCCATGTTCCTTAGTGGTTTTTGACCTGTCATTTATCAACTGCCCTTGAAAAGGAACAGAAATCAGTGCAGTGCAGTACAAGCCTACAGTTTCTGCATTTCATTTGTTTTGTACTCACCTTCTCACTGTGACTTTCAGCTGAAGGACCAGGGAGCAACGATCCTCAGGAAACATTGAGTGCAGTTACTTCCATATGTCTCTCCATAGTACCTCTTCCTGCTCCACCTGTTCAGCAAAGTGGATAAAAAAAAACAGCTCCTCACCTTTTTCTCCTGTGTGATCTCCTTTTTCTTTGCTTTGGAGACTCACAGCTCCAGCCAAGTCCAGTCTTGGGTCCTGTGTCATGGCATCATAGAGTGAAGAAGGGACAGATCCAGTATAGAGTAGTTTATTTTGGAGATCACCTTTCTTACTGCTGGCTTCTTGAGCTGGCTGTGGAAGAATTCAGAGTAAAATACTGTATTACAGGTGAGCTATAGTCAGATCTGGTCTTTGCTTAGTAATATTGTTTCAAAAATTTCCTTGGTGCAACTTTCCATGCTGTATCATCATTTCTGAGTTCATTGAAACTTATATTTGTTATTCTGTTTTGGCTTCTGCATTATTCCTAAGGTCTGGAATAGCGTGATCCTCTTTGTATGGTTTTGATTCATCCTCAAACCACATTTCTTAGGCTGAGCTGCCAAACAAGGGGTCTGAACACAGGAGGGAATGTTCATCTCCAGTTCTGCAGAGCACACACGGGTGGTGCAGCAGCTTTTGCCCAGTTTCATCTCAGTTGTGAGAACTGTTTCTAGGGAAATCATGTTACCTGGGGATACAGCTCTGGGACCTGGGACCTGCCTATAACCATTGTGTAATCTGGGTTGATTGTGTGGGACCACCAGCAGGGATATTTGTACTTCCTGGACCCTTCCCCAGCATTGTATGACAGTAAATGGCATGATGCGTGAGGCAATGGACATGATGGAGCTGTGCTGAGGTGGACATAAACACCATGTTCAAAGACTGGTTACATTAAATATGTCAACAGACGGATAAAAAGAACTGGCATTGTTTAGTCTAGAAAAAAGGAGGCTGAGGGGAGAAATGAAAAGAGCTTTTAGGTATGTGAAAACTTGCTGCAAGGGTGAAGGAAAACTGTTCTTTATGGCCAAGGGGAAGAGGAAAAAAATAACAGCCCTAAGTAGCTGTAAGGGGAGTTTGAATTAGATATGAGTAAAATGCTTTCTGTCTGCAAGGATATTTCATCTTTGGACTAGTCTACAACGTGTGCCATATCCATCCCTTAGGGAAAAAGAAAACTAGGAAAGGTTTTGCATAGCTACTCCTGCTTGTGATGGGAGATGGCCCCTTCCAGCACTGTTTTTTCTGATTTTGTTAGGGCACATCTATTCATGGAAGCACAAGGAGGCCAGAGCTTGTTTTACCTCTGCTCTGAATAGCTGAACATGGCACAGGCCAAGCCCCATACCTGGGTGGGTACACTGGGTAAGGAGCAGCATGTTCCCCCCCCTGCTGGACATACCATCCTGTTCTCACTCTGATTTTTTTCAGTGGAAAATGAAAATTGCAAACATGCCCAGGAAAAACACCAGCAATGCTTTATAGTTGGAACTATTTAGTAGTGCCAAATGTATCAGGAGTTTACAGCCCATCATCAGCTAAAGAATCCAAACTACCCCCAGACTGAACAGTTTGAAGGCAAGAGTTATGTACTCCTTTCATGGCTCTGCACTGTTGGACCCTGGTTACTGCAGGGGGTCCTAGCATTGCCATTCACCACCAAAGCACTGTGGGCAGACTTCAAGTTGTGAAGCAAGATGGAAAGAAAGGATGCCCATTATTCAGGAGGTGACAAGCAGAATGCTTGGCACTATTACAGTAGTATGTCAATTACAATAGTACATTTTTTTCTAAGGGGTCCTGGTGCAACATACAGCATCTTGTTAAGTCTCATTTTGTGCTTTTCTGTATTTTAGTGTGCTGTCACTTTTAACCCCAGTGCAATGCATATGCTCTATATACTTCATACAGAAAATGTGTTTTCATTTGCTTTACCATCTCTTAGCTCATTTAAATTGTTTGGAACAATCATCGTACCCAGAGGTATCTGCTAGTCATTAGGGTGAGTCAATAAGGAGTTTTAATTATGTATATGGAAACACAGAGTTTTGCTGGGAACTTGCTTGTACCACTTAGATTTTGTTTGGATATGTTTGGTCTGGAGCATGGATGAGATATTTCTGCTATGGCCCCCAGCACTCACTCACTGGATTGTCACAGCCACCTGGATGCTCTCTGCAGGTTCTCTGAAATGGTCACAGAAACTGCCACTTGCTTTGGTGTAAAACCTGACCTTGGGCAGGCTGTGCCTGAGCTGGTTTTGAAACCAGATTCCTCTTCAGCCTCTGGTGCCTCCTGGCAGATTTTCCCCATGGTGCTGCAAAATGCTCACACCCATAGCTGGGAGCTGTCCTTCTCCCCCAGCCCTGCCATCAGCACCATGCCAGGGGCCACATCCAGCCCCTGACACAACAGGGATGTGGGTCAAACCCCATTGTGCTCTGATGTCCATCTCTGAGGCTTCAGTTCTGCTGCTACACAGCAGAACTGAAATTAGAAACAGATTTTCCCTCCTTTGGGTTTCAAACAGGGATTTCAGTCTTTTGGGATTTCACTGACATACCCTGATTTGCACACTGCAGCTATTAAGAGAGATGATGGGTTTGTAACAATGCACTTTTTGCTAGAAGAATTGCTCTTTGCACAATTTATATGTGATGTAATTAACTTTTCCTTGTGATATACTTTCTGCCTAGATTTGGCAGTTAACCTCATGGTTTTTTCACAGTATTCTGCATAGGAAATGTTACTATCAGACTTAAAAATCTGTTGAAGAAAACTTTAGGTAATTTAATATTTTTCTGCAAAGAATTCCTAAAATCTGCCAACTGCAAAGGTGACTCTTGCTTAAAACACAGCTTTAAGGAATAGTCTAACTACTGTAATGCTGTGAATAGCAATTTAAATTTTAATATATTCCTTGGCTTATGTCTCATGAATGTTTTATGTCTAGGTTCCTTCAGTCCTCAAAAACAATTCAACTCAACTTTATATTATCATTTAAATTATCAGAGAGGGGAAATCTTTGCAATCTAAGTATCATCCAATATACTACTGACTTTGGTATTTTTCCTAACTATGTTTTTCTCTCCGTTAGACTACGATGTCTGTGCTGAAGCTCCCTGTGAACAGCAGTGCACAGATAATTTTGGGCGAGTCTTATGCACCTGTTATCCTGGATACCGCTACGATCGGGAGAGGCACAGGAACAGAGAGAAGCCTTACTGCCTGGGTGGGTAGATGAGCATGTTGAGCTCCTCCTTGCTTAATGATTCATCCTGCTTCCTTGGGTCTTTTAGAAGTCAGTTTGGATCTGAAACTTTTCTTATTCTCAATATTATTACAGAAGAAATGTGGAGATTAACTGCATTAAGAATTGAAAGATCTAGATTCCTCTGGAATTATTAGGAGGTATTACCTACAAGACATACACACCCAAACACTTTAAAGTGTTGGGCTGATGCAGTTTTTCCTTTAATTCGTCCTGCAGGTTGTGAGCCATATTTCAGCCATATTTGCTGAATATTGAAGAATTATTGCTAGGCCTATCAACTAAAACTAATCCTTGGGGTTTGATTCAGATGGCCACTATATAATTCAGGACTGATCATTTACATGTGGTCCTGCTGTGGCTTGTCCTGCCCAGCCCTGTGTAGTTTGCCATGCCAGGGAGCCAAGATTTGCAGGATTGAGCTTTGCTTGTGAGTTTTCAATGCAAGGAGACAGTCAAGCATGCTCACTAATAAAATGCCAAGTGTGTTAATAATAATAATAGTGCAGCTTGCCCACAGCTCCAGACCAAAGGCTCCAGCTGCAATTGCAATTGTGGTGCTGCAATTACTTGTTTGTTTAACCACAAAATCTCTTTTTACCTCTAAAGGAAGTTTTTTATTGTGTTGGAGGTCTGAAGCCTCCAGCTACAGGATATTTTTAATTTCTGCTTCTCTCCAGACATTGATGAGTGTGCCGTGAGCAACGGGACTCTGTGCTCTCAGATCTGTGTCAATACCGTGGGCAGCTACAGGTGCGAGTGCCACGAAGGCTATGTCCGGGAGGAGGATGGCAGGACATGCACCAAAGGAGAAAAAGGCAGGTGCTAGTACAGATTAAATGTTTTGGGCATAATGGATGTCTAAAGGGTTGGTCTGTCACGAAGAGGGAATGCTCCCGATGCTACACTTGGAGCTGGGGGTCCAAAGCTGGGATGTAGCTGATGCTCCTGGGGCAGCCAGGCTGTTCGCTGGCCACCTGAGCACCTGTGGAACAGCCCTGCCAAACTCTCTCCTCCCATGTACAAGTACACTTCAGGATATAGAAGGCATCTTCTCCTAGGGAGGCAGAATAGCTAAATAATGAAATTTACCATTACAGCTTCAGTCAGATCATTCCTTCTAGATCCAGTTGCTAAAAGCCATAGTTTGCTCCAATACTGGCCTGGACTATAAATATTTTGTGATCCAGAGCTAAGGAGACATAGGAAAAAAATCTTACCAGACGATGAGCCTTAAAAAATTTCACTGATTTCACCTGTTAATTAAGTAATTTCAGTACCTTTAATGTATATTTACATGCCCACGTCTGAGATTAGCAAATGGGCCTGGGTTGGATGGCTGGTGCCCCTTGGCCCTTAGAGGTTCATAAAATGTGTGCTTGGGAGTTCAACACATTTTCCAAGCCTTACTTAAATGAATTTCTAAATTACATTGACTGAGACCAAATGCTGCTGACCTGCAATTAGTTTGTGTGTCCTATGGCTGGGATCAACTTTTTTCTTTTCTCATTTCTTTTTTCTTTTTTCTTTTCTCTTTTCTTTTCTCTTTTCTTTTCTTTTCTTTTCTTTTCTTTTCTTTTCTTTTCTTTTCTTTTCTTTTCTTTTCTTTTCTTTTCTTTTCTTTTCTTTTCTTTTCTTTTCTTTTCTTTTCTTTTCTTTTCTTTTCTTTTCTTTTCTTTTCTTTTCTTTTCTTTTCTTTTCTTTTCTTTTCTAATTTTCTTATTTGAAAGTGAAATGTGATGGGAAAGGGCTAAATGTAAGGGCTTGGTCTTGCATCTCACTGTTGTTTCAAAGTGTATACATGTGCTGCATAAAAATGATTTTAAAGGTTTTGACCTCATCCTAGTTATTAAATTACAGCATTTAGAAAGCTGTAGATTAAATACTGATATGAAAATTTAAAAAGAAAGGAGGAAGAGAACAGTGCCCTGGAAAAAAAACCCCAACAACTTTTGATGAATGGTGACTTACCACAGGTTCATCAATTAATGCCTGAATGTGGTACCATAAGGTGATCCAATTCCCACTGAATGGCCAGAGCAATTTATAATTTTGATTTTCATCTGAAAATGTGTAACAGGAGCCACTCCATTAACGTCAGTTAAAACTTTTAACTACTTTCCTTGTAGTTTTAATTTTTTTTCCTTATCAGAGTGTGTGTGTGTGCGCGCATGAAAGGAAAGATATATAACCTAGATAATCCCCTTACAAATAGGGGAGAGTTTTTTTAAACGTTCCCCCTGAGAAGTTCAAATTTCTTGGTACAGTAATGTCCAAAGCATGCAGGATAACCAACCATTTAAAATATTCAAGGCTATGGAAATTATTCTACTGTTTGAAATCCACCATTTTTACACTGAATATACACGGCACATAAAAATGTCAGTTCCAGCAGGTAATCTGGAATGAAACACCCACCATCTCTCCCGGTATCTCCCAAATCAGCTGTGCGAGGTAAAGAAGGATGCGTTCTGGTCAGTTACCCCGCTGTACTCCACAGAAATGTTGGGAATTTTCAGACCTCTGGTGAAAACGAGGAGTCCGTATGTCATTCCGAGGAAAAGGGTTGTGTAAGGAACCCGCTGTAGCGACGCTCCACCCCGCGGCCAGCCGCAGCCCTGCACCGCATCCGTGCCGGAGCGGCTGCCTAATAAACACATCATTTACTTTTCATCGTAGCCAGGAACACTCACATTTTATTTTAAAATTTAGTATGAGAGTCAAAAACGTGTACTCTTCTCCATCTCTAATGAGCGAGCATGTTTTCCGCGAGATACAGCCATGTTTTCATCATTCCATGCCCAAAGGATGCAATTCAGACAATTTTTTGGCTCTGTAAGAGGCTGTAATGTGGTGGTGGGGTTTTTTTTGTTTGTTTGTTTGGTTGGTTGGTTGGTTTTTGGTTTTTTTTTTTTTTTTCTCAGTAATGGCTTGACAGAGAGCCATTGGTTGGTTAGTGGAAACAAGAAGAAGGAGCATTTTTTCTTGCATCCACAGTCCCATTTGATGGAGACAATACAGCTACCCATGCAGAAGCAGGCAGATGAAACCATCTCAGCAGGCTGAGCCCAGAAAATACAGCACAGATGATGAGCTCAAGAGCCTCCGTGCGAAGACCGCCCGCAGCAGAGCTCCTGCAGAGCTCTCCCCTGCCAAGATCTCTCCTCTTCCAGCAAGGCACGGCCTCCGAGCCCATGCACAAAGAAAATGCATCACTCCCCCAAGCAGATCTCTTAGCAACAGGTGCCACAGGGCTCACCAGCCTCTCATCAAGATTAAAGGACTCCCATCATGCGTGAGCTAGACTTTGTATTCTGAGAAACTTTATAAAATGAGGCTGCTTTAAGCCTCCTTCAAAATATTTTCAGTTTCCTTGCATTGGTCTGTGCAATAGGAAAAATTTATGTAAGTGCCTTGCTCAGTGCTGGCCCAGCTGACCCTAGAAGGTGACCTCAGTTTCTGCACCATGCGTGGGTGGCTCAATCTAATGGCCTTTTGCCTTTGCTGGCCTGTCCTAGGTGACTTCTGGCTTTATCCACACTTTATTCTGGCTTTACCCGTAGTTTGGTCCTGATACAGGGTTAGATGGGGGTAGAGTGAATGTTTGATGGATGACTCCTTCCCTGGGCAAATCATCACCTCTGTCTGGTATGAGTTAGGGGGATTCCACCCCTCTCCTGGGATGCAGCTCATACAACAATCTTGGACTTCTTCCTCCGACAAGTCAATCCAGCCAGCTTTGCAGAAATCTCACTGGTATGACATTTCCCAAACATTAGCTGATCCCCCCAGCATCCATCTCCATGGATTGTTACAGCCCTGTTTCATCTATACTGGCTAGCCCCATGTGTCACATCCTTCTGGAAGATAAACTAGGTTTTATAACGAAACACAAGGCCAAATTCACCACTTCTTAATCTGCATATAATTCCACAGATTCTGGTGGGATTGCATTAGGTTTCCAATAGCAGAGGGCTCTGGCAGTTTCTCCCCATGACTGTGTGCTGCTTTCAGCAACATTTCTTAACACAATGATAGAACTCATTTGGTGAGATAGTTATTAAAAGAAATTTTTGTTGAGACTAGTACAAAAATCCAGATTTTATTGGTCTTTGTAAAACAAAGGGAAAAAAGTTGGGTTTTTTTCTAGTGGCTCCATATGCATCCATCAGTAACTCCTACAAAAGTCCAAAAATGGGCATGTCATGACACTGGGTTTTTCTAAAGAAAGATGAAAAATTGAAGAGGGAGGAAGGACTCTGCAAAACTGACTTGTGATCAAGAGCAAATTTATTTTACAGAAGTGTAAAGTGGTGTCTTCATTACAGCACATCAATTCCTTCTTAAGGAAAAAAAAACCCTGCATGGTACAGGTTATTTCATCTACAACAGAAAGGTTTATGGCCACGAGGCTGTGGCGGGAATCAAAGGCAAAATGATTATTGTTAGGGATACGGGAGAGAAGAAGGAAAGCAGCATATGCTGTGTATTCCAGTAACTTTACAAAAATGCTGGAGTTCCTCTGGGAGTTATTGTGGCTAAATAGTCTTGGATCCAACAAGCTGAAATTTGCTGAAATTTGGTGAAACTCTTTTCCGTGCTGTGTAGAATCCACTGGAAAACACCGAGTAGTACCATCTGGACTTAAATCTTTGAGCCATCTGAACACTGCACAGAAAGCTGATCAGGTACCAAAACTGTGCTGGGGAAAGGGCTGGGAAGCTCAAACAGCAGTGTGTGTTTGCTGCCATAAAAATGGTAAATAATATGTGTAATATTGTAAGGCTGTTGGAGTGCACCATGAGAACAGGCAGTCCAGGACTGGGGAAAAAACCCCAAGCCTCTGTGTCCCAATTTTCCAATCAGTTCAGTACTAATAGTTGTCTTAATACTCTTGGTTATTCTAGCATCTTGCCCTTACATGTCTCTCCTAGCTGATTTGCAGACAAGCAAGATAAATTTTTGTCTTCTAAAGTCAAGCATACCTCATATGTCATTATAGCCAATGGACTAAACATACTGAAAATCAGCCTTTCCTAAATATTGGCATAGGAAGTCAATAGATGACCATCAGATGGTTGCAATCTTCCATACTGGACCCTGCAAATATTTAAAATCAAGTAGCACATAATATTTTTAGTATTAGAAACTTCAGGGCTTATTTTAAAAGAGGCAGATGTTTCAAAATCAATACACATTTCCAAAAAGATGAAGGGCATCTTAAGGGTGTGTCCAAGAGACAAATGTAACACGGTAATTCAACATGATGCAGTTGATCCTTTTAGAAGATTTTTAAGATTCCCTGGCTTTAACAGGAGCACCTGCAGAGTTTTTCCATTGCAGGACATGCTCTAAAAGATCAGTGTTCAAACGTGCCCAGAAACCCTCCCAGGCACACGATACAAGGCTACACATCATATGCAAAGCCTCAATAGACTTAATATTTCCCCTCAATGTTGAAGTGAAAAAAACTCACCTAGAGTTTACCAGTATGTGTCACACTGTGGCTTGGAATCCAGATTTGTCTTTAAGCAGACATCTGTTACAACAATGCTGGTTTTCTTCCAATGCAGAACTGCTTGACTGTGTATGGTACTGGGAAAAGGACAAAAATAACATTTGCAATATTTCTCACAGTTTGAATAATTGAATGGATTCTTGAAAAGATCCTATTCATGCATCGTATCAACAGATGTGACCCTTCCTCTTGTGAAGATTTAAATCCCTATCATTAATCTCAATCCCCATCTCTGCTCAGCTGACTCCATCACATGGAGAATAACCCTTGATGATAAAGAGCAGTTTGTGCAAAATGAGAGAAATAAGCATATTCTGAGGGATTTTACTGTAATTTATAGCATATGAAAATTTGCCCTTCAGGGGACTGTAAATCTGTTCAGACCTATGGGGTTAGTCTACCTTAAACAAAAAGATAAAAGAAGGGGTGTGAACTTTTCCAGGTATTAAACAAATGTATTCTCTGGGGACTGTTAACTGGAAACAGCTGCTTTAAAAATGTGCTCTGAGTTGTCCCTGTAAAGTTTCTCAGCCTTACACAGAAATTCACAGTCAAAGATTTAATAATGGCAGGATTCCCTCCTCTTTTCACAGCCTGGGAAAATATAACAACCTTCAAGTTACTTTTGCTATCTCTTTATGAATTTATTTCCTTTGGATCTTTATATTTATAGTGGAAACTGCTTTCTTTCAGCTGGGCTTCCTGAGAAATCTGAAAATGTGGCAAAACCGGGGACATGCTGTGCCTCTTGTAAGGAATTCCATCAAATAAAGCAGACGGTTTTACAGCTGAAGCAGAAGGTATGAACACTCATCAGTCATGTCTTTACCAGACCTGCATATTTTACAACAACTGAGGTTAATTTCTATGTTTGGAGCTGTCACTGACCTGGTTCTTGTACATACAAAAGAGGATTGCAACATATTTTAAAATCATGTAGGAATGACATCTCTCCCTTATGCTCCTATACAACTTGTAAGCAGATTGCTCTCCAAGTTCATGGAGCTGTGTTACCAAGCTCGTGGTAACAGAGTCTGACAAACACCCATCCCAGGATGAGCCCAGGTTTCTTGGCAATCTGTGTTGGCCTGAGCTTTTCATTCATTCTGAATGCACAGGATTTTGGACAGTATCCATCTCCAGAGTAAGCACATGCAAGATATTTCATAGATGCAGGAACATGATTTTTCATTAATAGGGTGCTGATACAGGATTCTTGCCAAATAGGTGTGAGACTAAACAAAAATATCACTAGCTTTAAATATGACTTTCCCCTTAAAAAAGAAAAAACCCTAGTCACAAACTTTTTTTTTGTTTGTTTTCACCTATTCCCTTGCAAGTAGACAATACTGCATTTAGAAACTTATCCCAGGCTTTAATTACTCCCATATGTAGATGCCTTTTGCACTTTAGTAGGATTGGAATAAGGCAAAGACCCAGCCTCTGATTTGGAGAGCCATATGCAGGGATGCAGGTGTAAAGCCTTTTCTAGTGACATCTCCTTTAAACAGTAAGGTTCTCTCAATTTGAAGCTCTCTGTAGGAATATTCTCAGCAATTCATGCTGACAGGCTGTAATTATTTCACCCAGGGTACTTAATTATTTCTTTCCATTGTGTCAAAACACAATTTGGTGTATTCACTCATTGCATTTGTTGTTACTCATTTAATATTAGGAAGAAAGAAATCTTCATTGAAGTGAAATTCACTGAGATTGGAGATACTATGTATCTCCAAAATCTCATAACATCATGCATTCCTTCTGAATCAATTTCTGAACACATGTGGCAGTGACAGAATTTCATGTGTGATGGAAATTCTGTTTTTCAAAAATATGGTAGCAGAGAGGTTAAAAAAGGGTCCATGTCTTTGAGTGGCTGTTTCTCCAGCTGTTGTCCATGATGCTGAGCAGACTCACACTGACCTCCAGGGAAGAATCTGGGGGTCACATTGTTGGCCACATTTTTTGCTCAAGAATTGATTGATGGAATTAATGGAAGTTTTTTGTGTCAAACTTCTGCTGTTAGATGCTTGCATTCAAAACTCTTTCCAGGAAAACTCATACCATTGATACCTGTCACTGTGGGCATTTGTACAGTAGCTGTGGATAAATTAAGCAGTTCATTCTTGCTTCATAGTTAAGTCCTGTCATAATCCCTAACTTAATTTTTCCCCCAGCATCCCCCTAGTGAGACTTGATCAACTTGGCATTCTCAGAGGGAGTCCACTGGGTTGTGCTCCACACAGAAAGAGCTGAAAGAGAAGGTTCCTGACACCCTCAGCAACTGCTACCCTACAGAAAGGAGAGTTTTTGTCTATGCTGAATGGAGACTGGGCCCCATGGTGCTTCTCTGCCCAGGGAGACATCATCCCTCATGTTTCACCAGCCACTCCCTGTGGCCAAGATCTCCTGGGGAGGATGTCTCTCAATAGCTGTGGTTAAGCTTTTTTGTTTTGCATAGAAAAGTTCATTTCTGTCTGCCAGGGAGATGGTTTATGAAATGAGTCTTCAGTCTTGTGGTTAAGGCTTTCAGATTTTATGAACTTTATTCAAAATTGTGGTTAGCAGAAAAGCCTGTCATCCAATGAGATGTACTGTACTGATAGACTAGACGTCTGTGGGCAGTCCTAGGTTGATCTAAGACCTTGACAAAAGGAAGAAGAGTGGAAAGCTGAAAATCTGGGGGAAAGATATCTGGCATGCTGACACACAGCCAATGAATAAAAAAAGAAAAAAAACTAGTAAGTTTGATCGTATTGCACAGATGTGTTTAAACATCTTAATTAGAAAGCCATGTTCAACATCACTCCTGACAAGCACTGTCCAATTATCTAAACCACAGACCTCCTAGAAACTATGCAAAACTCCAAATGTAGCATGCAACACAGCACTTGGAAGCCTTGTTTCTAGAACAGTCTTTCTTTAGAACTGATGCTTGCTAATATTTGCATGCACATGGGGAAAAAAACTCATTATTTTCCAAGGGCCATTAGGATTTGGAGCTGTAGATGGAGAAAGTCAAGGTTACCCTGGACTACGATCTTGGTTCAATTAAAAGGTGAAACAGAAATTAGGCCAGAGAGTATAGCCAATAGCTAAGAGGATGTGAGTCAACAACAAAAACACATGGTTTGGCCTGCATGTAGCAACCATTTTCTGGCCAGAAGATATCAAAGAGGAGTGAGCTAGACCAGAGCCTGGGTATTTTGGCACTCCTAGTACGTACTTCAATTCCAGCTGAGTCAGTGGGGAAGCATGCATAGATGCTTTCACAGCAGCTATGTGATTTCTTTTCTAACTTACTCAGTTGTTACAACAGCCTAGCTGGCAAGAACAAGTAAATATTTAAGCATCATACAATTTCAAATCCACTTCATGATGAACCTTTGCCACTAAATGCACTTTTTTACACCAGTATACGTTTGCAGTATAACCTGAAGAACATTTATGGCTGAGTCTATGATGTCTAAGAGTCTAAGTGCCACCTATTTATCAACTGATATAGCTATAGATCTCCAGAACAAGACTATTTTGAGAAATTCATACACAAGCTGAAAAGAAGACTTCTATTAACCTGCCACTCAGTTGTGGCCACCCCTAAGGAGAAGCACTCACTGATGACGCTGAAAATATTCTCACAAAAACTACTTTTAAAATACAATGCTCTAGGTAGCCACAATTTGACTTTTTTGTTTCTGTTTTAGCTTGGCAGCATCGGCACTGCAGAGTCCTTGGTTGATTTTTGTTATCTAGTGGAAATCTTGCACCATGGTCCTTGCAAGCTTTTCCTTTTTATCCAGCCAGGAACCTGCTCTGGACAGGACACACCTCTAGGAAACAAATCTTTGCTGACCAGAGCCAGCCAGTAGAGCTTCCCATGCTGGTCCCTGGCCAGTGAGGCTGTGAGAGCCCCCAACTACTGAATTTTCCTCTTCAGCCCCAGGGGCAGGATGTTGTGTCCCACAGAGTAGCCCTCTGTCTTCAGTAGCCCCACAGTTTGGCCTGTGCTACACTGGCTGGGAAGTTGGCTGAGAAAGCTGCAGGGTCACTGGTAAACAAATCATATATTTTCCTTTCAAAAAGCAGAGATGACAGCTCACCCTAGAGCTATAGAAGATATGCTGAATCCCCATTTTCTGTGTGAAAAGCAAATTCATAGGAGTGAGAATATAAGAAACACCCTGTGGGACTTCTGTGAAAATATGACCTCATCCAGCCACTGATTTCTGCAGGGGTGAAGTAAATCTACCAAATTCTTGTTAGACTTACATCATGATTCTTAATTTGCCTATAGTGCAGTCATCTTTGAAACTGCAATTCTCTCCAAAACCTAAATCACAAATGGGTGATAAATCCTTGTGTCCCTGTCATCACATTTTGAGTTCCAGTCTCAAAATCAAACCAGTGTTTTGGAAATGCCACCAGGAACTATTTCATATCCAATTTTTTTTTCCTGACTTATTTTTCAGAACTGTTCTGTGCATTCAACCCCAAACTACAAGCAGCACTGGCTGCCTTTGAATTGTGATCCTTAAGCAATAACTTGTTTGCCAAAGGAAATTTTCCCAGTTCAAGTAGGTACTGCAGGTGCATGACACTGTTACTTCCCTGTGCATTACAAACATCAGGTTTGCAGCAATAGCAGAAGAAAGTAAGTCAAATAATTACAGAAACAGGTAGGAGCTTTGAGACAGCCCAGCTCAGAGAATTCCAGATAGCTGATGAAAAGCTTTGTCAAATAGCAGGAGTCATCATCTATTTTATTCAATGCAGCTCTCACAGGCAAATGTTACAAAATTCAGCATCAAATTATCCAATGAGCCAAATTCATTTAAGAAGCAACAAAGCTCACCCAGAGCTATCCAGAGGTAGGTCTGCACTGCTATTGCTGTAATGGTTTTCTAGTACAATTTGGCAAAGCAAAATCCCTAAATCTACATGCAGCCACTCACCACTAATAAATTTTCCTCACTGCAGACCAGGCTTCTGGCTTGTCATCTCCCTTCAGCCACCTCTTAAGGGACTAAACATTTGCAGAATATTTCTAAATATGTTTAATTATTAAATATATTCAACTGGGTAGATTAATGTTTCATGGACAATTGAACAGGTAATGAACAATGACACTTTCAACTGTAGTGTGCAATTCTCCTCACTTTCTTACTTGCTTTATCTTTGTGTCTCTGTGCAGAGCAAATCCAGACTTCTGATGAGTTAAACAGTGTGGTTACTTTCCAGGGCCAGATTCACAAAGGTTTTGGGTTCTCATTAAAACCTGTGGAAAGTAGGTTAGTGGCTTGTGCAGCAATTCCGAATTAAATATTTGAGCAAATGTTGCCCTGAGAAAGGCAGTAAATGAATAGAGGAAACTTCAAATAAGGAAAAATAAGTTTCCTGAGAAGCAGGAATGAGACTCAAGTTTTTCAGAACTTGTTGCTGTATCTCTCCTGAATTTCCTCTGTCCTCTCTTGGATTGGCTTGCAATATTTCCACAGTGACTTGAAAAGTGAACAGACTCACAGAATAAGAACGTTTTACTGATTATATCAGTATTATATCAAAATTATATCAATCAAGGATATGAATAAGCACTTTATATTTTCCTGAAATATTTAAATAGCTGTTTGTTCACATGAAAGCTTAAAGAAGAATGTGATTTATCTGACTGAACAACGAATATCTTATATAGATTTTTTTTTTTGTCTTCACAGGTTGCTTTGCTGCCAAATAATGCTGCTGATCTTAGCAAGCAAATCACTGGTGAAAAAGTGCTTGCTTCTAATGCATATATCCCTGGCCCCCCAGGCCAGCCTGGCCAACCAGGCCCTCCAGGTAAGACCAGAGGGGTGGAAATATGCAATAGTGCTAGGATGAAAAATGTAAACTTCAGTCTTTCAGTGCAATATGATTTCATATATTTCATTTTTTGATTGATATATTATGTTTGTATTTGGGCTAAATTTTTAAAAATCCCAAAACTTTATGGCTGTTGTGGCCAGCCTCTGCCAACTGTCTGATACCATCCATTGTGACTCCATGTGTTTCTCTACGTGCAAGCTGTGTTTGTCCTGTATGTGTTAAATTTCTCCTTCTCCCTGGGGTATGTCACCTGCTTCAGTTTTTATTTCCTGTATTTTAACCATGTCTTAAAACACCCTCCATTTCATTTCAGGAATATCTATTGCTTTAGCTCATTGTCAGTAGTAGAGGAAAAAATGTGCTTTCATTTTGTAGGATTTTGTGCCAACCCTTATTTTTCCTTGTCTGATTTGTGATGATTCATCGGTTGGTTTTATGTCGTATCCCAGACTGAAAGGAATCTGAAAAGAAAAGTGTATCTCCACTCACACTTTCTTTGCTAAAGTTATAGATTGAAACTATGTGGAAAACAGAGAGATCCTAAAGCCCAAACTTAATCCAGACACCTCGCACCTGGTGGCCAGCAATACTCAAAATTTTGAAAATTCTGTTGAATGCAGATTTAATTTGGGGTCAGCAACAAATCCAAGCATTGTGGTGGATTTCAGAAGGATTGCTACAGAGCCCTGGCAAATATTCCTCATGAGGATTGATTTACTCCCTCTTGAACTGCACCCAACCTTCCCATTTATACCCCCTTTTGCAGTCTTGCTTTGTTTTCTGGGTCTCTATCTTATTTCCTTGGAGGATGAGTAATTTTCCTGGGGAATGAGTATCTTCAGTCTTCTGTTCATCATAAGTGCAAGGACAGTATATTTAGAAGTTCTGCAACAGACTCTGAAGGTAGAGTGGGCTGCTTTGCAATCCCTCCAAGGTACACCTGACCCTGCAGGTCTCCCACCTCCTGAGTTTCCCCTTGACAGAGCTGTCCGAGGTACTGTAGAAATCTGCTCCCCCTAAAACCACCCCTGCTCACCTCCTCTGCTGCCCCTCCCAGGAAGAGTCCTAGGGAGTCATCACTGAACTTGAGTTGTCTCATTTTGTAAATCCTAACTGTACATTTTCAGTCCTGCTGAATGCTTTTTGCTCTCTGCTTTTTATTCTCTTTGTCTTTTGTGTGCCCTCAGTATGAAGAGAAGTGTTTCCCCCCCAATCATGAAGTTTTTCAGCTAGCGACATTTTAATGGTCTTTATTGCCTGCAAATGTTGATTCAGGTGCCTGATTTTCTAGTTTACATTTCTTACTGTTTCTCTTGAGCTAAACGTATGTTTTGTTGCCTGAGTGTTTCCAAAAAAGAAACATACTCTGCTGAACCAACAGAAGCTGAAAATTATATAAAGCAAAATGGAAGAACAGAGCCTCTTTTGCACCTAACACAGTGGCTACTGCACTGGGCAAAAGAGAGGTGCAGCTCCACCAGTGGAAAGATCTTGCTTCTGTCAATAATGTATATGCCCATGACCCAAAATTCACATCACTTTTCTGAGGCTTTCTTTTTATAAGATGTTCCTCAAATCTGATTTGTTCTTCTTTGTTTGAAAATGAGGCATTTGTGCTTTTCTTTTCATTCCCAGTCTGTGTCCCTAAGCACCTGGCAGATTCAAATTCTTGCTACACACAAGATTTAATTGTTTGGTGGTCATCTCTTGTAGCTACTGTAACAAGGGTTAATGTTGTCTCAGATGACTGCTGATGTGCAGATGCAGATAAATTGGTTGTGTTGTTATGGATTTGGGTGTGTTAAAGTAATCAGCCCATTTGGGTCTTTAGAAAAATGGTCATTCCCCACTTATTGCACTGATGAAGTGTCCTGAAGGCTTTCCTTGGCATGTAACTTTTGCTTTTGATTTCAGGGGCTCCAGGACCCAAAGGGAGCCAAGGAGCTCCTGGATTACCTGGACCTCCTGGACAGCCAGGTCCTCGCGGATCAATGGGACCTATGGGCCCATCTCCAGACATATCACACATCAAGCAGGGCAGACGGGGCCCTGTGGTCAGTATCCCTGTCTCCTGCCCTTAGCTGCACTAACACTGCACAATTGCCCTAAGCTCCACAACTTTTCACACCCATGTGAATACTTTTTTTATCTTGCAGGGCCCACCTGGAGCCCCAGGGAGAGATGGTAGCAAGGTGAGGAGAGGTACTAATTTCCATAAGATGGGTACATGCACATGTGAAGTGCAGGTTTGCTAGAGAGACTCTACACACTTGTAGTCACATCCTTTTACCACCTCATTTCCTTTGCTAAGATGGAAGCATGTTGTTGTCCCACTTCTCCACATCATCCTTCTGCTATTTTGTGTTTGCCATTCCTAAAGCCTTGAAAATAGTCCTGCCAGGCTATATGTCACACAGTATTCTTTTCTTTCTCTGCAGCTCTTTTGGCTTTTCCATGAAGATATGTTGATGCTTTAGCCTGTTTCATTCACGTGAATTCTTCCCATTCATTGATTCACTTGTTACTGTCCAGGAGAAATATCATAAATGGCCCACTCTGCTCCCACTAGAATCAGCAGCAATGTCCTTGCACTCCTCCTTCACTTTCTTTTCTTTTTCCAAACAAGCACCAGCTGATGATTCTTGATCTGGGGACAGTAAGTGAGGCTGCAGAAGCAAACAGTGATTTTTTAATTTCCTTTAGTCACAACAAACTAACTGGGGTGGTCTTGATTACAGGGGGAGAGAGGAGCACCAGGACCAAAGGGGATACCTGTAAGTATTCCATACAGGAGGAATTGCCACAACAGAGTGATGTTGACTACTAACCACAGCTCAGCCAAAAGCTAAAGAAAAAGCTCCCGTGCCAAGATAACAGATAATTTGCAGACACAGAAAATCTTGTTGGAAACAAAGTAATTAATTGTTTTCATCCAAATTTTTTTGCCTACAAACTGCTTCCCTTGCTGGGTGTGCGACCGAAGGCAGTAGGTGCACCTCTGCCTTACAGTGGTGCTGAAACACACTTAGAAGGCAGAACCATGCAGGCTGCTACCTAGACCTCTGCTCCCAATGAGAATTTGATCCCTGGGTCTTTTAAAAATCCTGCCTCTCATCTCTCTCAGATATGGGAAACTATAGGTTTTGAGTTCAGAAAAAAGAATGAGTATTGACCACCTGTTTTTAGGTGAACTTGTTTAAAAAAAGCTCTGGGATCCCCAGCATAGGAAGGACATGGACCTGTTGGAGCAAGTCCAGAGGAGGCCATCAAGTTGATTAGAGGGCTGGAGCACATATCCTATTAAGAAAGGCTGAGAGAGTTGGGATTTTTCAGCCTGGAAAAGAGAAGGCTTCGGGATGACCTAATTGCGGCCTTTTAGTACCTGAAGGGAATCCACAAGGAAGATGGAGGGGGACTATCACAACAGCATGTAGTGACAGGACAAAAGAATGGCTTCAGACTGAAAGAAGGCAGGTTTAAATTAGATATTAGGATATTAGGAGGGTGGTGAATCACTGGCACAGGTTGCCAAGAGAAGTTGTGGATGCCCTATCCCTACAAGTGCTTAAGGCCAAGCAGGATGGGGCTAGGAGCAACCTGGTCTAATGAAAAGTGTCCCTGCCCATAGCAGAAGTGTTGGGACTACATGGTCTTTAAGGCTGCTTCCAACCCAAAACACTCTATATTCTATTAATTTTCTTATGGTATTTTCTCATTGATGGAGTTGATTTTTAAGAGTGTGCCTGGCAGGGTGTGCTCAGTATTAAACAGTTTATTTTACTGTGTGAAGTCAGCTAAAAAGAAATAGTGATTTTCTAAAATCAGATACTTTCTGCATTGTAATTATTAATATATTTAGTAAGTGATGGACACCAATGAAGTTACTATATTGAAAAGACATTTGCCAAATAATAGCAGTCTTGAAAGAATTTGTTGATTAATCATTCTATGAAAGTAATTTTTGTCAGTTTAATAAGCAAGAAGACAAGAAACCAAGATTAATCTCCTCAATTCCCATGAGGTCTCAAGATATTCTTATGAAGCAAAGCAAATGTTAAGTGAAAAAAGGGCTGAGCATCTTGTAAATGTAGGCTCTGTCTGCAAAAACACTTGACTCTTTTGAAAATTGTTTCCTGATTAAAGCTGCTTATGAAAGAAATCATTAGCTTTTGGCAATTGATACAAAGCAGAACTTTACTGAACAACCCCTGCAGGAGTAATCCTATCAGCCAGTTTGAAAACTGTAAGAGCAAGGTGGATTATTATTAATGGCAATGCCTTGTGACTGCAGGGCCCACCGGGTTCATTTGATTTCCTATTGCTGATGATGGCAGACATCAGAAATGACATCGCTGAGCTGCAAGAGAGAGTGTTTGGACACAGGACTCATTCATCAACAGAAGAGTTTCCATTACCTCAGGAATTCACAAACTATCACGACACAGTAGATTTTGGATCTGGAGAAGACTACAAACCACGGGCAACATCCAGAAATGCCAGGATACAGAAGGCAGACCATCCTTAGCTATTCCTACTGAAAAACAAAGCCTCTTTAGAATTCTTCATTATTAAAAAATGCACTGACAATGTAATATATATACATACATACATATATATATATATACACACACATAAATATATATATATATATATGTATAAAATTTCTCATTTTTCTTTCTGCTTTTCCTGAACCATGCTGCCTGTACTGTAGCTTTCCTGGTTCATGGTTGCCTCCTTGCAGAAATTCCATACCGCCAAGCCTGCACTGTGCATTTTACCTAGACTATCAAAAAAACTTTCATAGCATATAATATGATTAAGGCATGCTCTAGCTAATAACACAGACCACAGCATTCCATCTGCCTACTTTGCATTCTATGTCCAAATGACCCAGTACACAAATTTTGCCAGGGACAGAGGGTTAGCTGAACATCATCCCTGAATGATGTTGATAATGAACACCTTGGTCCACAGTTATTTTATGAATGCAAATAAATTATTCCACTGAACTCAAGTCTCCAGCTACTGTCCCCAGGCTTAGGAGAGCATGAGAAGTGGATCCCTGTTTCACAGTAGAGGCCATCTGTAAGTGAGACGAGTCCTCTATTATGCCTCATCAAGGCAGAAAAAGGCAAAAAAAAAAACATTGAAGGGTTAAACAAGGGTGCTGCTGCTTGATTGGGAAATTTGGCTTTGTGTTGCTAGAGTATTGTTCAAAGACAGTCAAAAGATGTGTGTGTCCTAAACTACTTTAGGACTCACATAAACACTACTTTTTCTTTACCATTGTCCCATTGCTCAGTGTGAAGGCCAGTTTGCTTTCTCAACAGTTTCATGTTGGATACATTACATAAAGATGAGCAAGATAAAGGGGATATTTAAAGCAGGAAACCAAATCAAAAGTTAATCAAACAGGCTTATTAGCAAGAACAAAATATATCCCAGCCTTGCAGAAAGAGTCAGGTTCTGACCTCCTGCAGGTGCATGTCTTCCTTGGTGAAATTCTGAAGTCGGAATGAAATCAAGACCAGAGAGAGGCCTCATGTTTGCAAAGAGCTTCTACCTGTTTTATTCCTCTGCTGCATGAGACCAACCTAAATGACTTTCACCAAACTGGATCAGAGAGTGGTAGTGCATTTGGCTGGATGTATGAGGAGTGTGAGTAGGTGCAGGAGTGCACCTGACAAAATATTTCAACTGGTACGAGGATGGCTAAGGTGAGGTACTGCACATGGGATCCTATACTTGTGAATGGGGATAAAAGGGAGTGCCCTTTATTTACACTGGAAAATTGGATGCACAAGTTATACCATACCTCATGGATGACGTATGTTGCCATTTATTTTGGATTATCACAGCTGCTGAGGACTTTGCCATGCTCTAGAATTTTAAGAAGTATATTAAGCACAAAATTTCAATGTTGTGACTGTGTAGCTGCTACTTCTACAGTATGTTTAGTGTTCAGTAGTGTCCATGTCACAAATACAAAGAAAAAGTTGTTACTTGGCCCTGTTTTTCAGGGCTTGCATGTTCTAGTAGAATAAATACAGGGAAAAATATAAGAAGGACCTTTTCAGATAATACATAAAGGTTTGGATTCCCTTCCATATTCTCTGAGCCAAAAAAAAAGTTGGTGTAATCCTGACAGCATCAGTACAGGTCATGCTGCATAAACAGCTGGCTGTCTAGACTCTTCCATAATTTCTGTGTATTGTCTTAAGAGGATGTGTTCATTCCTGCAGCCATTTCCCAACGCCTCACTGCCACTAAGCCACAAGTCAGGGCATTAGCTTTTAAGAATGAGTGTTCTGTATTTCTTTTTATGTTATATCTGTATCAGCATTTACAAAGCAATGCCTAAGCCATGGGAATAGGTGAAAAAAATTATAGTAATCTAACCCTGTGGTCCTTGGGCATCTCCTCTGTGTGGGAGGGGCTCTGCCAGCAGCTGCAGATCCAAGTAACCTTGTAAATCACATAATACAGGAGGCTCAAGGAAGGTACCTGTGTCCAAAGGAGGGATGGTTTTCTATGCAGCAGGCTGGAAAAAACCTCAAAGATAGCATGAACTGGGGCATTTGTGTATTATTTTCTTAATTTCAAGCAGGCAACTGAGTATAAACTATATCATTTATTAATATAAAATTTTAATTAAATTTGTTAAATGTCAAATGTTTTATTTTTAAATCTAGCAAATTATGGAACACTTGCATATGTTTACCACTGCACCCTGCTGGATCAGGCTGGTTCCCATTAGAGAATAAGTAGCTGTAGATTTTTGACCATCAGATACTGAATGATTTAACTTATGTTAGATGAGTCACTTCCTTCATATAAACTAAATTCTATTGCCTGCTGCCCACAAGGTGATGTACTCTAAAAAAGGCACTTAAGTTCTAAGTTCTGCTTTTCCAAATAGAGGCACATATCAAATGAGAAGTTCCCACATTTGACCATCAAATTAAGGGAGAGGTGACAACTGCCCTGCTGTGTAAAAGTGACCAGGGAAGACCTATTCTGTGACTGGACTAGAAAAGCAGATAAAATACATATTCCAAGTTGTCCTAGTACACCAAGTTGTACTACAGATTCATGAATATAAACATAGCACATGTTAATATGCCTTTCTGAATGGAAACCTCAATGACGTCCCTTTCTGCAGCTGGCATCATTGGCTTTCATGGTACTTAAAAAAAAAGGTGACAGAATGTGTTCCTTGGGTTTGCCCTTGTCCTTACCCTTCTCTGTCCAGATTTCCTGCCTCAAAACTGTTTGAGTCCCAGCAGCAAGAAGGGAACACCATGGCAAAGACCACGCAACATGACATAGGAATTCCTGCAGCAGGGAGAGTCCCTCTGAGCACAGCTGGCTGGGAAGTGTCAGCCTTTAGTCTGCATCCAGCTGAGATCTTTGCATGGAACGTTCTCATTTCTGATTACCTGTGTGATAACTCATAAAACAGAGTATCAGCAACATTTCATTCAGCTGTCAGGGTAAACACATAAAGACTCAGAAAAGTGTCATTATTTTCAGCATACCCAATGTTTCATAAAGCCAGGGCAGAGGAATAATTTCCAATCTTAAGTTTTGTTACTGGTAGCCAGAGAAGTCATTATCTTGCAAATTATTTATTACTCTGTGGCTCCAAAAATAACAAACTGTCCCAAGAATCCAAAACAAGAAAGCAGAAACTTCTATACTTATGGCTACTCTCATTACCAGGCTCATTCACATGACAACTTTGTTTCATATAAATGGTATCTATAATTTTATTAGAAAGAAATATTATTTTGATGTTAAGGCATCAAATTACAAGCAGAGGGACAACACAGAATTTGTTACTTTATTAATATGAGAAATATATTTAATGGAAATGTTTTCAAGTGTGCAGAGATGAGAAAATTCTGATTGTTAGTGGATTTAACAAAATCATGAATCCTGAAAAATGTTTGCTTTCAACACTATGCCAAGTACATAAAGGTTTAGTCTTTCTTGCAAAGCTGTAGTTCTGACACACAAGAATTCCTATATAGTCAGGATAAATTAGGAAAAGGAGAGGAAAATTGACTGTAAATGGAATTAGGGTAATGCCTGGAGTTACTGTTAGCATCACAGCTTGCATAGCCTTCTGCCTAGAAGTATTTCAGAGTTAATGTACCAAGTCCCAGAGCAGCAACAAAAGGTGGGGGTGGGGTCCAACTCTCCGTTAATTTCACATTTTAAAAAATCTGATTTTTGTTCCTGTTACACATTCCAATAACTATACTGTTCACTTTATTTATATATGAAATACTAAAATGTGTATAAGATGACTGTGATTTTATGATGTATTCATAATAACAAAGATATTTTTTCTTATACAGTTGGTAGCTGGTTTTTTGTTAAGCATTGCCCTTTCTCTGAAACACAGTGATTTTGGCTGGAAGAAACAAATTGCAGGAAATCTCCTTACACTGCCTTCTAGCATTTTTCTTGGAGCTGAACTATACCGTCATAGTTCTTTGATTCTGGGGCATGGCCTCTTGCAAGCTAGGGTGGGTTTCAGTCTTTGTGGGGATAAAGTCACCTCTGTTCTGTGGACGGATGGTGGCTCCTGTGCCACATCAGGGCTACATGAGGCTGCATCCAGCAGCCCCATCCCACGGTGCCGGGTGTGCGCAGCTTCTGCACAGCCTGGGGATGCGATACGGGGGTCCGGGTCTCTCTGGCATCCTACCCGGGTAACGGGGAAAGGGGGAATAACACATAGTCTCCATCAGGCCTTGCCTGCCCCTCGCACGCATACGAGCGAGCCTCTCCCCGCAGCCCCAGGAGAAGCCTGCGGGCTGTTTCCGACAGCGGAGGGTCAGCGAGGAGCCCATCTTTCCCCTTCCTCCCTGCAGAGCCCACGCTGCCTTCGCAATGCTTCAAGGGCAGACGCAGGGCTGGCACTGCGCCAGACTGGCTGTCATGTCTGGCACGGTCCCACTCCACCACCAGGTGTAAATGGGTAAGCAAAGTAAAATGAAAAGTGTCTATAAATCAAGTAAAATGAAAAGTATCTATAAATCATAGTGAAACACTGGGGGGAGGGGGGGAGGAGGGGGGAGGAGGAAGAAAAAAAGATAAAAGGTTGATACAGTAGTGTAACAACTATCTTCAGTTTTAGAAAGTAGACAGCGGAAGCAAAATGTTAAAGACAAAAAAATCTATGGTTAGCAGATCTAGGAATGAAAAGGTGGACAAAGGAGTTTCCGGTGGTACCGAGGATCCTGCTAGTAGTATTGTTCCGTGACTGTATGAGGATAACAGAACTAACCAACTGAGATAATAAAGAATTCATGGAAAGTAGAATCTCAGTTACTTGATGTGTGCATTTGGGGAAAGCCAGATGGTAGTCGTATGACATGATGATGCAGTCCTTTTACTTTCAACCAGGTACACAGAAGCGTATTAAAGTCAGACATTTTAAAATCTGCCTGTTTAATTAACTTACATCCGATAATTTTAAAAAGAACCAACAGAGGACCGCCGGAACACTGGGTCGCCGCGGCGCGGCTCCGTCATGCCCGCAAGCATCTCCCCGCTCCGCAGGGTTTGTCGCGGCTCCCTGTCCCGGTCAGACGTCCTGGTACGCGGCTGGGGCTGAACTCCATGAGGAGGAGCAGTGCCAGCAGGGCGAAGGAGGTCATCGTATCCCTCTACTCAGCATGGAACGCTGCGTTCAGTTCCGGGCTCCTGAGCGCAAGAGAGACGTGGAGCTCCTGCAGCAGGTCCAGTGGAGGGCGGCAAAAGTAATTACGGGGCTGGAGTATCACTTACGAGAAAAGGCAGCGCGACCTGGGCATGTTCAGCCTCCAGAGGAGACGACTGAGACGGGACCACATCAATGTCTACCAGTGTGTGCAGGGAGCGCTCAGACGATAAAGACTAGGCTCTGCCCAGTGGTGCCGAGCAGTACGACACGAGACAAAAGGCAGAAACCGCGGCCCAGGAAGTTCCATTTGAACTGGAGGAAGAACTCCTTTCTGTTCGGGTGACCGACCACTGGAACTGGTTTCCCGGAGAGGCTGTGGAATCTCCCTTTTCCGAGATACTCAAGAACTGCATGAACGCATTCCTGCGCCGTGTGTTCCAGGCCGACCCTGTTCGAGCAGGAAGGCTGCACCAGGTGTCCCTCCGTGGTGCCTTTCCAACCTGACCCGTTCCGGGACTGCGGGTTGTGTGGCTGTGACTACAGTTCCCGGCGGGCTGCGCGGCGCCCGGGCGCTGCCGGGATGCGGCGGTCGGGGCGGGCGGGCGGTCGGTCGATCGGCGGGATGCGGCTGTCGCTGGCGGCTGCCATCTCGCATGGCCGCGTCTACCGGCGCTTCGGGCTCAACCCGCGGTCGCGCCTGGACCTGCTGCGGAACCTGGTGACAGCGCTGGTGCGGCATGAGCGCATCGAGACGCCCTGGGCGCGGGCCGACGAGATGCGCGGCTACGCCGAGCGGGTGAGCGGCGGCACCGCGCCGGGCCGGGCCGGGCCGGGCCGGGCCGAGGGGCGGCAGGCGGCCGAGGCACCCTGACCCACTCCCTCCTTCCTCGCCCACCTCCTCCTTCCTCATGTGCCGCCTCGTTCCTGACCCGTCGTCTTCTTCCTCCCCGCAGCTCATCGACTACGCCAAGCGGGGGGACAAGGACGAGCGCGCCATGCGCATGGCGGATTTCTGGCTGACCGTAAGTACCCCCCAGCCCCACATCCGTCCCGGCCCGGTGCGGGGGTGCCGTGGCTGAGCGTGCCGCCCCGCAGGAGAAGGACCTCATCCACAAGCTGTTCAAGGTGCTGGCGCCCCGCTTCCAGCCGCACCCCGGCAGCTACACGCGCCTGCTGCAGATCCCCAACCGAGACGGGCTGGACCGCGCTAAGATGGCGGTGATCGAGCTGAAGGGGAACCCGCTCCCGCCGCTCGTCCGCCCGCGCCGCGACTCCGACAAGACGCTGCTGAACCAGCTGCTCAAGGGATACCGGCAGGACGCTCAGCGGGCGGCCGCCCCGCGGGGCACCCACGTCTAGGGTCCCGCTGTGCCTTGAGCCGGCTCCGGGGGAGCGGCCCACGCACCGCCCCCGGTGCTATCCTGAGGCACGGGAAGGTGTGGCAGGAGAGTGGTGGAAGTTGCCATGACGAGGGTTGAGTTTACTGGCTGCTTCCAGTGGTTTGAGTAGAGATTCGGCAGGAGAAGGAAATCCAACTAGGAGCCCTGATTATTGATATCGTCTGTGTAAATAAACCTTGTTCAGAAAGTCACTTTGTTTGTATTTGTGTTGTAATCAGAGAATCATATAGGTCAGAAAAGACCTCTGAAGTTATCAAATTCAACCTATGACCAAACACCACCGTATCAACCAGACCATGACACTAAGTGCCACATTCAGTCTTTATTTTAACACCTCCAGGGACCATGACTCCACCACCTCCTGGGCAGCACAGTCATGTCTGTTCACTCTTTATGTGAAGAAATTCTTCCTAATGTCCTACATAAACCTCCCCTGACTTAGAGTAATTCCTGTGTTTGTAAGTTAGTAACTTATTCCAGAAAAATGGGTTTGCTAACAGTGTGTTCTAGGAGCCAGTGTTCTGCATTTCAGGGCAGTAAGTTTGGTGAGAAATAAGATACCTGCTGTTTAAAAAGCACTGAATACAAATAGGGTGGTGACACTGAGCTAAGTCCTATCAACAGACAACCAAAGAAGTTTGTCTTATAAGGTGGTAACATAGGCAGGAGTCAGTAATTTAGCAAGAGCTTGACAGACACCCCAGCTTCAAAGGTAGGATTGCAAGACATCTCTGTATTAATTAGAACAAAAAGGGGGAGAAGCAGAACTTTTTCAGAGTGATGTAACTACTGAGCAATAAGAACCTTAAATTGTTAGCTTTGTCTTTAATTTCAGGCACATCTAGTACTTGAAAGTCCTAGCTGTAACTTTGAAGTGAAAAAAACCCAAAACAAAACCAACCCAAACACAAAATCGCAGGATAGAATACCCAGGTGGAAAGGACTTTAAGAACCCCTGGCCCAGCCTTTCTTGGGAAAACACAGTGGAACTAGTGTGGCTTTCTAAACCTTGTTACATATCTTCCTCCCAAGTTTCACAAACTTAAGGCATTTAAGTGGGCCCTGTGTAGCAAGCTAATGGTATGGAAAGACAACCCCATTATGTATTCTCTCTTCGAGACACTTATCTCATGTAATACCAGTTCTGTTTTAATAAATGCCAGGGAGAAATTAAAGATGAGTGATACTGCTTAAAGAAAAAAAACAGTTGAATTGCTAAGAGGTCAGTGTTCAGACAGACTTTCATCTTTATGTTTCTAATAACCTTGAAATTGTTCTCTTTGCAGCTGACCGTATTCAAATAGATGTTTTCTGAACCAAACTGCTGCACAACTTCCACATTATTAGAAGTCCGTGCTGAAGCTTTAACGAAATACAAAAATGCCTTCAAAAAACATTTAATGAGGGAAACCAAGTCACAATCTCATCTGCTTGACCTTAAATTAATAATCTAAGTTTACTGAAGTACAAAAAGCTAGACGCTTCTAAGCTAAATTGGGGAAAATTCTTGATACAGGTGTTTTTTATATACAAATGCATTTTGGCAGTATCTGTATGAATAAGGGCAGTTAACAAAACATTTGTCATCTCACAAACACGGTGTGTAGTCCTTCTCAATTCAGTGCTACTATATGTCCTTGAACATTTTATAAGATTATAGGAGCTGCTGCCATGAGAGTGGTTGTCCTGCCAATCTGTCTTGTACTCGGGTGGGTCAGGCTTTCAGCTGCCTGTAGAAAAAAAGCAAAGGGGAAATTTCATGGTTAATATGGGAGATCTGTCCTTACTATTCCCTTGTATCCTGGCTGCCAGTGCCAGGCCACCTCCATTGCACTTATTACCTCAACAAAGGTCTAGTGGTCACTTCTAAGTCCTGTCCTCTTCCACCTCTAGAACATGGATGCCTACCTGACTGCAGCTGTAAGACTCCGGTACCAGTCATTGATCTCTTGTTGGTTGCTGGACATCAACAGCAGTGTCTTGTGTGGAAATGAAAGCTGAAAGACAAACAGAATCTGTGGCATTCCTTGCCAAGGCAGCAACTGCAGTAAAAGGAAAATCATCACCACTGAATTCAGTCCCTGCATGTTGATTTTCACCCTTTTCTTTCCCAGATAGAAAAATTTAGCCTTAATATTGAGTGAAGGCAGAGGCTGTATGGTACAGAACAAGTGCCAGTCTTGTCCGTTGTTTTCAGTCATAGTTGACAGCTCATTCTGACCTGTTTGGAGGTGAGCAATTAGAATTCTCAGCAGCTCATCATCCAGTTTTCTAGCATATTCCAAGCTGTCCCTAGGGGTCCTTGCACTACCATCATCTACAGGTCACAGCTTGCTCAGAGTTCTTCGTCATAGCTCACAAGAAAAGAGCTAATACAGCCCCAAGTGCAACCTTGGAAGAACTGACCTTGAAATCCCTAGAAAAGACTCTGGTACCTGTCAAGGGATCTGCAGCCCTCAGGGAGTTAGATGCACAACATCTGTTGTAGAAACATCCACATCTTTCTCATTCTCTGTTTTTCTACATGTTCCGTGTAATGCTCCATATTCATTGTCACATTGTGGGGCTGCCCTCCAACTGTGGCCCTGATGAAGGCATGTCAGAGTCCTAGTGGAGCCTCCTTACCTGAGCTGAGTGAAGCAACCAGCAGCCTGTAACTCACAGAGTGTGCAGGAGGCTCCACGCCATGGAAGGAAAAGTACCTACATCACTCAAGAAGGAAATGTTGTCCTAACTCAGACTTGCTCACTGCATTTTGTCACTAACTGTCATCATCTCAGTCCCACCGCTGCTGAGACAGCTGGAGACCTGCTTCCAGGTCTGACTCCACTGGCACTTCTGCCTGGCACTGGTGGAAAGACTTACACTGAGGAGCCCTCCCTGGCTCCACGTGTGGCCGAACACTTTATCCACTGAGCACTGGTGGAGTGGGTAGACAGCCTGGCAGGACAATTTGTTGGAGTTCAGCGGGTGCAACGGGTGGCAGGGCTTCGCTGCAATGAGGATATCAGAGAACAGGAAGAACATCCTGCGCTTCAGTTCTTCTCCCTTTGAAGGCACCACCAAAAGCCAGCCTTCACGGATATACCAGCGCCCTGAGCATGCCGGGGAAACAGAGACAGCTGTGAGGTCTGAGGGACCGCGGGCAGGAATAAAAAGGATGCAATGAGACAAACAGGAACACCGGGTGAGCCAGCCTTGTAGGTTGCCGTGTTCTACATCTATTCCAGCCACTAGAAGGCACTGGATGTCAGCTGGGTCCAGCCCACCAGCACGGATAACACCCGTGACCAGCCCAAAACGTTTAGCATATGAGGAGCAGCTGAAGTTGTGATAAATCTGCTATGTTAATTAAGAGTATATTATCATATGCAAGTCTGTTTAAAGTGATCAGAACAAAACCACGGTTTGAGAATGGTATGCATACCTTTAAATTAACACAGCCTTCTGAAAACACAACATGAACTCTTTTAAATTGTGTTGCCCAGTTGTTTAGTGGTCATTAGTGGTATAACAGAAACCAGTGGTATAACATTAGTGGTATAACAGAAACTAGTTTCAACTTTGAAAACTTATCATTTTTGGCTTGTTTTGTTTGTGTGTGCTAATTAAATAAACTCAAAAAACATTCCCAAAACAAAACCATTTTTCACAGATCATCTAACTATATACAGACCTACAATAGCCAAGAGATTACAGATTGCAGATTACTGTTCTAAAGAGAAGGTGTGAAAGAAGATAAAAAACAAGGAAGGTCTGAATAGGCAATATTATCAGCCTCTCTTGTAGAACAGAGTCCAGTGTCATCCACCTGTGAAATTAATTGTATAAAACAAGAGGAAAAGGAAGAAAATAGTCAAAACAATTTGATAAGCCTAGCTGTAAGCAGCATTTTGTAAAAAAAATTAATTATGAAATAAAAGAAATAATTATAATAGGCCTTCTGACTAAGATTATTGTGGAAGATAATCATCAACTCATGGGAATTATGAGAACACCTACCAGTAAGATTATTTATAAAAATATAAAGCTGTAACAAGGTATTGCCACCTGATCTTGTTTAGGAAACATCTGCCAGGAAATTTCAACCACTCTTTCATGCCTTAGCTTCTGCATGAGCTATTAAAGACCTTTTAGAGAAAAAACACAGTGTTGTTTTCATTATGGATTGTGTCTTATTAGAATGGTACAGTCACAAAACAAGGAAGCGAGCGAATTCCTGCATAGCTTATTCCACTGAAACCACTCCTCCTATCTGAAAAAGAAACTGAGGAAGAGAAGAGTGAAGTGCAGGAATCAATCCAGGTTTAAAAAAAAAAAAAATGGGAGGAAGGTGTCAGAAGCATGAGGCTGGGCTGGCAGCTGTTTCTCTCAGGCTATGCTGTGATCAGACTCACAGGCATACAATCTGACCCAGACTGTACTGAAAGTCTTGGAATATAGATCCATGTCCAGGATTCCCAGGTGTACAAATTCTAGGAAATTCCTGTGAAAGAAGGGCAAGAAAATATCCCTGGGGAAGCTGTGGATGACAGAAAAATGTGCTCAGTTATGGAGGCAGTCCTGGCTGATACAGAATTTGTCCTGAATATGGAAAGCAGCAAGAAAAGCAGGGTCTCCTCACTGGGAGCAGGACATCTCAGAGACACTGGCAAGTGTGAGATACCCATCTCCAACACTCCCCCTTTGTTCTGAATCTACAGCATTTTGTTTTTTCTCCTGTTCCCTCCTGGGAACAGGACACAATCTTAACTCTCCTGCAAAAGCTGTCTTGTTTCTGGAAAGCTGGCCCAAAACTAGCAAGCCCCAGCTGCCTCTTAGATTTCTGCATCTCATATCCCATGATAACTAACTCCAGCCAATGGAAAACATGACTATAAGAATTCTCTGTCCTAGATAATGGAAATGCCTTTACTAACCCTCAACACTCATCCTACTACATCTCAGAATTTTCAGAGACCAGAATAATCAGTGGATGAAATACTTTAAAACAATGGCCATCTCTGGTCTAGTTATACTGTTTGGGGGTGTTTGTTTGTTTGTTTTCATGGTGTTATCTTATTAGTTCTAATGTTAATTCTAATATTAATCAGGATAACTGATTTATTTTTTACTACCCCAAGTATGCCCAGGCACTCCCACACATGCTCCTGCACACTATAAGCAGAGCATACCTGTGTTAGCTCCCTTTTGCCTGGCAGCACCAAAAGGATTCTAATAATAGGAAAGAGAATTGTAAATTAATTTGCCCATTGACTGAGCATCTTTGAGAATAACCACTGATAAGTGACCTTTGTTCTACCTATGCTGGTTTGGCTAGGATAGAATTAATTTTCCCCGTAGTAGCTGGTATGTGGCTGTTTTGGATTTGCACTGGAAACACTATTGACAACACAGGGATCTTTGGTTTATTGCTGTGTAAGCACTGCTTGGTATCTAAGTCTTTTCTGCTTCTCAAGCCACAAGTGAGGAGGCTGTAAGTGCACATGAATGTGGGAAGGGTCACAGGTAGGACAGTTGATCTGAAATCCCCAAAGGGACATTCTAGATCATGTTCAGCCTGTTATGCTGGGAAAGAAGAAGGAAAGGGGGGAGTTTTAAAGTGATGGCTCTTGTCTTGCCAGGTAACCACAATGTGTGGTAGAGCCCTGGTTAGAGCCCTTTCCTTGGAATAGCTGAACACCTGCCTGCCCATGGAAAGTGGTGGATGAATTCCTTGCAGGGCTTTGGTTGCGTGAGCAGCTTTTGCTTTACTTGTTAAAATGTCTTTACCTCAGCCCAAGAGCTTTGTCAGTTTTACTCTTCTGAGTCTTCCCCCATCCCAGTGGGAAAAGTTTTTTCATCCAAAAATCCACGTGTTAATTACAATCACATTCACAAGTACCTGGAGGTTCTTGTCTTAGAGACCTTCACACACAGTGACTTTAACACCCTTCTCCAGCTGTGGCACTATGCCTGGATAACCTCTGCAACAGCAGAGTTGAGTGAGGCTACAGGTGAAGCCCCAAATGACCATTTCATAATTGCCCAGACTGTGCACATTTCTTACAATATTTTATACATAGCCCAGAGTGTGGTAGGGGCATGGAGAGTATCCAGACACAGAAGAGACCTGTTATCCATTTAAATGTTCTTACATGCCAGTGACTGTAGCTTTATTTATCTCAGCTATCAACCCAAATAAGTGATTTCTGGCTCTGTTTAACCATGCAGATAAAAGAAAATTCTTTATATGAAGGATGTGAGCAGAATGCCATTAATCTTGTAGCTTAATGTAAATAACAACACAGTTTTTGTGTCCTTGACACTCAGGAACCTATGGTTCCTGCAATGGAGTAGGGATAATACCACTAGTTACGCTCTGCCAAAAGAATTTAGTGTCACTCTTTCATTCCCACCCAGGACTTATACTCCTGATCTTCTTGAGTTCCTGACTTTCTAACCACATGTCATCAGCTTCTCCTATCTGAATGTCAGGCAATTAAGCTGTTGCTTATCCTTACTCAAAAGTTCTTAATTTAAAAAAGAGCTTGAATTAGTAGTCATATTCCTTTACCACCTATCTGTGGAATTTGGGCAAAAGGGGAAAACTGATTAATGTGAGTTGAGTCAGAGATGAAGGAGAACATTCACGTATCTCAGCGTGGCAGAAGAAAAACAGCTGTCAGTAAAACCCACCTGGAGTCAAAACCTGAGTCTTTTGTCCTTTGAGCAATTTCTGAATCCGAAGTAGCTGCAAGGAGTTCTCTCTCTTATCAAAGGTGTCTTGGACCCAGTGAGATACCTCACAAACAGATTTCACAGTCTCTGAAATTAAAGCAGCATACTCTGGAGTTATCACAAATGAATGCATATTTCACCTTATACATCTTGCTAAGAAAAGACGGTATGAAATTAAGAAGAAAAGTTTTAAACCAAGTATCAACAACAGCTTTATTCAGGAATTTCTGTTGGAGACTGGACTAGATCATCTCCAGAGGCCTCTTTCCAACCAACAATTCTCAGTTCTAGAAAGCATTTGCCAGTGAAACATCAGAGAGAGGAATAATTTCCTGGATTTGGAAGCAAAAACAGGAAAATGCCCTACATGTGGTGTTAACTGCTTCTACAAACAACAGAATCATTTAGATTGGAAAAGACAACTCAGATCACTGAGTTCAACCTAGGACTGAACACCACCTTGTCAAGTAGACCATAGCATTGAATGTCATTTGTTAAACATTTTCAGGAATGGTGACTCTACCACTTCCCTGGGCAGTCCATTCCAGTGTTTAACAACCCTTTCCATGGAGAAATGCCTGCCAATATCCATCCTGAACTTCCCCTGGCACACTTTGAGGCCATTTCCTCTCGTCCTGTTGCTTGTTACCTGGGAGAAGAGACCAATCCCCGGCTGGTCACAACCTCCTTTCAGGTACTTGTAGGAAGTGATCAGATCACCCTTTTTCTCCAGACTAAACACCCCCAGCTCCCTCAGCCACATCTCACAGGACGTGTGCTCCAGACCCTTTCCCAGCTCCACTGCCCTTCTCTGGACTTGCTCCAGCACCTCAGTGTCTGTCCTGCAGTGAGGAATCTCAAAACTCAACATGGAATTTGAGGTGTGGCCTCCCCAGTGCCCAGCACAGAGGGGCAGTCACTGCCCTCTCCTGGGCCACACCCTTGCTGATACATTCAGGATGTCCTTGGCCTTCTTGGCCACCTGGGCACACCCTGGCTCATGTTCATCTTCTGTGGAGCGGCATGCCCAGGGCCTTTTCCTCCCAGCAGCTTTCCAGCCATTCTGTCCCAGCCTGTGACATTGCCTGGGGTTTTTGTGACCCAGGGACAGGACCCAGCACTTGGCTTTGTTGAACTGCACAAAATTGGCCTCAGCCCATGGATCCAGCCTGTCCTGATCCCTCTGCAGAGCCTCCCTGCCCTCCAGCAGGTCAGCACTCCCACCCAGCTTGGTGCCATCTGCAAACTGGCTGAGGGTGCTCTCAATCCTCTCATCCAGATCATCAATAAAGATATTAAATAGGACTGATCCTGATACTGAGCCCTCGGGGACACCTCTAGTGACTGGATATAGCATGAAGGACATGAATTATCCTACAAAATTGAGGCATGTGACCAAGAGAGTCAGAGAGTGGTTTGGGTTGGAAGGGACTTAATCATCTATATCATCTTGTTTTAACCTGCCTGCCATGGGCAGAGACACCTTCAAACACATCACATTGCTCAGGACCAGATCCAGCCTGGCCTTGAACTCTTCCAGGAATGGGGCATCAACAAATGCTTTGAGGTACCTGTTCCAGTGCTTCACAAACAGCAGAGTTTAAAAAAAAAAAAACAGAGCTGCCATTTCTCCAACCTAACTATTAGGCCATTTTCACAGGCAGTTACTCTATATTTTTATTCCTAAGGTGTTCTCAAGGACACCTTGATCAAGACGGAGAGGAAAAATAGTAATTCACTAGAAATCCAGAGAGAGAGGAATTTTTTTTTTTCCTTTGGAAGCAGGCAGTATGTGGTAGTCAAAATATTCTTAGCAAGGAGAGTATCATTCAAAGTGCCAGCATTTATAGATGGAATCATACTTGCAAGTTTCTGGTGCTCAGCAGTGTCTGGGCTGGTGTTCTCCAGCAGGTCTCTGAAGAAATGCTTGTACCTGAGGTGGAGAGAGCAAGTTTAATTTACAATAAGATATCAGGAACATCAGCAGCACTTCCTGTTAGTAACAGCATGGTGAACAACACTCAACTGGGAGACAGAGTAAACCTAACCAAGCAGTTTTGGTCACATTCCATTCACATTCTTTTTATTATCAAATGTCTCAACTAAAATAACCCAAGTATTTTGTACATCTGCAAACCTCTGGGTTTTTCCTGGGGGTCCAATAGAAGCATACTCACAAATCACTTAAGATCATGAGGCTCTCTCAGAACTCACATAAACATGTCCTCAATAAGCAACTACTTTCTCTCTGAACTATCTATTTTTAATAGTATATGAATGGTGGCATTCATACTGTGTTTCCTGCCCACACAAGAAAATGAAGGCATTTCTATAAGAACTAAGACCTGTCTTTTTCTTTTTTCCTTTCCAGTCTTTACTGGAGAGGATAAGATCTCTGCAAATGCTTTCTCCCAGTAAAGCCAAACAGAAGGAACTTAACAGATTCACAAACTAGCAGAACTCGTATGACCTAGTGCATATGTTAACAGAGTTTTAAAGAAATTTGAATATTATAGAGCTAATTCATGAAAAAATTAGACTTTCTATCAAAAAGCTCACATTTTTCCAAATAGTTGGACAGCAACAAATGTACTGCTGTTTTGCAAATTTAAAAGAAGTATCCAAAGAATTACAGTAAAAACACACCAATGAGCTTAATGTTTACTTCTGCCAAGCTGATTAAAAACATTACATAAAGTTACATGAAACACTGTGGTATGATCTCTGCAAGTTATTTTCAAAGAAACAAGGTGCTCAGTCTCTCAAATTTGCTTTAGTGTAGATAAGATCATGGTTGAAAACCAGCTGGATCTATAGTAGCAGAATCTGGGTTCCCAGAAAACCATCTCTATTACCCACATACCCTCCCCAAGAAAGGGGTGCCCATGAGTGCAAGCAGCACTCTCCTCGGGCAGTCAGTTTGCCTCTTCAAAGAGGAGATGATCACAGAACATCCAAGCTGGAAGGCATCCACAAGGATCATCAAGTCCAATTCATGCCTCTGCATTTTTAGGACAACTCTAAAAATCACAGGTATCCAATGATGTTGACTAAACATCTCTTGAAAACTGGAAGGCTTGGTGCCTCAAGAGAGAAATGCAGTGATCCAGAGTGGATCTGTCTGCGCTCAGGCAAATGTGATAGGCATCAAATCTGAGGAAAGAATACGGACCAGAGAGGAAAGAGAAGCTCTTTTGTGTTCATTAATCTCATTTCTCTCCAAAAGCAGCCATCTACAAGACTCACAATGCTCCAGATCAACAATATGCATAAAAATGGAGCAAAAGCACCACGGGCAGAGACCACCACTTCTGCAGCATTTCAGTCAGCTTGCTTTCATTCAGGGCCAAACTTCAGTAGCTTACTGAGACAGCAGAAAGCCTTCAATTCTATGCAAGAGCTAGAGGAAAGAGCCAGGGCTAAACACAGCTACCTTCCTGCATCATCTCCCATCTGTGTACATTGATTCCACTTTGCAGGTACATCCTCAGGTCTGTTTCATTCCTGTCTCTATGCTCTGATTTTGAGACACAGTAGGCAACTTTCTCTTTCATAGCAACAAAGACACTGTAACATTCCTTTTTCACTTCTTATGCTAATCCCTTGAATAGTCACAATTGCTTACTTACTGGTGCAGCCTCTGCAGGGGCAAAGGAAGCAGATCTTCTAGCTTCCTGCCTTGAAACTGAGGTCGAGTCTCCTGGAGTTTCTTAAACTGCCGGAATGACTTATTTTTCCTCACTTGCTCCTGTGTGAAGCAAAAAAGGGATATAGTTTTGAGACTACAGAAAGAACTATGTTCCCTAGTCTGTACCAGAGCTTGGAACACTTCACCTCAGAGCTTAGGACTCCAGTCCCAAAAGCATCAACTTCTTTTGTGGCTATGAGCAAACCATTCCCTTTCTCCTGACCATCCATTCTAGTGGGTAATGGAAGTGATATCACCCCCCATACATGGGTTTAAAGAAAAAGAGAAGGTTGACCCAGTTAGGAAAACAAGGGTCAACTTGTTTTCCTAACTGTAAAAAACTTGAAGCTTTTTGCCATGCGTTTCAAGAAAAAGCAATGCAGATCTGCACTCCCATCACCTTAAGATAAGTATCCAAAATGTCGTCTTCTCCTGGAAAATCAAAAGCATGCATACATGCATGCAAAGACAAGAGGAGAGAAACGTCCCAGTACATTCTGCATCTGGGAACAAACACCAACAAACTGGGAGTTGAGTGGTTTAAATTCCAGATACAGCTGTTTTCTGATATTCTGCAGAAATTTCTTGAAAACAGGTTGTATTTGAAAATATAAATGTGAAGGAAAAAATCATCTTCAACACAGAAAAAAAAAGTGAAGGAAAAGGAGATCTCACTGCTAGGATACCATTGGAGGTAGTGGGAAAGGCTAGGAGACCTGACAATTCCTAAAAAGAGATCACTGTATCATAGTGAAAGTCTGGAAACTCTCTAGGTCAGTTAGGAAGGAGTGGGAGTAAATATAGAACTCTGTTTGGGAAAGCAGTGCTCACCATATGCACATACATATACAAACACTTGAAAAAACATCAGGAATTTGAAGCTCTAAGTAAGTAGAGAAGTTTTCACCATTTTATTGTGGAAGAAAGCCTGAATTTCATCAGCCCAGAAAAAGTAAGAACACTGCTCTCTTCAGAAACAGAAGACAAATAGAAGGATGTGGCAGTTTCACTGAATGGAAAAAGAGAAACTATATGAAGACTAAAGTAGATATTTACCTTCAAGGTTTTATTTGCCTGCTCCAAATTCTCAGCATAGTGGCCATAAAGATCCAGACTCTGACAAAAATTTTCCAGTCCTGGTCCCAAATTCCCTTTCTCCAGGTGAAGTGACAGAACACTGTGCATAAGGAGCAAAGACAGCTTGTGAGGGATACATTACTACTGGCATTTTCACTCTTCTGATTCCTTTGCTGACCTGCCTTTACTATTCTCCACTTCATATCCAGTTTCTATGCTAAATTTGTGCTTGGAGGTCAGAGAGTAAGCCACAGAAGACATTGTGGAACACTTACTGAGCTTAAACCACTGTCCAATAACTGGGTACCCAGATGTGTGATACAGATTCAGGATTTCACACCTCCAAGTGCCACCAAGGCTAGCAGTGCTTGGAGTGAATGCCTGTTTTACAAGGTGTTAGCATTATTTCCCCAGATCTTACTTTCTCATCAACATAGAGTCCTCCCAATATAATTACAGGATAACATCCTGTGTCCACTTACTGGCTGGCTGAATATAAGGACTCCAGGGGTCCAAATATAGTTTCCAACACCGCAGGTTTCAGCGTCCCTTTGGCCTTTAAAATCATCACAAAGTACTAAGTAGGAAAAAACCAAAAGAAGTTCAAACAGGTAGCATTCACAAATCATCATAGACTCCCTGAATGGTTTGGATTGGAGAGGATCTTAAAGACTATCTAGTTCCAATCTGGTCAGAGTCACCTTCCAAGTCTCATCCAACCTGGCCAGTCACTTCCAGGTTTGGTGCATCCACAACTTCTCTGGGCCATCTGTACCAGTGCATCACAACCTTTACAGTAAATAAATGTTCTTCCAAATATGTAATCTAAACTTACTGTCTTTCAGTTTAAAACCATTCTTCCTTGTCCTATCACTATGTGCCTATCTAAAAAGTCACTCTCCCACATTTTTATAAGCACTCTTTAAGTACTGGAGGGCTGCAAAGGTTGTTAACCTCTGAGGTCAAAGTCCATTTGTGGCACACAGCAGAACCCAGAAACTGCAGCCTGAACACTCTTTGGCTTGGAAAGTTATCAAATATTGTGACTGTCTACCTAAGATATCCACCATCAGATGTAAGCCTTACTTGTAGTTTTGACCATAACTCTAAACACATGGAACAATACTACAGCACTGAAAAGAGTCTATTTCAGTATCCTCCAATGCACCTGTTTTTCACCATCTTGTCCATGATTTTTTTCTTGTCTGTGTCCCTACAGTCCATACATCTCAGGCATCTTAGAGCAAACCCCCTAGTCAATCAAAACTTGAAAGATGTATGTCTGTGTACAGACCAAGGCCAAAAAGCCAAACCCATGAGCTATTGAACATTACAGAGGAGCTAAAGAAAAACAACAAAACCCCCTTTCAGCCACAGCAGGTGTCCCAGGCATTAGGAATGCACCACGGTCTTGCTCTTGACGCTTTCCCATGACAACATAAATAAGTATGTGCTGTCTGAAGACACCCACATATCCGAAGGGGCAGAAATACTCACTGTGAGCACCAAATCCAGCTGCTCAAGGTATTTGTGTTCAGTTTGCAGCAATTCCTTGGCTGTCCTGCTGCGCTTTCTCTCCCAGCGAGCCTGCTGGTCTTCCACAGTGTTTGCTCCAACCACAAATGGCAGGGATGAGGCACTCATGGCAGAGTCAGGGACGATACACAGGGAGGTAAAGGATCTTGAATAGCCAAGCAAGATGGACACACAACAGAAGAATAACCTACGTCACAGGGTAGGAGCTAAAAACTCTACACTTTCCAAGGAAATAAGGGAAGTCAGTTGCCAGCAACCATTATTAACAGTTTCCTTCTGCATTCCCTCCTGTGGGCACAAGGGCCCTGCATCAGAGAAACACAACTAGAGAGACTAGGCTGTGAAAGGAAGATCAGTACATGAGGATACATCTGTAAGCAAATCTCAGTGCACAAACCCACGTGCAAACCACTGTTTCCTGTGCTTTTTCCTCCCCATTCTTTGCATGAAATTCTTGTAAAACTCAAGCAAGTTTGTGAGTGGGAGAGGTACTGTGGGTAGGAGTAGAAAATAACCATGAGATTTGTCTTGTGAGGGAACGTAGCAGGACTTCCCCCCTCTCACAGTGAAAGAGAGCACTCCTGCTTGTTTTCCCATGGAGGTTACTAAGAAGCAAGTAGTTTGCTTTGTCATTTTCTAGCAGTATTTTGTGCTGCTGGAGGTGAGAGAGGCCGAGCAACTGCTGTGAATCCCACCAGCTTTGCTCCTGTTCTGCTCTTCTGCTACAGTATCATGATTTTGTTGCACAGAAAAACATTGTTTATCACACTCAGAGAAAGAGGCGTGCTTTAGCATGGGTTAGATATTGTTCTTTGGATGAAAAGGCAGTGCAGGCAGCTACACACTGCATCAAATCTGCAGTTTTGCTGGAAACTGAGTTGCCTCTGAAAAGTTGTTTCCCACAAGACAAGATACACTAATACAGAAAGATGTGTCATCATTGAGAAGGAGATTTGTCAAACACCATCTTCCAGAGACATTTCAGATACATAAATCAATGTCTAACCCAAAAGTTTCACATCAAATGAGTAGCAGGACTCATTTAATGAGTTGCCAAAAGTCCAGAGAGCTGAAGGACGTGTGCAGTGTTTTGTAGTAACAGCATCTTCTCCAGAGGTTTACCCTTATATTACTTACAGCACAACCACAAGCCTGGCCAAGACCACATCTTGGTCAAACAGGGCAGACCTGGCGAGGATGGAGAGGCAGCACAGCAGGGAACATTAGTCCTGCCCCAGAAATGTTCAAGGCCAGGATAGGTAAGGCCCTGAACAACTCTGTCTGTGGAAGGTGTCCTTGGGCTTTGCAGGGCTGTTGGAACGAGATGGTCTTTAAGGTCCCTTCGAACCCAAACAGTTCCATGTTTCTATTCAAGTGCAGTTGTAAAGTGCTCACCAGCAATGGACTAAAACGCTGCCATTCACAGAGCACCTCTAGCCCGGGTAGACTGCAGTCAAGATTTTCATTTTGCAGACCAATTTCTTTTAACACACAATAATTAAAACAAACAAGTTATACCACGTTTGGCCATCTACTGCTCACACAAAGTTAAAACACTCCCACTATTGCACAATACATTCTGTGTCAGGTCTGCAGGGTGAGAGCTGTCTGCAGCCTGTGGGTACAGTAGAAAACACTTCACCTACAAGTGACAGAACTGTTCCGACTTGCTTCTCCCCAGACCACATTCAAAAACCACTGAAAACCAGCACCCTCTATTATTGTTAACTACCTTATAATGAACCATTAGCTGCATCCCCTGCACCATTCCTAAATTTTTTGAGTACCCTCAAAAAAATCTCATGTTCTTATTGCAGCACAGCTTCTCTTAATGTCTCAGGAGTGTAAACATATGGTGGGTCAGCTCCAAGGGCCACATGGTCCCACATCCCACGCTGTGAGTTAAGAGAAGTGGGAACAGAAAGGGAGAACTCTGGAGGCCACAGCCACTCCTCAGGCACCCTGAAGTATAAAGGGGTAAGTTTGCAGGAGTTAGTACTGAAAGTAAAATATGCACCTAGCCTTCCTTCAATTCACCTGTGCTGCAGGGTATTAAAAGTGTTTTTTGGATCTGACCAAGGGTATTATATTTTTTCAGTAGGTGAGAAAAGATCTATCAAAAGACTTGTAGGATTGAACATAATGCTGTTCTTGACCAAGAATGAATAATTTACTCATTATCAGGGTTCTGTTTTGGGGGTTTTTTTTTGTCGTTGTTTTTTGTTTGTTTGGGTTTTTTTGTTTGTTTGGGTTTTTTTAATCAAATGAAATAGGTTTTAAAGAAATAAATGTTTCCAGTTAAAAAAAAACCAAACCAAAAAACAAAACAAAACAACAACAACAAAAAAAACCCTAGCAACAACAACAAAAAACCACAACCCCCACCCCCAGCCCCCCCAAAAAAATTTCCAAAAAGCCAAATATGAGCACGCCAAAAAGTATTTACTAAACCATTTACCAAATGCTTTTCTCTGACTGCGACATGGATTCAGGAACTACTTGGTGGAATCAGGGACTAATTTAGCCAAAGGAATCTTTATGGGTCATGCAGTTGAGCCTTGTGCCCAGAGCGGGGCTACCACTAAAGTCAGGCTGGGCTGCTCAGGGGTTCACATCGTGACCAGGACCTTTCCACGCGTGGAGAGATAGGGGCACGACACAACACGACACCGACACCAAAAACGGTCGCAGTTTTAGTTTTGGTTCTGGTTCTGGCCCTGGCCCCACGCCGCCCCCGCTGACCACGCCGCCCGTTACCTGCCGGTCCCGCCGCCGCCCCGCGTTCAAACGGCGGCCCCGCCCCGGCGGGCGGTCCCGGGGCGGAGCGGGGAAGGAGGGCGGTGGGGCCGGGCCGGGCAGGGCGGCGGCAGGCGGCGATGGTGTCGCTGGGGGAGCGTGGCCCCCCGCCCGGCGCGGCCAGGGACCTGGCGGCGCTGGCCGAGCTGGACGAGGCGGCGCTACTGGCCGGGCTGCGGGAGCGCTTCCTGCAGCAGCACATCTACGTGAGTGCCGGGGGCCGGGGCGGGGGGCGGCGACGGCGGGCGCTCGGCTGACCGGCTGTCGCGTCCCCACAGACCGACATCGGGGACATCCTCGTCGCCATGAACCCCTTCCAGCCGCTGCCGCTCTACGGGAGAGAGGTGAGCGCCGTGCCCCCCGCCGCGCCCCGCCGCCCCCCGGCCGCTCACGCCTCTCCGCCGCCGCTTCCCCGTAGGTCTCCGAGCGGTACCGGCGCCTCCAGACCGACGCGCTGCCGCCCCACATCTTCGCCGTGGCCAGCCGCGCCTACCACGCCATGCTGGGCCGCGGGGGCGGCGGACCCCGCAACCAGTGCATCCTTATCAGGTGAGCGGCGGCCGGGGGTCCCGGGGCCGGCCGGGGGTCCTGGGGGCGGCCCCGAGCTCTCGCTGGGATCTCCCTGCCCAAGGTTCAGGTGAAGCTCTTCTCCAGTTCTGTTGGTGGGTCAAAATCCATCTGCACTAGCAACGCATCCCTCATCCCGACCGCTTTCGAGACAGGTTAGCAGGTACATCTTGAGAACGTGTGGGCAGGCAAAACTGGCTTTCGTGGAGCAGCCCCAACAGCAATCTTTACAACAGTAAGGATTCCAGGTTCACTTCTGGTGGGGAACCAGCCACTGGAATCCAGCTCTGGGAAAAGCCATTGGGTGCTCTGCTCCGGCACAGCTGCCATGGTAAAAGCTGTAGTAAAAGTTGGAAGGATGATAATGGAAGGAACAAATTTTCACAAACTGGAGCTTCCCAAGTATAACCAAAAAAGCAGGAAGAATTAAAACATGTCTTTCTACTCTAAGACGTTTGGGAATCTGGTCAGTGAGGATCTTAAATTCGTGGGCAATTCTATGCACTAGAAGTCAGGGAACAGTGGTTATTTTAACCAAAGAGCCTACTGGTATAATGAACATTTCATTCCATCTTGTCACTCTTGTTCTGCTGGAACTCTGCAGCACAGCAGGTAGCACTGTTAGCAGAGAGAGCCTCAAACAACATCAACTGGCAGAGAAAGCATTCAACAGCAAGGAGAAAGCCTTGAAACATTAACTGCCTCTTCTCTACAATGGAGTGTTGTAGAGAACAGTTTAAATGTCGTCTCTTTTAAAATGCTACTTGCCAACTCATTTAATTCTCCTTTGTATTTGACTTCTGATCATTCTATCAGTACTTTCAGTCTACATGGTCTGGAAGTCAATTGCTGAATCACTGCAGAGTGTTTTGGTGTGACTAGGAGCTGACTTTGAGGGGCACTTGAGCCCCACTCATTTCTGTAGCCCTCCGGCCATTGGTGCCTGTGCTTTATATGAAGTGCTCTCAGGAAATGGTGGCCATGGAGTCACAGGTGCAAGAGGCACTGCTGGTAGGGCTCTGGGAGATAGAGAACAGTCATTGTATTGTCTTGGGAGGTGGAAGACAAGAAAGAGTAACCCATGAGAATTTGCCAGGTGGTCAGTGGTCTAGTTGTTTTCTGCCAGCAGTTCATTGATGAGTCTGATAAGCTCCTATGCATCTTACAACCTTTTACTGGTCTGTGTGTTACTGTCACAGGAAATTCATGGTTTTCCTCTCTGTAGGTGGTGAAACACTAATTACCAAGTTTTCCTACATGAGCACAGTTGGGGTGAACAGGGAAGATGAGGTCACTCCTGTTAGACCACAGTTCACCACAACAGCACAAGGACACTCCAGGATCTGCTGTACCTTGTGGTCTCTTTAGTGTCTCCAACTGAATCTAGGAGGTCTGGATAGCACTCTTCAGAGGTGATGTTGGATGAAGCAGCTGCTTGCCAGATCATAAGTGTTCATTGCTACCAAACTGTCCTCAGCTACAAATTCCACTGGCTCCTCTTGCCTCCCCAATCCCAAAAGACATTAGTCATAGCCTGCATGTGCTGCAGTACAGCACTTGGGTCACCTGAAGATGACTTTGCTTTTCTTCAGGGCTGAGGGCAGTTACACATCTGCTGTGCTTGCAGGACCTTGTGAAGGTGTTATGCTTGTTGGAGGGTCTAAAGTCACGCTTGAACCATGGAAGTGCTGTTGAATTTTTTTCTTTTTTTTTTTTTTTTTTTGTGTGTGTGGAGGGTGGACGTTACTGAAAAATAAACCTGACATACTGAGCAGGGGCACTGGATGGTGTGTTCTCAACTGGAAAAATGGTCTTATTTTGTTTGTATGTATTTGGATGGTGCTGGTCTAACCTGTTCTTGAGATCAGGGGCCTGCTGTAGTACTTGAGGTTTTTAGCCACCTATGACCCATACTTGATGCCAAGCACAGAGCCACTGGTAGCTGCAAAGCAATAAAGCCACACTACATGCTCAAAGGTCAGCTCAAAGGAAATGGGGACCTGCCCTCAAGTATACCTCCAGCATTTCCTGCATTTTTTTTTTCCATGCATATGCTGAAGTTTTTCGCTGTTGTGATATTGTCAGTTAAGGACATCTTGTCTCACTAATTGTACATTCCCTTTCCCAGTACAGGGGAAATGGCACTTTCCAAGTGCTGGTTGTTTGACTTGGAGGTGGAGACACTGTGGATATGTGACAGCAGACTGACGTGGCTGTGTGACAGCACAGTGACGTGCACTGCTGCCAGTGTGGGAGTGTGGGCAGCTCTGCACCCGCATTCCCGGCTGTCCCATGTGTGAAATATCTGAGATCTGAAACTGTCACAGCATCTCATGATCAGTATGCAGGTGTGGATGTGATGTGGATAGGGCAAATCTCTCTGGAGAAAGGAAGTTTTTGGCTACAGCATGTGCAAGGGAGTTGACATACCAGATGACTTCTGAAGCAGAGTGAATGGTACCTCCCATCCAGAAGTGACAGCATGCGGTATATCTGCACTCCCTTGCAGAGAGGGACAAGTTCCCTGATGAAGGACCAGAACATCATGGGACGCTCTGTGTAAAGAAGTGGTGTGTGAGTTTTTACTCACACATGTGATTTTGCTGAAAAAATTGTGAAACTCTCATAGAGCACTCTCAAGTGATGGAGCACTTGAGCCATAAGGGGCAGAACAACTATACCTTAACGCTGATGGAACTTATTTTGCTTTTTCTTGGCAGTGGAGAGAGTGGTGCTGGGAAAACAGAGAGTACAAAGTTGTTGTTGCAGCACATAATGAACTTATGCAAAGGCAACTCACAGCTGGAGCAGCAGATACTTCAGGTAGGTCATTGCAAGATGGTGCTTGAAGGTGCAGAAGCAATACTGCTGAAACACAACTTGCATTAAGCTTAGGAAGCCTGCTGGTGAACCACCACAGGAAATCAGGGAGCCACACATAAGACACATAAGAAAATGGTGGATAAGAATGGTGAAATAGCTGGCCACAAATTAGAAGGTTTAGTAGGTCAGTAATTTTGCTTGCTGGAGATGATTTTTAAATTAGAGAAAACTACTGCAACGATTTATCATGTTCTCTGTTACAAGAGATTGGTGGCATTTTTCTAAATAATTTCCTGTTTGAGGTAGAACAAGGACTTCCATTAGAAAAATTAGATATTTATTTAGTGGTACAGAGGGATGAAGAATTCACACACCCTTTAGTAACCTATCCCTGTCTACTTATACTGCCAGGCACACACCTGCTAGCTGGCTAACTGCCATCCTTGCTTTTTTCATAAATCTTTGCTAGCTCATTTTGAAACGTATTTGACTCTTTGGTCTTTGAAATATTTCCACTCGAATTTCTCCCCAGGGAGTTGTGAGGTTTTTTAAAACAAATGATACTTTAAACCTTCTATATGATAGATTAAGAAGAGCGAGTTCTTGGACTACTTCACTGTCACGATAGGACACGGAGAATGACGACACGGAGATCGGAGGTTTTCAGCAAGAACTAGGAGAAGCCCAAAGAAGGGCTGTTTATTTTGAAACTTCAGCATTTGTAGTTTTACAAAAATGACTGCGGATTGGAGGGTGGAATCCCCACCTCTCAACCGCATTGGTCAAATAGACCATCAATCAAGATTCTCCTCCTACTACAAAATATGTAAACAGTGACAGTCCTTGTAAAAACGAAGGAATGTTTATGTGAAAGAAGCATGAGAAAGTGAGAACTCTTACTCTAATATGAAAACAATCAGAAGGCTGGAAAAAATCAGGGTGACGCTTCACTTTAAAGTCCATCTCCTCAGATTTCCTGTAGAAACATAGAGGTCTTTCTCTGTGTGGAAGGTTAACTTCAACCAGTGCCTCCCAAGCCACTCTATTGTTCCTCCTCCTTACCTGGACAGAGGTAGAAAAACATAACATAAAGTCGTGACTACCATCACAGACAAAACAGGCTCAGCTTAGAGAAAACTAATTTAATTTCTTGCCAGTTAGTATCAGAGTAGAATAATAAGAAATGAGAACAAGTCTTGGAACATGTTCCCCTACTCCTCCATTCTTCCTAGGCTCAGCTTGACTCCCCGTTTCTCTACCTTCTTCCCTCCAGCAGTGCAGGCAGATAGGGGATGGGTATTGAGGTCAGTTCATCACAGATTATCTGTGCTATTGTCTTCTTCCTCGTGTTCTTCCCCTCCTCCAGCATGGGGTCCCTCCCACAGGAGACCGTCCTTCAGGAACAGACTGTTTCAGCGTGGGAGCCTTGACGTGATGCAGTCCTTCAGGAGCAGGCCACTCCAGTGTCCATACTGTCCATTGGATACTTGTATGTCTGTGCTTTAGGAACAGACTGCTCTAGTCTGGGTCCCCTCCACAGTGTACAGTCCTTCAGGAACAGGGTGCTCCAGCGTGGGCCCCCCACAGGGTCACAAGTTCTATCAGCAAACCTGCTCCAGAATGGGCTCCTTGCCACAGATCCTACCAGGAAGGCTTCCCATGTGGTCACAACCTCCTTCAGGCATCCACGTGCTCTGGTGTGGGCTCCTCCAGGGGCTGCAGGTGGATCTTTGTTCCCCCATGGACCTCCAGGGGCTGCAGGGTCACCGCTGCCCCACCATGGGCTGCACCTTAGGCTGAAGGGGAATCTCTGCTCTGGCAGTTGGAGCAGCTCCTGCCCCTCCTCCTTCACTGACCTTGTGCCTGCAGAGCTGTTCCTCTCACACATTCTCACTTTTCTCTCCCATCTGTGGGTGTGCAGCAGTTTTTATCCCAGAGACACTGCCACTGTCACTGGTGGGCTCAGCCTTGGCCAGTGGCAGGTCTGTCTTGGAGCCAGCTACCATTGGCTCTGTGGGACATGGGGAAAGTGTCTGGCATCTCCTCACAGAAAACAGCTTTAACTCCTCCTGCAACCAGTATATTGACACATGAACCCAATGCCTTGTGCTGTGCTTTGGGCTCTGGAATGGTGTATTAATTCAGTGGGGTATCTATCATCCATGGTGGATCCAAGGTGAATGCCTGTGCTGGGTTGTGGGAACGTGACATTGATACACCTGCTGTCTCTGCTTAGAGCTGGCTTGGGCCGCACTGCCAGGCTGCTTCTGACCTGGGCAGGTTCCACAGGCAGGAGAGCTGTGTTTGCTCAGCAGAATGCCTAGAGTCAGCCTGCAATTCCTCTACTGGAATTAACTCACTTCAGCCCAGAGCTGCCCTTGGAAAGCCTAGAGGTGATGGTGAACAAGTAATATGCATTTTATTTGGTTCCTGCAGATGTATCCAAGGACTAAGCTAGTCCTTTGGGGGGTTACAGTCATACCTTAAAGCTGTTTTCAGGAGGCTGCTCAGCATCTACTCTGAGGCATTTTTCTTCCAGTTGACAGGCATTCTTTGCTCAAATACAGAAAAACTGTCATTTTGCCATCTTTGCATCCAGTTTAGCAAGCTGGTCTGATTGTTCTGTTAATTTCTTTATAATACACTGTCCTTATGTCTACAAATTTCAGTAGCTGAGCTGTCATACTTACATTAACTAAGTGCCATGGTGACTTTGTTTATTGCTGTTGTATAGCACTCAAATTATCTAGTGACAACAGATACTGTGTGGAAATAGGTTATACCAACCTTATCTTCTAACAAATGACTCAGTGATCTTACTGAGATCCCATCAGTTCAATTGTACTGATCGTTGTTAATCTCATGCTGCTTAGTCTTTGTGATATTTGCCTCTTTGAATTTCTTTATCTAGGCAGAGATAAAATAGGTGCTGATCCATATTCATGGAGTGGTTCCCTTCCAACTGAACTCTGAGCACCAGATACTAAAGATACATTTTTCTAGGTAAGTTAAATTGGATCACTTAATCTGAAGAATGGTTGTTCTTGCTTCTTCACTTGTTTTAGGTGAATCCGTTGCTTGAGGCTTTTGGCAATGCCCAGACAGTGATGAATGACAACAGCAGCCGCTTTGGAAAATACATACAGCTGCGTTTCCAGGAAAACACAGGTAAAGGCAAGGGCACTTACTAGCCTGGGGAGTGGTTAGGAACTGGAGGGAGTGGACTGAGTAGCCAAAACTTGTGGAGGGCAGAAATATGACACATGGCTCCCTGTGGGAAGGGCGAGCAGTCAAGTAAGATCTCACAGCAACCACTGAATAGGATTAGGTCTGGGTTTGGACAGAGTGGGAGTATGGCAAGGATATGGGGGTGAGAGTGCAGGGTAAGTGTCAGTAATACTCTGTGAATCCAGAAGCCTTGGTTTCTACTAAAAGAGGTGAAAAGAAATCTCTAAGACGGAGGGAAGAATGGAGAAGCCCATTTCCAGTGTGCTAGGCAGCCTAGAGGGTCTTGCACACAAGAAAGTTAATTTAGACAATTCTGTGCTCCTGGCACCAAGGAAGAGATGTAGGACAGCCCAGGCAGCTTCATGTCCCCCAGAGTGAATTTCCCCACGCTGTCACCTTTTTGTGTGCAGTGCAAGGTGCAAAGCTGAGTGAGTACCTGTTAGAGAAGTCACGGGTGGTGCAACAAGATACTGGGGAGAGGAATTTCCACATCTTCTACTACATGTTTGCTGGACTGTCTTCAGAGCAGAAGGAGATGTATGGGTTATTGGATCCTTCATACTACAGGTGCGTCAAAGGCAGACCCTAGTTTAGTCTTTGTGATGGGTGGTGAAGGGGAAAACGGCATAATGGAGGTTTTTTCTCTGCTCTGGGATTTTATCTATGGGTGAGTGGAAGCTGGAGTGGGATCTGAATGGAGCTACATTAAGAGAAATTACGGATCATCATGGAAGCCAGGAGGTCTGGGGTCTCTGCTGCACTACCTTGGAAAAGTTTCTTTCCCTTCATGTCTCCACTTCTGGTGATCTGCTTTGTTCCCGTGGGGTAGGACTGAGTTACAGTCCCGATGGTGTGACAGTTTTTACGGGATATGCACTTTCTCAGGTACATAAGTGGACGATTTGGTACACAGGAAGTAGCTGAACGCTGGAAGCTCAAATACCAAGAGGTTTGCAATGCCCTTGACATGGTGGGCTTCCAAGAACAGGTTAGTCCTGGGGCTGTTTTGTTTCCATCTGGGCTTCCTGCAGGCACAGGGTTTCTTTCTAGCTGCTCCTTTGAAGCGCGGTCCTCTTTCTTTGGCTAGATTTTCCATGTTACTTTCAGACCACCTGAGTCTGCCAGACTTTGTGGAGAGCTTTTTCCCACAGGTTGCCTGTGCCTCTTCCCTTAACCTCTCTGACTTCTGGGTTGTCTGTGTTATACATGCTACGTGCTGGTAGGTTTTTCAGTCACCTTTCTTTTGTGTTTTAGGAGCAAGTGGACATGCAGGCCATCTTGGCTGGTGTGTTGTCTCTGGGCAATGTGACCTTTGAGCCTGAGGAGAGCAATGGGTCTGTAAAAGTCAGTGAAGCCTCCCAGGGATGGCTGAAGGCAGCAGCGGTGAGTCACAAGAAGTGTTGACAGAAACCTTATGGGTATGATGCTCTTTCCCACTGGCTGTGTGACTGCAGCAGCTCTTCCTGCTAGAGGATGTTTCTGTCTCAGAATGTGAAGGTTTCTAAAGAATAAGGCTTTTTTGGAAATGTAGTTTGATCCCATCAGCATTTGTGTTCACTGCTATTCATACCCAAAGAGATGTCTCTCAGCTTCTATTTCTTGTGTGTCTAGAACCAGTGTCTTACATAGTCAGCGTATACGTTGCTGACTTTATGAAACACAAGCTTTTTAAAACTAAGTATTTTATGTTAGTGAGTGGAATGACACCTTGGAGAAATTCAGGTGGGCAGTATCTGTACACTAGTTCTGTGTTTTCATTGGATTTTGTCCAGGGATACCACCCTAAGTGCTGTCATTTCTTATTGGTTATCTTGAATTAAGCTTACTACTATTTTGTGTGAAATTATTGCAGATTAAGAAGTATATATTTCCCAGAACCATTCCATTTTTGTTATATGGGATGGAGAAGTTATCCTGCTTTGTTAACAACACAGGACAGAAAAAGTAACATACATCTCCCTTTTCTATTTCTTTTCATTTTGACCTATTTGAAATCCCAGCACCCTTGCTCTTTGGTTTACCTCCCATCTCTTTGTCTGCTTTCCTCCTACACCATACCTGAAACAACCACCTATGTCTATTCCTCAGGCAACTTCTTTTCATCTTGTTTCTGAAAGCCTGCTCCTCATTTCTTTCCCATGGAAGGGGAATTCCTGTTAAAACACTGAGGGGTTCAGTGTGTCTGAGTTCACTTTGTTTCCTGCCTCTCCTGTGGGTTCCTGTGACTCTGAAGCTCAGATGCTTCACCACCTTCACAATCACCTCCGTGTGGTGCTGTTCAATAAGTCATTAAACCACTCAGTGGGGACTCGCATAGCTCCCAAAGAAGGTGAAAGGTGGCAGCACTGGGAAAGCAAAACAAAAAGTGTTTGAGAGCAAGTGTGTGAGGCTGGTCACTGCAGGGGTGGAGCAGATCAGAGCCTGCATCTGACTCTGGTGGCAGCAGTAGCACTTACCTTACAGTGGGACTCAAAGGCCTGAGCCCGAATCATGACCCTGTTACACACAGACAGACACAATCCCCACGAGCAGAGTAAGGGTTTACAACTGACTGTCCTCGTCCTTTTCCTGTTTCCCAGGGTCAGTTTGGAGTGCAGGAAGATGAGCTGTTAAAATGTCTGATCTGTACAACATCAGTGACCCGAGGCGAGCAGATCCAGCGTTTTCACACCCAGCAGCAGGCAGAAGGTAGGAAACACAATGAATTGCAAATGTGCTGGCTAGAAAGACTGGGTTTTGATGGAAGGGTATCCCCACATATGTGCAGCTTGTTGGGAACAAAGACGTCCTTCTGTGCCCCTTCATTCCTCTCACACAGAGGCAAGTATGTCAGTATTTATCTGTTTAGTCTCTTACTGACATGTAGGGCCATGAATGGTGCTTTTGTTTGGTCTCCAGGAGACTGCAGAGATTAAATGAGAAACCAAGGAATTAGCTTTGCTTTCTGACTCAGTCCAGCCCAGAAAGAAACTCTGGATATTTGTGCAAAAGAGGGGAAGGCTCCTGTTGCAGAGTGCTGGCAGTGTGCAGAGCTCTAGGTAATAAATGGAGAAACCACCACAAGAACAATGATATGTCACAGCGTCAGGAACGGAGTGAAAAGAGTAAAGTAGCAAGCACAAGGTGTTATTTTCCCTTTCAATAAAACAAGAAAATAACCTAAAATAATCTGTACCAGAAGGTTAATTTAAATTACAGTATTTTAAAAGCTAATTAAGAGAGATTATTGCTTCAAATAAATGAAAGAAGAAAATGAAAACGAAATGAGATTAGCTAGTTCTGTTTTACAAATTTCTCTAGATAATAAAATATACATCTCTAATCATAAGTCATGTTAATTCGGTCTCCTTCTTAGAGTGTCAGCAAGCTTTCAATCAGTTGTGTCCTTTCCTTGCCTACAGGATTTAAACAGCAACTGTTGGCTAGGAGGAAGAGAACCATCCAATTTTCCAAGTAAAATTTGGAGCTTCTCTCTTGGTTTAGCAGTGAGGAGATCCATCCTTAGTATGTCTTTAGAGGAGAAAGCAAGTCTCTGGGTATTCTGAAAAGTGGCATGACTCAAAAATGCCCTGGTATTGCGTGGCCGATCTTGTAAAAGATTGTGAAGATTTTGGAATTAAAGAGCTGTTTTAACAGCTCCCACTTACAAAGGGTGGGGGCAATCCAATGTTTATCCGATCTTTAAAGTAGCTTTGTACAGACATTGTTGCTAGAGGTGGATGTATTGAGCCAGCCAGTGTCGTGTCCACTGCTCTCCTGTGAACCCTTCAGTGAGCTGCTGTTCTTTCTGTGCAGATGCTCGGGACTCCATTGCAAAGGTGGCCTATGGCCGAGTGTTTGGCTGGATTGTTTGCAAGATCAATGAGCTGCTGGCTGAGAACGTGGACCCTGAAGTGGAACTTAGGGAGATAGGTGAGTTCTGCCTGCCTTGCTCCTGTTCTGTTCTCATATGTGCATCCCTCAGCCACAACAAAGGACAGGCACAGCATGAGGTTTCACAGAGCTTGCGTGCTGGGATGCATCATCAAAACTGTAATCCTGCTAGAGATAAGAGTCAGCAGCGTGAAGTCTGTAGGGCTTTGTTTGCCTCTGAGCAATCAGTTGATCTGAAGCAACTGTGAGGCTGTAGTTCTGGGGCACTCTAGCTTAGCAGCGAAGCCAGGCTGGAGTGGGTCTTCTCTTAACTAACTCTCCAAGCTGTGGAAGACCTGCCACTGGTGTCTCTCTTGGCTGCATTTTCCCTGTGTGATAAGAGATTTAGTTGTGTGTTGGTGTACACAGTAATCTGCAGGCATGGTCTGCAGGCTCCATGATGTGCTCTTCTTCCCTTTTTTTTAGGCATCTTGGATATTTTTGGGTTTGAAAACTTTGCAGTGAATCGTTTTGAACAGCTTTGCATAAACTTGGCCAATGAGCAGCTGCAGCATTTCTTCAACCATGTAAGTCTGCTGAGGGTTACCTCACCTTGTGCTGCAGAGAAAGCAGAACACTGCTCTACTTGGCAGATGCAGGAGAGCTTGGGGAAAACATATCTATTGCCTGGAAGGACAGAAATAGTGAATAGTGAAGCAGGATAGAGAGCAGCAACCTTCCCTGCTGGGGCAGGGGAGCCACTGTGATAGGAAATGAAGAAGTAGAAGGATCAAGCAGTAACCAAAGTTGTAATAGCAGGGGCATTTACACTCTGACGAGTGTTCCTGCTTTATGCACCAGGACCAGTGAGTGCCAGAGTTACAGAGAACCATGGAGAACAGCAGCTACATCTTGGACCTCTCATGCTGTGGCTGAGAGTGCCACACCTCCATCCTCTTGTTCAGGGCAGGAAGGAAGATGTTCAGGGTTTGTCTAGCTGGGTGCTTCAACCTTTTTTTTTTTTTTTTTTTTTTTTTTTTATTTCAGCACATTTTCCAGCTGGAGCAGGCTGCCTATAAGGAAGAAGGGCTGCCTTGGGAGACCATCACATTCAACAATAATGAACCTATTCTGGTGAGTGAGTGGACTGACAGAATACAATTGCTCTGTCCAGCCGAGAGAAAAGTCTTGCTCTTTCTGCCACGGGGAGGAGATGCACCTGGGGAGAACCTCTGCAAAGGGTGGTGAGGGTTGGGGGGGATGTCCTGCACTGCTTTACATACATGTCATGCATCTTCTCTCCTGCAGAATCTGCTCCTGGCCAAGCCAGTTGGGCTGCTGTCTCTTCTGGATGAGCAGAGTGCATTCCCTCAGGTAGGTATGAGAGAGGAGGCAGAGAAAATATTCTGGGGACTAATACATCAGTGCATATCTGGGCTACAAAGAAAGCGCTTGGGTTGGAGCGCACGATGAACAGAGATGTCCCCATGTGTGACTTATGAGACAGGACATCCAGAGCAGGGGCAGTCTAGTGGCCTTGGCATCCCTGAGACGAGTCAGGAGAAGGTGCTGCAGAAAACTATTGCACATACCTCCAACACTTTGTTTTGATTCCATGTGTCCTCATCAGTCCTCTGTTGTACCTTATGAAATCTGCTCTCTTGCAGGCAACTGATAAGACATTTGTGGATAAACTAAACAGCAGCTTTAAGGGGAATTTACACTTCCAGCCAGCCCGAGGCCATGTTTTGGGCTTCAGCATCATTCACTATGCTGGGAAAGTATGTACTGTTTGCAGGAGGAATGTTGTTGTAGTGTATGTTGGAGGGGGTGGAAGTATTGCCTGACAAATAAGGTTTTGATGTTAAGGAATGTGTGGTCTGAGGATGACACTAACAGAAGTGATTTGTTCCAATGGATTGCCTCCTAGAATTCCCTGGGGTTTATGTAAAATGTACAGGAAGAGAAGACCCCCTGAGGAAAATGGGGCTACCTCTCAGAAGCGTAGGGCATTAGAAGTATCTGCTGTTTTTAATCATTCTATTAGTACTCTAGTCCTAAAATTGTACTTCGTAAATAAAAGTACTGTGTCCACTGTGCAGCACCAAAGGACAGGCTAAAGGCTTTTTCTTTACCTATTGGGTTCCAGAGCATAGCAGTGACTATTTTTTTGCAAACACCTGAGAACACTGTGTAAAAAGCAGGGTAATTAATGTTTTGAAAGTGAAGGCAGTTATTTACACGTTCACTGGTATCTAAGCAGCTTGAGATTTAACACTATTGCATGTAACTTTACTGCCACCAGTATTGACAGCATTGGTCCACATTAGGTTGAATTGATTTGAGATAATTTTTGGAACAGGAGCAGATATGACAATTCTGGTCAGATATGGCAATTCATTGTAACTTGCATTTTAGTAATCTAATCTCAGCATTGTTGACTAAGTTATTATTTGTGACATTCGTTATTACAAAAATTAACACTTAACATGCAAAAGGTGAATGCCTTGGTGTTATGCTGCACTCCCGTGGTTCTGATGCCTCTGTCATGTGCATGGTTTTGTTCCTCAGGGTTGGCAACTGAATGGGGTGCCTGTGTGTTTAAAGAATTTTTGTGCAAGCCAGAGCACATTCAGTTTCACATATGGTCAGCTGCCGGCAGGCTGTGGAAGTGGCTTTTACAGCCAGCCTGTGAGCACTGCTGTCCTTAGTGACCTGCTGCCCTTTCCACAGGTACAATACGCTGCCAGGGGCTTTCTAGAGAAGAACAGAGACACCTTGCCAGCCAATGTCCATGGGCTCTTCATCAACAGCATCACCCCCTTGCTCAGTGTGCTGTTCACAGGCAAGTCCCTCTGCACATCTTCCATGAGTCAACGCCCACCTTGGCAAGAGTTAAGTGTGGGCATGAGGCTCATGTGTTTCACAGTGTGTTTCACAGCTGGCAGCACCAGGGGGACTCTGGGAATTCTGCAGCCTGCAGTGGGGCTGCTGGCACATACAGAGCTGTCAGAGCTGTTTATTTCCTGCCGTGGAAAGCAAGGCAGGTTGTATACCCTTCCAGAGAATTAGCCACCTCTCAGAGGCCTTCCCATCTTCTCTAAGGCCAGTGCTGGACTGTTTAGACTAGTCCTTTCTATACATGCTATGCTTGTCTAGAAATGAAGCTGGTCAAGGTCATAGATTCTAAAAATGGAGCTTCACAACTTGTTAAAAAACTGTCAGGTCATGCATTATTTTTCTCCTAACACTCACTCCCTTTTTCCAGTTATCAATAAGCCTTCAGATTCTTGAAGGCTTCTAATTAAATTTAAAAGATTAGAGAAAGGTCAGGTGAATGCTTCCTTGGAAATTGGCTAGCTGAACACAATGCTTCTGGTATAGAAAATTTGTAAATTTTTGGTCCCATTCAGTCCATGCCAGTTTCTTGGATTTACAAGAAACTGGTGAATTTCATTTCTATTCTCCACTCTGTTTTTCAGCTACTGCTCAGGACTATCTTTCTTCATTACAATTTCTGCACTTTTACTGAAGCTACTTAGCCTAGTCCCAACTCTTTCAAAGTTCATAAATGTCAGACATACCGTTCTCAGGTTGGTTGTCCAGTCTGGGCAATGACTTTAGGTGCTGAACAAAGGGTTTGGTCCAGATGAGCTCCAGAGGACACTGCCAACCTGATTTTGTGATCTTATGATTCACATGATTCCATTGCATCAAGAGTGCACAAGAATCTTACTAGATCTTTTAGTAAATTAAACTCCTCTGATTTTGAATCCTGTCACTGAATTAGTTATAAGCTATCTGACTTTAAATAACCTCCTGAGTGCTGTAGATGAGCTCCCTATTTCCTGCCTGTGCCATTTTTTCTGCACTGTTAGATGCCTGTTGATGATAATTCTGTTGAAATTAATTTAGGTTTATTTAATAACCTGATTGTCATGTCTTCTCAGTGGCAGAAGTTAGTATTGTCTGCCTTGTGTGCTTCATACATTTGCATTTTCTTCTTCCTTTTTTAACCTCTTTCCTTGTAGTTCCACATGGTGAAACCTAATACCCTGTGATTCAGTATTTGTCAGAGGTTTGTGTGTGAAGTGAGGTTTGAATGTTTCACCCTAGTGGATTGCAAGCAGAGGTACAAAATCAACTAATTGTCTCTGTTCTTCCAGCCACCATCTCCAGGACAGGGACCCTGATGCCTCATGTGAAAGCTAAGGTATTGCACTTCAGGTCCCCATCACAATTGATAAATGTTACCTAATAATTATTATATGAGAAACTGCCTGAAAAAGGGTAGGAAGAAGTTGGTTTAAAATAACAGCAGACAGCAATCAGCTTGCAATAATTTCTCCTTTGTTTTTTACTGTGTTTTATGCTTGCTTCTGCCATTTATATGTTTAGCTTGTTTTCTCTCCCCTTAAATCCATTCTCCCTCGTTTTTTGCCATCTGCCTTCCAGCAGTGCTCCTTGGCTGTCAATCAAGCACTTCTTCCCGGGCTGATCCTTTGTTTTGGTCTGGTTTCAGGTCATACCAGGAGCAGATGACAAGTTCAACAGCACACGGAAACAGTCTGCTGGAGCTCAGTTCCGGGTACGGTATTGCTGCCCTCAGGTGTGCTGTGAGATGAAAGCAGTGATAATTTTATCACTGCAAATATCACTGCACTGCTTCCAGAGTGATAAGCATGGTTAAAGCAGACATTTTGTAGACAGGGATTTTCCTGATTGCCAAGTGGGGCTGCTCACAGTGGGATGGGCCCAGTTGTTGCCAGAACGCGGGAAGTTGCTGTGGGGTGAGAAGACAGTTCTTGCTGCAGGATATTGCACATCTAGCAGTGCTTTAGTTTGATGGACTGTTGATGTTCCTCTGCCCTTGCCAGAAGTCTCTGATGGTGCTCATGGAGAGAATGTATTCTGCCAACCCACACTTTGTGCGCTGCATAAAGCCCAACAGCCAGAAGGAGCCAGGTGTGCTGGACAACCAGGTGGTGCTGCTGCAGGTGAGCAAAACCAGTGTCCTTTACAGGGACTTCTGCCACATCTCCGTGGGAGGGCAGATTACACCAAAGGGCTGTGCAAGGTGACTCACTTGAGTCTCGCCTTGCAAGAGAAAGAGTAGCCACACTTTATATATGTGTAAAGATTCTGAGTACTTGGTTGTTTTTATGACACAGACTGCTAGGTCCAGATTTTGCAACCTTGGATCTCACTCATTTCTTTTTCATGAATGCAATGAGATCTGTTTGTCAGGCACTAGGATTCATCTTTGCATCTATCCCTGGATGAGACTGGTACAGACAGTACTCCAGAAAAATTGCTTCCCAGAGGAGACTGTTCTCACCCCTTAGCCAGGGCAACTCTGAATAGAAACCAAGAGGGGATTGCTTTGATAGGATCTGAAATGCACTGATATGATTGTATTTGGATATTCTGTCAGGTCTGAGGTCTAGATGCTTTAAAGAATACTGAAAATGATTGGAAGAGTTCAGAAAGCTCAGCAGCCTCTTTAATGTATATAAGAAAGGATAGGATTAAGGGGAAGTTCATCCATGCCTCAGAGTACTTCTGTGTCCAGATTTGGAAATATGAAGCTGTCCTCTAAGGGACAGAGGCAAAGCAGTACCCATGGCTGGAAGGTGAAGTTATTTCAGTCATTGGTTTTTGTGGTTTCCAACTTCTAACTCAGTGGTTAATCATCAGAGTTACAGGATGAGGTAAATTCAGTTCTTAACCAAGGAAACATTTTCAGAAAAAAATTTTTCATTTTGAACTGGAGAAGTTTAGAGCTGAATGAAGTAATTTCTGCCTGCAAAGGAGTAAACCAGTATCCTAATGACCCGTGTCTCTTTGTTTCTCTGATCCTCTTTGTGGTGCTGCTTCAGCTGCGGTACAATGGGCTGCTGGAGACAATCCGAATCCGAAGAGATGGTTTCTCCTGGAGACCCTCCTTTGAGGAATTTGCTGAAAGGTCTTTTAAAACCTCTGAATATTCCTTGGTAGATATTGTTTGGGAAATGACCCTGATAACCAGATATGGGCAAGGAGTAAAAGAGTCTCTTTGAAGTTCATGTGGTTTGAGGTCATGGGGTTATTTGCTGTGGGAGGATGAGTGGAAAATTTGTTGTTTGCTGTCAGGCTGATAGGGATCAGCTCAGCCCATCAAGGACGTGGCTTTTATGTGTTTGTATTGGTTTGTCTTCCACAGATACGGAATTCTTCTAGTTAAACCTGGCATTCCCCTCACAAAAGAAAGGTAGGAACACTAACTTTGTTGTGTGCAGTCTGGTTTGTTCTTCAGAGCTTTTACTCTGAGTAGCATAGGAAACTGAGTAAAAAAGACAGGGAACACAGGTCCCAGGCAAGAACATTTAATGTTTAAAGAGCATTTGGTACCATGGTGAATTAAATCTTTCTTGAATTGTTATGTAGCAAATAAATTCAGTTACTGTAAAGCCTTGTTGTGCTATGAAATGGAAACTGACCCATGTATTTAATTTAGGGAGTAAAGTAACGATAGTGGTCAAGGGTGTCCACTGAACTCAGCACTCAAGTACTGCTGTCAGGTGCCTCTCCATGCTTTGTCCTGAAGGCCACGTGGGAGAAGAAGATAAAGACAATGCTGAACAAGCAGCCAGCACTGAATGTCTCCCAGGCTAGAGAAGATGTTTCTAAACCAAGAATTTGGTCTCTGTACAGGCAAAATATACCATCAGCACTTTTAGAACCTGACTGTTACACACGTAAACATCCTTCCAGCTCTGCAGAGGGACAGGGTTTTACTCTGCCAGCATTTTCCTTCCTACATCTAGGACAGCAGTTCCCCACCTCCTGCACTTTCCCAACCTCTACTTCCTGCCAGTGTCAACTGTGACTGATAGTGAGAATGAATCATGTAAAGAAGCCAACTGAGGGGGGTTTTTTTAGTCCTTTAAGAAAAGGATTTGAATGATCTCCTGGAACAATTCACTCCTGGCAGTAGCTCCTCCTGCCTTCACAGTGCTTTCTTGAACTTCCTGATGCTTCCTGAATAGTAAGAATTTCAAACCTGAGTGAGGTCACAAGAGAATGTCATAAATGGAGAAGAGACCATTGTAAACAGGCAATGTGGTGTGTTTGGAGTCACAAAAATCATGGGATGCATTTCAGAAAAAAAAATCCTGTGGATATGCATTATGGCAATGTTGGCTGAGATAGAAAGAAAAACACTTCTGCTTTTCTGTGTGAGATATTAGCAAAAAGTGCCACTATGATTTCACAGCCTGGATTAGCAGGAGAGGGAGGAAGCTGTCTGTGTATTGCAGCTAGAGCTGCTTTCAGTTCCAAGTGTCAGGGAATCTTTCCTAGTGACCCAAATTTTATCACTGGAGTCTGCAAAATGAAACTGGAATTGAAAAACAGACTTTCTCCCGGAAGTCTTGCTGTGCTGACCTTGCAACTTTTGTCCTCCAAAGGGCTTGGAAACAAAATGAGGAAAAGCACTTCTGAGAATAAAATAGGGTCTACCAAATTCCCTCCCAGGGAGTTGAAGTAAATCTGCCTCTGGGAACCCCTTTGTGGATGTTCTTCCCAAATATGGTCCTAGCTGTATATCAAGATGCATTACAGACTGACAGCCAGTTTACGTGACTACTGGGAATTGCTGAGGCACTTTATGCAACTGAAAAAAGTGGTGTTCTCTCTAGGTGGAAAATTATTTATTTTACTTTTATTGTCTCTTTCAGCTGCTTGAAGATACTGCAAAGTACAGAGCTGAAAGGCTGGATTTGTGGGTAGGTGTGGATCACTGCTGTTGGGAATGGGAAGCCTAGGATTTTACACATGTAAGCTGTCACCTGGTTCTCTTCAGGGAGAATTCTGTAGTTGTAGGAATGGGCTCTTCGAAGGTTGATGGATAAAAGTCTAGACAGTATTTCTCACTGCAGCTTTCTCTTCCAACTTCACAGAAAGTCACGACTTTTCTTTAAATATTGGCATCAGGAACAGCTGGCAAAGTGTGTGGAGAGACTGGAAAAAGCAGCAGTTATCATACAGAAAGGTGAGCACTGGGACAAGAGCTGATCTCAGACCAGGGTAAGGAAAACCTTTTCTGCAGTCTCTGCTCCACCTTTGCAGAGAGCAGAAAGGTAGGGCAGGTGCTATCTCTGTGTCAAGGCCCTGTGAAGTCAAAGTGCTTATTGCAAATGCCCACATTCCCATTGCTCATCCTGAATCAGGGAGATCCCTCAGTGTCAGCGTTGGAAAGGGAAAATGTGTGCAGAAGAGCTGGGCTGAGCAGGGCATGCACATGATTTGGCTGTGTCCTGAGGTCTGGCTCATTGTCCTCTGGAGTAAGGATTGTTTATGAGTTGTGTTGAACTGGGGAGAGGGAAATGAGTGAAGCAGATCTCATTGGTGCTTTCAGAGACGGGCAAAAGTGGGTGAAGTTTTGGTCTGGTTTGGATTTTTCTTTCCATGTAGCATCTGCTCTAGCAGCCTGTCTTTTCAGAGTGGCTGTGGGCAGATTGGTACTTCCCCTTGTACTGTATAAGGACTGTGCAGGCAGGAGGAGGAGGAGGCTGCTGTCACCCTGCATAGCTCCCCTCTGCGGCACTTCTCTTCTGTATGGGTCGTTGCACTGCTGGAGCATCTGAGCAACTTCCAACTGTGCACCATACAGTGTGACAAACATCAGACTATCACAAGCTGGGCACTGTTGTCATCCATGGAGAAGATGTGTGGGTTGTGGGAAATGAGAGAACGCAGCTTTCCTTACATATGTTTTAATAACTGGTAGAGTAGGTGGGATCACACAATGTCTGTAATGCTCCTTTGAGCCCTGCAATGGCTGCTTATGGGGAAGACTTTCCTGTGGGCTGGCATCAAGGAAATCCTGTCTCCTTCATGGTGTCTAGAAGGACAGAGAGATGGATGGTTAGCAGGCCCTTCTGTGAGGCTTTCTTTTTTAGGTATTCAGTGCCCTAGCATTAGAGATGAGAGCATATATCGGTAATCTAAGGTTACTATAAATCATAGATTTATAGTAATTTGATTTCTATAAATCTGTGATCTTGCAGCTTAGAGACAGTTCCCACAGGGTTTTGGCTACCTCCTCATGGTAGAGTTTCCATTACTCTTTATTAATATGATTCAGATGTTGAGGGCTTTCCACTAGATAAAAGACTATCATCCAGTGTTCTTCCCTGAGAGAATTACAAAGGTATGAACAGCATTATTTTTCTAACATGGCTTTTTTCTGAACAGTTTTTAGGGGATTCAGATGCAAGAAGAGTTTCGTAAAACTGTTGGCTGAGCTGAGAGCTCAAGCACAGCAGCTACAGGAGGAGGCAGAGAGAGAAAGAGTCCGGCAGCTGGCACTGTCAGCAGAGGCCCAGGGTGAGCTGCTCCCACCTGCACTGACCAGTGTGTGTCCACTGCTGTGGTGATCACCTTCAAGTGCTGTAAGCTCCAGGTCATGATGGCCTGCCCTGGGACAGGAGCTCCTCCAGTGTGGTGGGCAGGGAGCTGATGATGTTTCTGCTCTTTGGAAGTGTGGCTTTGCCTGTGCGAAGCAGAAGCAGCATGGTAAAGGTCATTTGCCTGGCTGTGCTGGAAGGAGGGCCAGACTGTGGTTTTACCTCATAATCCATGCAGCAGAGCCTATCCCAGTCCTAGGCCTGTAGAGGATGGATCTTGGATGCTAGATTTCACCTACTTATTTCTTCTTGTTGCAGAAAGAAACTCCCTTCCAGTCCCCATGCCACGAAAGAGGCACCCTCAGTCTAGCCCTCATCCTTCTAATCAGTCACAACAGCCACCAGTGCCACGGCCACGCAGCAAACTAACAGAGGTAGCAATACTGGCTGTGCTAGGGGGCCCCTTAGACAGACGTGCTGGTTTCCTGCTCCATCCACCTTCTGCATGCACATGTTCTCCTGCATGTGATCGCAAGAGAATGTTGTCATTCTTGTTATGAGAAGTGTGAGTCCTGTCCTACTGTGGTTAGATAAAAAGCATGGTCAGGATCTTTGAGGAACTGAAAGCAGCTTTTAGTGGATGGTGATTGGTCTTCTCCTAAGGGACGTAGGAATGGGGTCACCTGCTGAAGTGATCTCTTCAAATGTCCCTTGCCTTTGACTTTGCTTTTTCTTTCCCTCTCTCCTTCCTTTTAGTCCACTCCTTTTGACAACTTCTTGAACCCTTCTATGCCTTGTCCTGTTCTGGGAGCTGAGGAACAGACTGGGGAAGAAGCAAAAATGAGGAAGCTCAAGAGGGGAGCAACTCTTCGCTGGTTCAAAGAGACACAGGCCCAGAAGGTCATGCAGGACGATGGGGCCTTTCCAGGCTGGCTGCATGGGATGATCAGTCGGAGGTGAGTATTCTGGACACAGCAACCACAGGCAGAAGCCACTGTGTCCTTAGGACTGTGTAGGTTGGATTGGCCAGACTTCCCTTAAGGAGTGGGAGTGACCTGCATAACTTTTCCCTTTTAATCTCTGAGCATCAAACCCTTACAGGAAAGCTTGGGAGTCCCTGTCACAGATTGTAAATGCTGAAACTTTATGTAGGTTCATGGAAAGACAATGAAAAGTCGTAGTACATAAGTCCACTGTGGGTCCCTAAATACAGATCCTAGTAGGGATGGGAGGTTTGTAAAGTAATCAGAGAGGAAATACACACATGCACTTTCCCTGTTCTGGATCATTTGTAGAGACATGACGGTGAACTTTTGAGTTTATTCATTATGACTGTTTTTCATACTTCAGTATAGGTGAGGAGGAGACCCCAATTTACAGCAGGAGAATATAGGATTCAGCTTAGTTTTATTTCTAAAAGTGTTAAGAGGGGCTTTAGTGAGTACTCAGTGGCAAAACTCCACCTGACACAGGAAGGGGAAGGGGTTTTGTTAATACTTCTGTCTATCTAAGGAGGGTGCAGCATAGGTAGCATTCGCTTCTACTGAGTCCAGGAGAGATACCCTCTAAGCCCTTCTTTCTTATGGAGTTGTTTACAAGACTTTGTTTAAATGCTTGAAGTTTTTCTACCAGGTCTGCCTCACACTTCACTCTCTTGGCTGAGTCAAGCAGTGGTATAACCAGAGAAGTACTGATTATGCCTGTGATCAGACAGGAGCAGGATGTCAGTATAGACTCACCTGTGTGCAAATTGATCTGTGGTGCTCCACACTTGTTAACTGCCAATATCCTCTAATTGGTGGGATTTCTGTGTCAGGGTTGCTGCCATCTGAACACCCTCATTGTCTTGCTCCAGTTTCTAACGTTTTTTTCTGTTCAGACTACAATTCTCCTTCAGTCTTATTAGATCTATGTTCTTGGATTTTTTCAGGCTGTCAGTGTGAACATTTACTCAGAGACATTACACAGCACATTGGCTTGGAAAAAGGACACTACAGTAGCTCACAGCTCCCTCGTAGCTGCATTTCTTTTTAATTTTTCAAGATAGTTACTCGGGCCGTAACCTGTAATAGTACTTTTGTCCATAGGTGGAAGAATGTAGGAGAGGAATTAGTGTCTGGAAGACAAAACTGTCTAAATTCAAGTATATACTAGCCATGAGCACTTTACAATAAAGGACATGGCAGATCCTTCCCAAAGACGTTGGTGCTTAAGCAGAGACTTAAGTTTTCACACAGCATTGTAAGCTCAGCTTCGTGAAATGGAGCAGTCAGAGCAACCCCAAATTGTGCTGGTGATTTGCAGTCACCTTTAGCCTTGAGCAAGGCACATGACAAGCACAAAGAAGGGCTTTGTCTGTTGGGCAGAGAAGGGGAAGACCTCCTTCCAGCAGGAAGTTTAGACAGCCAGAGTAGTGTAATCTGAGTTGGTGTTTTTCCAGGGTGCTGGGCTTGCCCAGTACCCCACAGCATCCTGACTTCTTCTTCCCTGGACCACAGGAAGTGCACACAGGCACAGATTCCTCATCTCAGTGATGCTTTGTGACATGTTTGATGGCAGCTGTTGCTATTGCACAATCAGACTGCTGGAGCAGGTTTGGAGCAGCCCTACTTGGAGAAGCTTTGGCTGAGAGTATTTTGCTTCCTCAGCCTGTTAGTGCGTCCTGCACCAACAAGCCTGAGTCAGGAGACCTATAGCCAGGAACACGTGGGGCAGATGCTGGGCTGCCTGGGACACTACTGGGGTAGCATGTGAGATAGGATGCAAATCTCTGCTGTGTGGCAAGGCAACTGCTGCCTCTCTGCTGAAAACCTCTTTCCTGATTTCAGGGAAGCTGAAAACTTGCTGATTGACAAGCCTTTGGGTTGCTTTCTTGTTCGGATCAGCCAGAGCCGGCCAGGTTACATCCTGACATACCGGTAGGTAATGGGCAGAGGAGGCTCAGGGGAGACATTATTGCTCTCTACAACTCCTGGCAGGAGGTTGTAGCTGGGTGGGGGTCAGCCTTTTCTTCCAGGCAACTGGCAACAGGACAAGAAGACACAGCCTCAAGCTGTGACAGGGTAGGTTCAGGCTGAACGTCAGGAGGAATTTCTTCACAGAAAGGGATGTTAAGCATAGGAACAGGCTGCCCAAGGCACTGGTGGAGTCACCATCCCTGGAGGTATTTAAAAGATTTGTAGATGTGGCACTTGAGGACATGGTTTAATGGTGGACTTGGCAGTGATAAGGGTCGAAGTTGAGAATCTTAAAGGCTTTTCCACCCTAAGTGATTCTATGAATCTGAGAACTGCATGAATCCTGAAATTCTACAGTCATAGAATGCTTGAGTTCTGTGATTCTATAAAACAGCTTGACTGGAGATTACCTGCTCCACAGAGGAGTCCAGTGAGTCCTGCATGTTCAGCCTGTCCTGTAGTGGATGCCTCAGAGAGTTTGTAGTATCAGATGGGATACTGCAGAATCTGTCTCTTACTGAAAAAATAGACCTGTCTGTGAGTGGGTTGCTGTGGCTCCAAGGGTAGAGGTCATGCTTAGGCTGTACTCTGTGGCTGAGAGGGCAAACCAGGTTGGAAGGAGATTGCAGCACCTTTGAGAACACGTTAGTGCATAGTGCATCTCCCACCTGTGTGTGGTACTTGTTACTGAGGATCCTGTTCACAACTGGCCTCTGGAGGCCACAGGTGCAGGATGCAGGAGCCAGGTCCTAACACGCTGAGGCCCCATGTCATGACTGTTTCTGTCCATCCCTCCCCCAGGGGTGAAGGCCGCTGCAGACACTACATGATCCAGATGCAGCCCAATGCTCGCTACGTCATCCTGGGGGAGGACCGGGCTCACGCCTCGCTCACTGAGCTGGTGCGGTACCACCAGGCCGTGGGCATCCAGCCCTTCATGGAGATACTGACTGTGCCCTGTGGGCAGGTGAATATCGAGGGTCTTCAGTGGGAAAAGAGGATGGGGCATGGACTGTACCTTGAGTGAGTGGTTAGAGACACTGTGGCAGCATTTCTTATGTGTTCCTGTTGAGGACCGTCCCATTCTGGCCAAGCAGCTTGGCTGCTTCTGCATGCACTGGGAAATGCTGCTGGCTGGGGAGTCCTGGGATGGGGGAGAGGCATTGGCAGGTGGATGACACCCTGCTACCCTCTTAATGTCAGCAGAGGACACAGCTGGGTATTTCTCTTTCTGGTGCTGTTCAGTGTGTGTGAAGGGTCTGCAAACCACTGCTGAATCCACTCCTCCTTTCTCCAGAAAAGTAGTGAAAGCCTGAATTACGAAAATCTGGAGGGTCTCACACTGAGTTCACCAGCAGACAAGGGGGAGACCCCTCCAGAAAAGCAATCCTGCCCCTCCATGCCTTCCAGCGACAAGCCTGCTCTGCAGTGGTTCAGGAGGACCAAGAATTTCCAAAACCAGCAGGCCCCAGAGAAGAACATAACAAGGCCTAACCCTGGAGAGAGCAGCCAAAGAGCCTTCCCTCTCCTCCGCTCTTCCATACGCCTGGCAATGCAGGAAATCCAGCAGGTGAGCTGGGGCATATCCTCTGCCAAGCTACAGCCCCTCTGGGACACGTGGAGTTTCCCTACTCAAAGGCAGGAGAGAGGGGTCCACAGCAAGCACTTGGTTTCTTAGCTCCTAGGTCACAGGTTTTATTTGGTGGTCTTGGGATCAAGACTGTATTCCTTGGAATATTACTTGCCAGCCTGTGCTTCCCTGCCAATGCTGTTTCTCTACTTCTCACCACAGCTGACTTCCACTCCCAGAGCATGTCTAAAGAGAGGAGCTCACTGCACTGAGGACGTACAGCCTGAGTGACATGGTAAGAGGAGGTGGTTCACAGGAGGGAAAACAGCAATTGCAGTTTCCTGGGAAATGGAGGGGCAAAGGAACTCTTCCCTTTGTGTTCCACCTGTAGCATCTCTTGGCCACAAGTTACATAGAAATAGAGCAGGAAAAATAGAGAGCAACAGCCAGCTTGTATCCCAGGACTACAAAGAGATTAGGAAAACCAGGGAAAATCAGCTGAAGTTTGGGTTCCTGGCAGCTGTGGTGCACGGAGTGCCTGCAGTTCTACAGCCAGTCTGCTGGAGGGTGCTCAAAGTTTGTTGGAGGCCTGAGGCTGGAAGGACGAGGGCTATCAGAATGTATGCCGCAGTAGTCAGCTGCAGTGGCTTCCTGGGGTGGAGAGGCAGTGATGTTGGGGAGCCCTGTGGGGTGGCAGAGGCAGCCAGCTGAAGGTGACCCTCAAAACAGAGGAAGAGGCAGAAGCTTTGTTGCTGTACGGGGAACTTTCAACAAAGTCTCAGCAGTGGAAACCCAGCTAGCGACTGAGATTCGATACAGTGGATGGGTGACAGAGTCTGGAGCGGGCAAGAGCTGGCCTTTTGGCAGACTGTGTTATCTGAAGTCACTGGTGGATGTGCAGCTCCCCTGTCCTGCTCAGCTGCTGAAGGCAGGTGGGAGCTGTAGTGGTGCTGTTGTACACCTCTGGAAGAACCTTGGTATGTGTCAGCTGAGCATGGAGAGGGATCAGAAGACCATGGCTGCTGACCCACTGCAGTGCTTCCAGCCATACTCCAGGATTGCCAAATTTCCTGTGTGGTTCTGGTCCCATGTTGGAATTCACGGTGGAGCAAAGCTTTTTAGCTGGGGCCTGTCTTGTCTTTCTCTTCATAGTTGAGAAAGACAGGATCCCTTCAATAGCTGAAAAAATTCTCTCCCTTAAGTGTTTGCTTAATTGCTTCATTCCTTTATGTCCCGTTCATTGATGTACCCAGGAGATGCTCCCTGTGTCAGAGGTTAGGCAGAAGAAAGATAAAACACAGGGATCTCCTTGGATAACTGCAAGCTTGTTGTACTGGGACAGCTAAATGGAGCCCTTTTATGTCCTCCACTGAGTTGTGTTTCTTGACTATCTTGCAGGTCCAAGTGGCTCAGACCTGTCCTCTTCCAGTGCTGCTGGGCCTTGCCTAACAGTGAACACATCCAGACATACAGCAGCCTTTTTCCTTTTTTTTTTTTTTAATCTTTTCTTGCAGCTCCCAGCTGGCCTTGTGCTTTTAGACAGGGCTGATGCAGAAGTTCACTTTCCTCAGCGCTGAACTGTATTTTGACTGCAGTATCTGGACCAGACTGATCCTGGCAGAGGGGAGAGGATGGGAGCAGCCACACTCTGCACAGACCCACAGTGCCTGACAGTCTGTGTGTCATTTCTTCAGTGCTCCTGGAGATTCCTCACCTAGCACTGTGAACAGTCACAAACTGGATATCTCTCAACAACCTGTTCTGTCACAAATATCTAGTTGTCTACCTCTTTCTCTTTAAATATTCTCTGTTTTGGTCCTGTGTTATGGGAGCCAAAGGAAATTGGGCTTGGGCAGTAAAAAGTAAAACTGAAGTGTCTTTTGTTGAGTGCAGGAGCACTTGAACAGAAGCTGAGACAAGGTCAAGAAGATCTTTCTTGTAAAGGGGATTCACTGCCCTTGCATCAGTGTGCTGGCACACTGCTCCATGGTCTATAACCAGAGCTAAAGTCAGGTGAAACCCTCTCACTCATCCTGGCTGAAATCTCAACAGGTCCAGGCTGGACATGCTGCTTTACACTGAGGGTGGGTAGAGGGCTTGGAATGTAAAGGACCATACTACTCGTACTCTTCTTCCTATCTTTTAAAATAAATCTCTTTTTGCCTGTAAGGAGAAGCTCACTGTTTTCTTTATTGCCGCTACCGGCAGTCAGTTCAGCCACAAAAGGTGAATGAAAGAGAGCATCTAACACCTCTGAGGGTAGATACCATGTGAAGTATCTCAGTGGAGAAGCTGAAGGTGTGTGGGGCCATAACTGCTACCTGTAACAGCCACTCGTCCTGCACTTACTTATGCCTGAAGTACTTCTGGAGTGCTCCTTACTCTACCTGTAGCATCTCTCCTCCCAGCCAGCCTCATTTCCCTGTGCTGTGTTTCCCTGGCTCTGCTCTGAATGACAGCCAAGCTGCCCACCCCACCTGCCCCCTCCCTGGCAGGCACATGGCTGTGTCCAGGCTGGTGCTATTATCAATGTGATACAGGGTGTGAGTTGCAGTGTCTCAGCACTTCCTTCAGGCATGGGGCTATTTCTCCTCCCTCCCTCTGCTCTGGTGCTGAGCTGTGCTAGATCACAAGGCAGTGGTGCTGGCTGCAAGACAGGGAAGCAGTGGCTGTTCCTGGCTCTCCCCAACACTGCCCTGCAGCGTTAGCACACCTTTTCCCTTCTTCATGTTGGGTTTTGGCAGCTGCTTTGAAGCTGTTCAAGAGAGAACCAGTCCAGGCAGTCAAAGGCTGCTGTTGGCAGATTCTTCCTGGCTGAGCCCAGGGGCATTTTTCTGGGTAGCCTTGGCCTCTTCTCCAGTGTTCTCCTTAGTTTTCTCCACCACTGGGCTGCTGGGAAGCCTGCCTTCTGGGCAGCACACAGAACCAGTTGTGGTCAAAACTTTTCTAGGAACTCATGCACAGATGTGAGACATGTATGAGAAATGCATGTCAGTAATTAAGTCCTCCAGTAACTCTTTCCTAGTTCCTGTGCCAAAAACGTGGTGCAAGCCCAGGGCTAAGATCCAGCTGCAGAACAGCTCCTCTAGCTTGGCAGGGATCATGCTGAACCAAGGAGGGTGGTGAAGATCTCTTCAGCAGCAGTGCCTCCAGTACTTCCTGGATGCTGCTGCAGGCACAGCTCACAAGTGACAGTGAGAGGAACGACATGAGGGGAGGGTCAGCACAATTCCCTGGTAGGTCTGCATGGCACATCTGCTGAGCTTCCCCAAACCAGAGCAGATCAATCACAGACTTCTGTTGCCTCTGTTGCAATGGGTGCAAGTTGAATCACAGTGTGTGCAGGCAGGAGCCTGGCACAGACCCAGGCAGCACACCTGTGTTGGCAGGTCAAGTTTCGCTCACATCTGCTACTTCTGCTTTTTCTGTGACAAGGCAGGAGGGAACCAAGGAAAGAGAGGGTGACAAGCTGCTGGTCAGGGGATGTTATGCAACAAGGGAGATATTGGCATAATTTCTTCAAGGCTCTGATTTGCAGAGTCACTAACAGTCAGTGCCCTGCCTACACACAAAGTCTAGCCAAGCTTCTGGAGAGCAGTGTGGCTGCTGTTGGGCTGTCACAGGTACAAATGTGTGCCAGTAGTTGGGAAAAACTGAAGGAAGAGCTGGAAACACAATAGGCTGAAGAATGAAATGCAGATTTCCTGTCTCTACTGTGGTCTTTGCCTGTGTGCCCCCAGCTCATGGCCAAAGTCAGCACTGTGTGAAAGCTAAGAATTTATTTCATCTTCTTGTTGAAGATGACTTGTCCTATGAAGGCAAGCTGTGAGAGTCAGGATTGTTCAGCCTGGAAAAGAAGAGGATCTAGGGAGAATTTATAGCATCTTCCAATACCTAAGGGGGCTAAAAGAGAGCTGGAGAAAGACATTTTACAAGAGGCTGTAGTAGTAGGACAATGGGCAATGTCTTCAAACTGACAGAGGGTGGGTTTAGAGCAGATATCAGGAAGAAATTCTTTGCTGTGAGGATGGTTGGGGCACTGAAACAGGTTTCTCAAAGAGGCTGTAGATGCCCTATCTCTGAAAGTGTTCAAGGCCAGACTAGATGGGCAACCTGGTCTAGTGGAACATGTCCCAGTCTGTGGCAGGGAATGGGAACAAGATGATCTTTAAGCTCCCTTCCAACCCAAGCCTTTCTATGACTCTGTGATCCGATTACCCACTGAAGAGGAGCAGGTACCTGAGCAGCCCTACCTCATTTCCTACAGCAGCATCTTACCTCATGGTACTTGGAAAGTTATGTCTCAGAAAAAAGCAAAGAATAAATTGTGTAAGCCACGGTGGGAAGACCTTTCATGATATATCATGCTATAGTTCAGCTGGTATATGATGAAATATATAGCATTTATATATTTGCTCTCCCACAGAGAGAACAAATACCAGCCCTTATTGGGCTGAGTGAGCAGGGGCAGCACCCAGAAGATGGTCAGGCAGCCTGTGGATCCCCTGAGCACCACATTTCTTTCCCAATGGGACTTAAGCTGAGCACTGAGAGGGAGGATAGGAACAGAAACACAGGCGTGGGGAGCTGGGAAGAGCCAGCACACAGGAAAGTGGGAAGAGCAGCAAGAAGAATTTGCAATCCACAGGAGTGAGGACTGAAAGTGCTCCTCTGGGCCTGAAGGCTTGGGAGGAATTTAACTTCATAATCTGAGCCTTAATAGTCATCCCCCTACACTTCTCTATAACTGGTGCTTCATACCATCCTCTAGAGAGCTTCCCTAGCCTGCTTCCTTGCTTTTGCAAAAGAGTTTTGTGCCCCCTTGTTACCTCCCTCTGTCCTTTGCATTTGAATGATCTTGCCTGCAGACATTTTAGCCAATCACCTCTGGACTAAGATCTACTCCAGGTTAGTCTTGTCCTGTCCAAACTAGAATTCTGTCTTGCCTTTGGCCCTGGAGGTATCTGGCCAGAAACTCTCCATCAGGCTGGCTGAAACAGAAATTTTCACTCTCCTTCCATTCTCAATCTCTCCTGTTCTCCTTTTTCACAGTTCTGGTTTTTCTCCTCCTCTCCTTAGCCTGGTCATCATCTCTGATGCATGTTTGGGGTTTTTTTTGCAAACCCGTAACCCAAGCACTGGTATGGCACTTAACCCTCTTTTCACAAATCTGGCAGCCTTTGTATTGTTTGCTTTCTTCCCGGGACCTTTATAGAGTATGTTGACACGTTTCTTTCCCCAAAGGTGTCTTTAAGACTGATTTGGCCCTCAGCCCAGACAAGGGCTACTCCACAATACCCTTAGCCTCACTCCAGCCTGTGTCAAGTGACCATGGAATGTTGTGACAGCATCTCTGAGATAGTCTTTTGCTATCTCCTAGTTAACTGTTATCCATACTGAGTCCTCGCATGGTGTGACCTTGCTGTGCAACAACATGTGGGACTGGCTACTTGATGAGGGTTTTCCTTATCAGCTTGCTCCTGCTGGTGCACCACAACAGCACAGAAACCACTGTGAGATTTAGGAGAAAAAACAGCACCAGATTCTGGCTGTGAAGGTGGCCAGTGGGGTGTGGTTGGAGCAAGTGGAGGAGCAGTGTAGGTATAAAGCTTTGCTTTCTCCACCACATTTTCAGCAATGCTTCGCTTAATTTTATTTTAACCAAAGCATCATTTTTCCTACCAGTCCCCGCTGGGTCGTTCTTCCATAAGAGAACCTGATTGCTTTTGATCCATTCTGCATTGTTTTGTATCTGAGAAATCCTAGTTAATTAATTCCTCAGACTTACAGAGTCACAGGGCGGGTGAGATTGGAAAGGAACACATTTGGTCCAGCCTTCCTGTTCAAGCAGTGTTGTCCTAGAGCACTTTGGAGAGGACTGAGTCCAGATGGCTCTTGAATATCTCCAGTGAGGGAGACTCCTCAATGCATAGTGAAAGAGTACTTAAATTTGCTTTAATCTGCTATGTCATTACTTAATTCATATCCTTTTGTTCCTATACTGTAATAAAAAACATAATTTCCAAATTACCTCAGTCACTGCAAATGGTTTTTCAGCATATCAGTTTGCCTCCCTTGGCTGTCTTCTTTGTCCTAAGCATTTGATTTTCCCTTTCCCCTTTTCTGCTTCTTCTTAATTCCACTGTATCTTCTCTGAGAAGGAAAAGAGAAAACCTGTAACTGATCCCCAGGCCACTTTCTCAGTTGGGCGCAACTGGTCTGAACTCCTTTGTGCAGTTAGAGCTTCTCCTTGTAAATTAGACCTACCTGCGCTTTAATTTGTCATTTTATCCCCCAGCTTTCATTCTGAGATTCTGCTCATTTGCGCTACACTGCATTCTTCAGCCTCACCATCAAACTCTTCTCCCTCACTGCTCACACACAGACCATTTATGAATACATCAAAAATCCTGGTGGGACACACTGGTGTGTTCTATTTTGAACACTGACCATTTTCCATTCATTATCTTCTGCCTTGCTATTAACCATGGGAATAAGCATGTTGTGGAGGAGAGCAATTAAGGACATTTGGTGTGGGATCTTTCTGAAAATGTTTTGGGCATCCAGTAACATCCATCTGTACAGACACATTAATTAAACTGGACTCCTCATTCCTTTAAAGAGTGAGACATGACTTTCTTCTGCTATAGTGGAATTCTTTCTTCCCCTTTAATCCTATTTCTCTGTGTGCCCATGGATGCTATTCCATGGCACTCTGTTGGAATTCCTCCAAAGCTCTACGATAAATGCCATTTGTATAATTTACTGTTTGTGTTATCAATTAGTTTTTAAACATACCCTGCTAACTGCTTTCATCTGCTAACTGAGTCATCTGTCCCTCCAAAAGGAGATTGTAGATGAGAATTTCCCTTCATTTCTTGTTGGTGTGGATTACTCAGTTTGCTTTTCTTCTGGGCCTCTACCTTCTCTGAATGGTCTTTCACACCTCTGTTATACTATTTATGGCAAACTTCCAGGGTGATTTTATTTTTTTTTTTTTAATTTGGAACGGTTTGGTGGTTTGGGGTTTTGGGTTTTTGTTTTAGTTTTTCAGCTTATCACTCTAACTCTGTTATGGTTTTCCATTTCATTTATTGTGGTTACTCTTCTTCAGAAAACTGCTGGAGGTGCTGAAATATCCTCAAAAGGGTGAGTTGTCTCTTCCTATATGTCTCATTTTCTCTTTTGCATGCTAATTTCGTTTTTCAGAATTTTGAGTTTCCTGGAAACCCATTAGAAAATCCTATCAGCCACACTTTTGCCTCTTGCAGCCAACTTTAAACACCACTTCAGATTTCAGTAGCTTCATCCTGAACTCTTTTAGAGCCACTTTGAAGGAGGCTGGAACATGGAGGACATTTCACAAGGGCATGTAGTGATAGGACTAAGGGAAATGGCCTTTAGAGGAAAGAGCATACATTTAGATTGGATATTTACTATGAGGGTGGTGAGGCACTGGTACATGTGGCCCAAAGAAGCTGTGGGTGCCCTGTCCTTGGCAGTGTTGAAAGCCAGTATGGATGGGGCTCTGGGCAGCCTGGGATAGTGGAAGGTGTCCCTGGCCATGGCAGGCTGTAGGAAATAAAGGATCTTAGGGTCCCTTCCAGCCCAAACCATTCTGTGAGTTTATGAAGCCTGCAGAGAAGGTGCAGAATTAATGCCCCATGCGGCACCACAGACCTGAGTCCAGCAGCAAAGTTATGGTAAGTCTTTAGCCCCCCCTGTGGTACATTCACGCTTGTATGAGGCTTTGGACATTTTTTGCTCTCATCAAATACCGGGATTGCTGCATGTTTACAGGAGAATCTCTGGAGGAAGCACAGCACGTCTGAGGCTCACAGCTGCTCTGGACAGGGCAGGGCAGGCTAAAAGATTTTCAGCTCATGTTTTGGTCTATGCATTGAGTTTGCCTACTGAGTCTGGAGTCAGCTCTTTGTATCACAGATCCTGGCAGCTGACAGCCAGGGGAACCCCCTATGTAACACAAATTTTGTTCCCAATGCTGTGCTTGGCTTCCAGTCAAGCAAAAACATTTGGCAAATTAGGATGTTGGAAAATTAGTAAGAAACACCACACTGTCAGGAGACCTGCAAGAGTTTCAAAGTGTTTCTCCTGCTGCTTTTGTGCTTTGGAGGTGTCTGCCAGCAACTGAGCCCCGCTGTGGCTGGTCTGGCAGGCATCACTTAGTTGCTCAGTCCCTGCCAGAGACATTGTCTCACCAAATATTGGCTGGAATGACAGCAACAGCACAGCTGAGTACCTGTTGAGCTGAGAATGCACCAGCCTCACCACACTGCATGCACTGTGCTGCGAGGAGAGCAGGGGGACAGTGACAGGTACTCCAGGAGCTCTGCACAGCCCAGGGACAATGAGGTGGCTTCCTGGAGGAACTGAGGCCATGACATCAGGCAGATCCCAGCTGGGAATAGGCAGTTATCACCCCATCTTAAGGCTGTAAGAGATAGCTTGTGTCTCTGTACGCCTACGGGTTTGCTGTTTTCCTGGATGAAGATCGAGAGGGAATGGACTTCAATTCTGACAAGTTAGGTAATAGAAAGTATTTGCCAGTGCAAGACACAGAAATGCTTCTGTAGAAACCAGCCTGGATTCAGCACTGTCACTGCTGATCCACAGCTCAGTATTCCTAACATAAGTCCTATCCTCAGAGCTGGTTTAAGGTGTCCACTGTGCTCTCTAATGTCGGAGCTGAGGCAGGGGGTTGTTATCATGGGTGCTGCTCCAGCTCCAGGCCAGCTCTGCACCATACTGCTCACATCAGCCAGGAGCTACCTGTGTGCCTTCACATCACCAGCAAGGTTAATTTACAAACTGTCCTCAAACAAGGGGGAGTTGGAATTTCGAAGGGGACTTTGTATTTGAGATAGAGCTGAAAAAACATAACACTGTGCTGTAGCCAACAACATTCAGCAACATTTGCCTTTAGCTTTCACCTGCAGTTCTCTTCTGATTTCATCCAAATTTAGGTGTGTCTGTTCCAGTTCTCAGTATCGAAGTGCAGGACCTCTATCCCTATTTCTACTTCTCCTTAACTAATTTTTTTGTTCCTCTCTAACCTGTCTTAGAGAAAGAAGAAAGGGAGTTTCTCTGGAATCATCTGATTTTTTTGAGGAAGCATCACAGGACGTGGGCAGAGGCATGTTTGTGCTGAGGGTTCTGAGAAGAGGCACCCTTTTTCCTCACGATCAGTGCAATCAGCCTGCCTAGTGGATACATGCTCTAACTTGGTGTAGCTCCTGCACTCTGCTGCAAACACAGACCATTCTTCTGGTTCTGGGACATTGGAAACTTGGCTGCTTTTCAGCCAGATGGCTAATGGCTGGGGCAGGGGACAGCACTGCTAACACTGCATCAAAGGCTTAATGAATTCCAAAATCATGTGCTCCACGTGACAGCACTAATGCTTCCCTTCAGCGGCTCATTTGGGATTTGGTTAAAAACACATTTGCCTGACAAGTTCCCAGAGCTTGTTACTGCTCTTTTGATCCTGTTATCCCCTCGTGGTCCTGCTGCAGCAGAATGAGAGGCTGGGTCTCTGCAGGGCTGGACACTCCGTGGGCCCCACGGCTGCTCCTGGGCATTAGCCTTGCCATGGGCACCAGAGCAAGGAGAGCAAAACAATGAATCACAGGGAACATGGGACTGCAGGCTCCATGGTGGTGTTTTACTGGGGCTTGCCACGTCTGGTTTTACTCTGACAGCTTTTTGTCATCTGCAGAAGATATAGTTTGAGAAAGAGGCTGCTTTGCAGTTTAATAATAAATGGTCCAGGTTTCCCTGCAGCATATGCAGATGACTTTGCAGTTGTTCAGGTTTTGTAATAGACACGAGGTGTTTTCTGCCTGTGATGGCCATACTCAGTGCAGTGTGAAGATTTCTACTTCTTCTTCTCACATATGTATTAAATATATGTATATATTTTAAATGATCTGACGTAATTCTCTGTCCTTTCAACTGTTTTGGTGATTAATATCTTTTTTCAATGTTACCTTCCCACTGGTTCGCTTCAACACTGGGTTGGTACACTCTGTGTATGGTCAATTTGTACTTGAATGAGTCCTTCCATGCCTCTCTCAGCCCAAAACTGCCCAGTTGCTCTTCTTTTGCTTCCTTTATGTAAACGCTATCCCTTCCTGTAGGGGCTGCTGCCAAAGGAAACGACTGATCTAGCTGGACTTGTGTAGGAGAGAAGAATCTGCAAAGTTTTTCTTTGGTAGCTGGGAACTGGTTTTCATCTTTAATTTGTAGCATGAACTTTGACTAGGCAGAGTCCTGTCTATGTCATCTTCATAGGGGGTGAAATGTGGAGCTTTTTGGATGGAAGAATGTCAGTCCAGATCAAATGCAAAGGATCTTCATTGCTCTTGAGTCCTAATAATGTCCGTCAGCAAGAGGCATGGATATAGCACTGAGAAGTGCTTCTGCAGGAAGAGGTAGATAAATTGGGGCAGTAAGTCACAGCCTTGTGATTGCCCGACTTAATGACACTTAATTTGTTATTGCTAAGTGTTTTGCTGACTCTTTTTCCCCCTCTGAAAAGATGGGATCTTATGTGTCAGATGAATCATATGCTGCAAGGCTGTGGGATGAGGAAATTATCTGCATCTGATGGAACTAAAACTGTACTCTCTGCATTCCTGTTGTAATTATACATGTTAGAAAAGTCTCTGTGTAAAATGAAGGTCTAATTAAACTGCAGCCAGGAAAGAACTTGTCAGTTCATGGTGTATCAAGTTCACAAGAGACCACAGAACCACACGGCCAGACGTCTGTGGTGGCCCAGGGGAAGGCTTTCATGTAGTCCTCACATCATGCAAGGCCTCCAGCCAGGTGGACTCTGAGGGTGTGTTTGCTTTGTTGCTAACACTTGGCTCATCCCATCTCATTTCTGTCTTCTCAGGCTGTCCACTTTAGACTTTGGTTGTGCATCACCCTCACAAAGTGCCCGGGGCTGCCTCCCCACCTGGGGACAGTCTCCTTTCCTGGTGGCTTTGGTCTGTCCTGGCATCACTTGAGCAGTAATGGGAATTGGTTCCTCTTTCCTGTTCTGTTCAGAGCATCTGCCTTCCTTCTGTTTCCTGGGCAGCCAGGAAAGGCTGCCTGCTGATACTGCTCTCTCCTGGGAGCACACTGCTATGAGGGCCTGCACAGATTTGTGGCTTGGGCTTTTCCACTTTCCCAGCAGGTCAGAGCAGATGGACATTGGTGTCATTCAGAGCTAGGGGTTCTCTCATGTTGCCCCTGAGGTCTTGCACTCCTGCCTGAGGCAGCAGCAATGGTTACACTACATGCTATGCATTAGTACATATATGGTACACTACACATTATGTTGCAGCATGCTCTGAGCCTAACCTGCAGCACCTCCACAGGAGCTCATACAATTGCAGGATAGATTAAACTGAAAAGGACACAATCCATAATCATCTCTGCCATGGGCAGGGATGCCTTCCACTAGACCAGGTTGTCCAAAGCCTCAGCCAGCCTGGCCTTGAGCATTGCCAGGGGTGGGGCAGCCACAGCTTCTCTGGGCAACCTGTGCCAGGGCCTCACCACCTCATTATTAGAAACTTCTTCCTGATATTTAATCTAGATTGACCATTTTTTGGTTTTACACCACTGCCCCTGTCCTATCACAACAGGCCCTGCTAAAAGGTTTGCACCTTTCAGATCCAGCAGACCCTTTAGCAGTGGCAAATGATCCCAGGAGAGCCTGGTGCCTTCTGTTAGCTTCTAAACCAAGGATGGCCTGGTCTGGAGCACGTCAGCAGCAAAACTGATGCTAAAAAAAGCCATGAGACTTTATAAAGAGTTTCAGGTGAAAAACTACTGGGAGAATGTTGTGCAGAAAGCTGCATGGGGTCAGGTCCCCAGCTGCTAGATGAACATCCTGGGAACACTCCTGCTGCATTTTGCTGCCTGCGTCACCTTCCTCAAGCATCACACATGTGACTGAAGAGGAGGTTCAGGAATAACTGGGTCAGAGACCTGCAAAGGCCAGCTTGCTTGGTAGCACTAGTTTGGTGAGCTGTTGAGGCTGTAGAACTATTTGTTAGGGAATCCTCTATTTCTGCAGGTGGCAAAAATTATAGCTGGTCTGTAACACCACAGTGTACAAGCAGATGTCCCCAAACTGAGCTGCTTGGCCCTGAGACACCCCAAAGCCCTCATGCTCTAGTAGGGCTTCCTGCAGTTTAGGGGCAGTGCTGCTGAATAACTCCCCTTTGCCTTGTGCTGTTGCTAGCCAAAAGGCATGGATTAGGGTAGTGAAGGAACCTGGTGCACGTGATACCAAGGTCCTGCCAAGAAACCCAGCGAACAAAACGATTTTGCCAGTGTACCTTCTTCAGGAAATGCTCCCCTCATGTGCCAGAGCTAAATGCAAGGCTTAAGCCCAGGAAAATCAGGAGAGGAGCATGTAGGAAGAGGCAGAATCATCTTGGGAAAAACAGCAGTTAACTAAGAGATGGTGTGGTGAATTGAGACATCCTTGCCTCCTTTTCACAGTGTCCTCCTAGCATCATCCCCCTTGCACAGCTGTGAGTAGGAGTGACACAAGGCTCACACGGCCCTGCTACCCCCCCACCCAGGTCCTGATCCAGCTGCTATCCAAATTTCAGGCTGCCCCTCTGCCTTTTTTGAGGAAGGAGTTCTTCAGCAGTTGTTCAAGGGCCTCCCCAGGACATTTCTATAGGCTTTCCCCACACTCTTCTCCATCTCAGCCCAGACTGTGCTGCCGATCACGTCCACCCAACACCCTGCTGGCAGAGCTATCTGTGGGTTTTATCGCCCAACAATGCGTGCAATGTTATTGTGCTAAAAAGAAAACAAAGCCTAATCCATTTTAAATTAAAACAGTGCCCCAGTATCATGCATCTGATGCAGACATGGTCTGGCAGTGCAGTCCTGCTGGCTCCCTAAAGGCTTCACCCGAGAGGTGCTGGGCTGTTCACTTCTCTTTCCCAGCAGACATCAGTCACAGCCTTCAGGCTGGGGGGACTGGTTTTCCCTGTCTCCTAAAACACCGTGTCGCTTAGAGGTGGAGCATTGCCATGTGCCAAAAGTTAGCAGCAGACAGAAACCAGGGAAGACAGAACTGGAAGGAAATGTTGATAGTACAAGAGGAAATGGCTTCAAGTTGCACCGGGGAAGGTTGAAATTGGATATTGAGAAAAATTTCTTAATTGAAAGAGTGATCAAGAATTAGATCAGACTGCTCAAGTTAGTGGTGGAATCATTGCCCTTAGAAGTGCAAAAACCATGTAGATGTTGGCACCTGGGGACATGGTTTAGTGCTGGATCTGTCAGTGTTGGGTTAATGGCTGGACTCAATAGTCTTAGAGATCCTCTCCAGCCTAAATCATTTTATGATTATGTAGTGGTATAAGGCTACAACAGAGGCTTTTCCAGGTCTAGCTTAGGGTTTATGAAGTCTCAAATGTACTTAGGAGGGGATGAGCATGGGTATGGTGTTCACAAAACAGGGCACTGGTCCTTTCAGCCCAAGAGACTATTTTTTAGCTGTACTGCTTCTGTTCTAAGAAATTCTTTTCTCTGATGGTGCCTCACACCTGTATTTGTCACCCAGCAGCATTAGAATCTGCTCAGGAGGCAAGGCTGGCCCTGGGGGTGCTGCCCAGCCAGGGGTCTTTCCCAGCCCTTCTCCCTGGGGATTTTTTTCCAGCTGATGTGTGAATGGACATTGGCCACAGATGTGCACGGCAGACCTGTGGTGCCCAGACTGGGTTGCATGGTAGAAAACAAGGCTTTGTGGCTGTGATAAGAAGGCTCACCTCCACCTTTTCTTCATCCCCGGATCTGGCAAGATGAATGAAGTTTCATCCCATTGTGATGAAAGGCATGCTGTGCCCTGCTGTGCAGAGCTGTTTGGCTTGTTTGATATATAGGTCTTTTATGTTTGCACTATTGTGCAGCAGTCATGGGTGTGAGCTTTGCTCTGTAGCCATCACGTGGCAGCGAGCCCTGGCTGCACGTCCCTTCTGAGATCCCTGCCTGAATCTCCTCTGCTGCTTGTCACTTCGTGCAGCAGAGCCTGGTCCCCATGTGCAGTTGCGCAAGATAAGCACTGGCACCTTCTGAGGAGACTTAAGACCTCTTAGATTTTTAAAAGCCAAGTGGCAATGAGAAAACCCCTCTTGTGTGTGTTCTGCATCTCTCTGCATCTGACCAGAGCCCTTCTGTGAAAGTCCCTGCCCTGTGGCTCAGTGTGTGCAGCTGGCACTGAGGCACAGAGAGGTGCTGGCAGGCTGCAGCATCCCTGGGGGGATGAGCTCTGCTGGGCTGGGCTGTAGTGCCTTGGAGGAGTCTCCTTAGCATATGTTAGAGCCTCATGATTTCCATGTGTCCTTCTGGTCCTCCTCTCCTGTGTCACAACCCTGCAAGTCATCTGTGAATCTGACTTCTTTTTCCTCAGCCTGTTTTGCCAGCTCATCTGTGACAAAGATGATTCTTAAGAACAGAGATGAAAGAGTGCATTGACGTTCCTTGACCCTGGGATATCCTGCTACGTGTTAAAGCGACATCAATTCTCTGTCTGTGGGCTTCCACAAAAGCAGTTGCAGAGATGGTCAAGGCATGTGAAGTCCACAGCTCAGCTTCTGAGGGTGTTTGACAGCAGAGCAGTTCTCTCCTGCTGCTAATCAACCTGCCAGGATGACTGTCAGGGGTTCTGCTGAAACTGGCTCTGTGTGGGGGTAATCTCTAGTCTGGAGGTTAATACCAGGACCCTCTGGCAAAATCCCAGACATGCTCAAGGTGAGGATTTGCTGTGAAGCTAAGTGACATGAGTCTCTTCAAAATCATGGCACATGAAAGCCAAGCATGTAGGGCAGGAAGCAGGGCAGGCTTAGGAAATAAAGGATTTTTCCTTGGAAATCCAGATGTTAGAAAATAGTATTGAGTATGAGGCAGAATGGTATGAATTCCTACCAGAACACTGTGCCAGAAGGAGCTAATGCTTTTCCAGACAAGGATGAATTACAATGAATCACAGAATAGTTTCGATTGGAAGGGATCTCAAAGATCATCTTGTTCCAATCCTCCTGCCCTGGGCAAGGGCACCTTCCAGCCTGAATCTTGGATTAGTATGTGGGAACAGGGAAGGGATTCCTCTTCCATGAGCAGCTTTGGTGACACTATGGCTAATGTACAGGGTCCTGTTCTGGTGTCCACATCTTTGAAATAGCTTTGATGGAAAATTGGAGGAGTCACAGGAAAAGATTATGGACTCTCAGGCTGCAAAAGGGTCCTCCAGAGATTAATTTAAAGGACTTTATTTTATTAATTTATCACGGTGGCTATTGAGGGGTACTTCAAGTGAGACATGGGAAAATGCACAGGGACAGTTCAGAATCCTAGACACAGCAGAATGAGAAGCAGCAACATGGTGTTAGACTAATGAAAAACAAATACTAAGTGTGTCATTTCAACATCCATTGGAGGAGAGTTCTAAGAAAAATTTTAAGTCCCCTGAAGGTTTATGAGCTCTGGCTATGTGTTTCCCAGAAGTGAACACTGGATCATGTGCAAGCTGCCAGGCTGGGTGCCAGGGTGGTTGGGTAAGGTGATGCCTGGCAGAATGGTCTGGTGACTCTTTTTGCAGTTCTAAGTCTCTAACCTGCCACTGGGATCTTCAATTGCAGGTACCTTTTATTTTAACTGCTTTAAGTCAGTAAGACACCGTAACAATAGTTCAGAGTGGTTCTTTTTAAACTGCTCTTCCACGATTTCCCCTTTGTAGTTATCTTGTAGTCCTATGGCCCCAGCAGAGGCTTTACTACTTTAGCCCCCTTCTTGGAGAAGTTCTTAAGGAAGAAAAAGTCATCATGCAGTATACTACACAGTCATCCACAATGCCAGTGGTCTAAGTAGTCTTAACCAGCATCAAATATCTTCTAAGCAGCAAAAACATGTTTGGTTTCTAGGGTATAGAGTTTGCAGTGCTGGGGAAATTTCACCAGCAAGAGTTTCACAATTTTCTGTAAATTACAGGCAATATCCTCAACTCTGCTAATTTCTTATTCATTGAGACATTGTTTCTCCTTCCCTAACGCCACTTCTCAACGAGGGAGTAGCTTGGTAGCTTCCTGTGACTATAATACAACTCAGAGCTTGCTCTGAAGCTGCTTGCATCAGCCAGGGCTTGCCCAACTTAAACATCATGAGAACTAGCCTGAGCTGGTGGTCATTAACATCGTTTCTTAGGTATGTGGACATTATTGTACATGGGCTGGTTACAGAAAATAACCTAATATCCACCGATAAAAGTTTAATTACTCCAGTGAAAGGTTACAAAAGTTTATAATCATGATACTTAATTTCAAGGACAGAAGTTAGGGCAATAAATTACAGAAACTAGCTAATGAAGTCACCAGGACTGAGAAGCACGAGGACTTCGCATGGAACCAGGACTGGCATGGAATTTTTTTCGTTCTCTCAGTACAAAAACCATGTGGAATTTCTGTCCACAATGATGTCTAAATATTTTAGGAGGTGACTCCAGCCTTCTGTGGTTGTATGGTGAATTATACTGAGGATGAACAAAGAATCTGAGCAATAATAAAGGTGGTCAATTAACAAAGAATGCGGTGACTAGGACATCAAATTGTTCATGGAAAACCTGAGAATTGTTCCCAGCTGAGAACCTGAAGACAAAACTCCAAAGCTCCATGGAAGGGTCTTTAGTAGTCTTTGATGGAGAAGAGCAGAGAGGAGGGGAATCTGTGTGAAGATTAAAAATCCAGTGTTAGGATGAGTCCTCAACTAAACAAGCATCCACCTCCATGTTGTGAGACAGAGGAATAGAAAAAGAGGACAAAATAAAAAGCAGGTGTAAGGACAAGCCACACCATCCAGAATAAAGTCTAGAGATTAAGGTGTTCAAAGGGCTTGAAAATTGCACCCTGAGACCTGAAAGAAGCAATAGTTGGCCTACAGGTCTGGTTTCTAGCCAGAGGCAGTCTCACAGTAGAGACTAAAAAAGGTACCTTACTTTCAGTGGAAAAAGGGATCTGGATGCCTTTGGAAAAAGAACAGTTGTGGAATATGCAGGAAGAAGGATAAAAAGAGGAAAGCAAATTTGCTACAATGATTTTTTTAGCTTACTAATCTAGATTCTGGACAAAGGAAGTGTTCTGGGTTCCTTTACGAGGATTTCAACATGTTTCTAAAGTAGTTTCAAATGTGAGTATTAATTAGAGTCAAGATGACAAGGAATGCAAAGGTACGATTTTAAAAGGGAAAAGTAATGGTTCATCTTTAAAAAGAGACCCTGCATGGTAAAGAAGATGTTACTGAAATGCACTGAAGTGAATTTTAGGACCCACACTGATAAATACTGTCATTAGGGACCTTCACAAGGGGGAAGAATGTGCCAATGAAACAAACTGGGAAACACTGCTGTGCAGCTGAAAATCAAGTTGCAGCAGAGGTGTGAAAACTTCCTGTCATGGAACCTTTTGTTCCTAACTGCTAGTGAGCTGCTAGTTAGAATTCCTGGTATAAACTCCCGTGGGAAAACAAACAAGCAAACAAACAAAAAAACCCCCAAAAAACCAGAAGAGCATGCAAACCACCTAATCGTATGCTTACTGTGAGTGGTTTCACATGTGGCAGGCAGGACAAGGGTTTTCCATGCAGGTTAAATGTATAATTTAGCATGTCTACATTCAGAAAAGATTAGTTAAACCTTGAAGAGGTGCAGAGATCCTGAGTAGAAGGGGCATTTAGTCTCTGACAAGCTAAACTCTTTCAGACTTCATTCTAAACTTTCAAAACACAGTTTGAGAAGGGATAGAGGTGCTGCCTATAAATATATAAAAGGAATAAATGCTCCTGAAAGGGCAGTCTTTATATAGGAATGTATATTCATTTTAAAGGAAAATTCAAAGAAGATTTATAAATTATGACCAAGACCAAGAAAACACAGGACAGGAGGATGACAACTGCTTTCCACATGTGGCTTCATCATTTTGTCAGGGAGACCACAAAGCTGCTTTTTAAAAAGAGGGATCAAGCTCAATGCCGAGGCAAGGATTGTCAGTGCTAATTGGGACACAGATATAGGTAAACTCTTGTTCTGCTTGCTGCAATTGAAAAGATTGATGTATTCACCTTTAGGGAGAGATTGTGGCACACCTCATGGTTCTTGGAAGTTGTTGCCAGTTTCAAATCTCCACATTTTTGTCCTGCTGTAACAGCAGTGTAGCTGATGCTTGCCAGCAGCTGCTGGGGAGATTGCTTTCCTGCTTGGAACATACTGACATAAGGATCCAGAGGCTCTTATGTAAATTTTGTCTAAAGTCAGACTTTTTCTGTTTAAAGAATTTTTTTTTTTTGAGACTCAGATCTGGATGCAAGCTTCTTAAAATAAAATTCTACTTCCATTTTTTCAAGTTGTTTTTAACAGACAACAATGAGCATGTAAATATTATACATTATAATTGTGTATAGAAAAACTAAAATGTGTATTTTAAACCCTCCCCAGTTCACGTGTTTAAAGCTAGAATTCACGGTTTTAAAGCAGCTCACATACCTCAGGCTGGCCCAAGTCCAGGAGCTCCCAGGCCAATTTGTTCCCCTGGCTACCTGCTTCCTACAGTTTGGCCACAGAGAAGAGCAGACCAGGATCTAGACTGGGTCAAATGCCCTACAGCACAGGTGCTGGGGTTACTCTGAAACTATTACCCTAGACATCCAAGGGAAAGTAACTATGTAATTAACACTCTTGCCTCGAAATATCACTTGTCATCCTACCCCCAGGCACTGGAAGTTGGTTATTTGCTGGAGACAAGTACTGTGCTGGTGTAGATCTTGGGCAGCCCATTGCACCAGTGCAACAGAATGTGCAGATGTGGAGATGAAAGTAAAGATACTTGTGAGGAGACACTTCCAGCAGCTTTTGCAATAGCAAAGCAGACTAACATCACCTCAAAGGGAAGACTGTTGTTTAGTCAATCCTACCCAAATCTCAGTAATGAAATACAAACTGCAGGTGCTGGTACCTGGGATTCACTTCAATGAGTGGCATAGATCAGCCTGATTTTGTTTGGAAATCATCCAGGGAACTTAACTCTAAATTATGAATAGGCACGACAGCAGCAGTGATAAAATAGTGTATTCTTTTTTTTACATTAAAAGTATCAGACAAAAAGCCCTCAATAAGCTCAGTAATTCACTAGTATATCCCGTGGGAAAGGATTACTGGTACAATTTTGAATCAGGCCCAGAGTGCCAAAATTCTTCTAGACATCCAAGCCTTTCCTTAACATGAGTTAATTTTCCTGGGAATGACATCCTTTTCCTGAGAATAAACCCTTTTACAAGCATTTAGAGGTCGTCCCTCCCTACAGCACTGGAGCTAAAACAAGACCAGCCAGTGTTTCCAGAAGTACACCCACTCTATCTCAGCCTGGTGCATCTTGTGCTGCACAGGATTGGAGAAGCTCCCTGGTACGCCAGTGCTTTGTGCCTCGGGCTGGATCCATGCTGAGCTGAGCACAAGTTTGGTGCTGCGTATTTCCAGATAGCTCACAGCAAAGAGGCACACAGCTCTGGGCTGTTTGCAGAGGGCTGAATCCCTCTGATCAGATTTCCCCTGACATAATTCTGACAGGAAATCCCAGAGGACAGATTTTGGTGAAGGTACAGGACTGGCGTGAACCTTGTACAGGACAACAAACCCCTTGTGCTCTTCCCTGTGTGGTCTGCAAGGCTCATGGAACGTGGCTGTGATCTACAAACTCCAGCACTCCCAGGAGGCACTATCCAGACCAAGTGCCCCAATGATGGAGTCACCTTTCATTCTAAGTGTCCACAGCTGCCAAGGGTCATCTCTACAAAAGAGCTGACAAAGTGTAAGAGATCACAGGTGGAAAGAAGACACGTGCAGTTACAGCGGCCGTGATATGATATGCTTATCCTCAAAGAGCAGTAGAGAGGGAGGACAATGAAACCTAAGAAAGTCAGGGCAGCAAAGAGAATGCAGGGTAACCTCCCTGGAGAAGCAAGCAGATTGATATACTCAGGTGTGAGGTGGGAAAATGCATGGGGCTTGTCCTGAAAAAAGTGTAGACTCAGTCTGTCATTCCTCTGCTGTATGAAACTGCCTTCTTCATCTCCCTTCAGGATAAAGACCATTTAGATAAACCACAAGATCATGAGCAGGAGAGAGCATTGGAATTATGGTTCACTATTTGTTTTCCCCCCCACAGCCCTGTTTCCTTGAGCCTTCACAAATGAATGTCTTCTTATCTGGTGGTTCAGTTTATGTGGTGTTGGAAGGAACAAGGTGGATCAGGATAATTGCACTGATCCTACCTGCAGGTCACCCCTGGAGGCACAGTTCTCTGTTAAGGCCAGGAGAGAGGGACCATCTCTGGCAGAGCCAGCCCACAGCAGAAGCCCATGGTGCCAGGTAGCCAAAGGCCAGCAGCTTGTGTCCCCAGCTGCCAACTTTTTGGCACATGTTTCCTCTGCTGAGCACAAAATCCAGCCCCAGCCAGATCTTCTGTACAGCTTGACAGATCTTGAGCCTTCTTGCAGCAATGGTAAGCCTGTGGGTATGGATGTATTCATATGGCTATGCTGAGCACATTCATACAGTTAGGTGTTGGGTTGACCAGTGATTTGGGCTGGGAAAGAGCTGGGCAGACTGGTTTAGCAGAGGTGTGGAGTCTGTGGCGCATGGCACAGGGCTGGGTCTCTGGCAGTGCCGCAGAGCAAGGCACAATATCCCATTAACTTGTCCAGTACCTTTTTGTGAGTGTACAAATTACATGTTGAGGGGAAGGATTTTCCCATTTCCTTCTGCACCACATGAAAAAAAAATTGCTGTTGGGCTCAAACTTCCTGCTTGATGATTTTTGTTGATTGTGCTCTAAATCCGCTATCCCAAAAAAGTGCTTGTTCCCTGCTCTCTGGTGAGATACAGGCCAGGATGCTATGGGCACGGAGTTCACTCCACCAGGCTAGTCAGCCATGCCTGCTTTGCTCCTCCTTTACATGAAAATCACTCTTGCCCCCAGACAGCCCTGAGGCCCCATGCATGCTGTTTCTGTTCCTGACCCTTTTGTGATGGGAGAAACAAAACTATGGGCACAAAATGAGAGGAGGTTTCACACGAGATTCATTCAACAGCAGGATGGGGTGGATTTCTTGTTTTGGTTTGGGTTTTGTTTCTTTCTTGATAATCCCTGATGCTTACTTCACTTTTTTTCTAGGCAAATTGTAAGCTGGCTTCACCACGATTCTCTGGTCTCTTCTCTAATGTGTTTCATTAGCTGATTAAAGCCCACCCTCATGCTGTGCATCCTTGATTACACCAAATATGCAGCACTTTGCATCTACCAACATGGACTGCAGTCTGTTTTCCATGTGCCTGGTCACTTTTGGTGCAGGACCTTGTTCAAAGCTTTTTTGTATCCAAGTACACTGTATACGTACACTGAGCAGCACCCACAGGCTTCCTGGCACCTCTGAAGGGCAGGAGAAAGACTTCTGCCCAGAGTGGAGTTGTGCCATCCTCTAACCTCCACAGAAATGTTTTTCTTAACCATACGTCAGCAAGAAGAGGGGACATCCACCACTGAGGAGTCCCTCACCCACCACTGAGGAGCGGGGACAGCCATGGGGGTTTCTGCACCTCAATACAGCAGGGTCCTTCATCCATTGCTGAGGAGAGTGGACACCCACCACAGAGAGGCCCTTTGCTCAGAGGTCCCAACACCATTGCTGAGGGCAGGGGACAGCCACGATCGAAGGGTTCTTCACCCAACTCTGAGGAGAGAGGACATCCATGATGGAGGAGTTCCTGACCGACCACTGAGAGGGGACAGTCATGGGCCAAGGGGTGCCAACTTCATTGCTGAGGAGAGCAGACACCCACTGCCGAGGAGAGTGGAAACCCATGGCTGACTGATGCCAAACTCATCATTGAGGAGCGGGGATACCCACTGCTGCGTGATCCCAACCACAACACTGAGGAGAGAGGGAACACGACCTCTCAGAGTCCCTTCACACAGCACTGAGCAGAGGGGACACCCACTGGCTCAGGGATCTTTCACCCACTGCTGGGGAGAGCGGCCCCCATCCTTGAGGGGTCCTTGAACCATCACTGAGGAGAGGGGACACCCATAGCTGAAGGGACCGAGGAGCCGACTGGGCTCCCCCGCCCCCGGCTCCACCGCGTGTCCCGGCGGGGGACGAGGGTGGGGTAGGGGCACCCCCGGGGGGAGTCCCGGGTTCGAGTCCCGCGTCGGGCGGCTCACCTGGCTGGACCGTGCCGGCGGCAGACTTTGGCTCCAGCCCCTATAAAAGGTAACGGAGGCGTGAGTCAGAGCCGCCGCCTCCTCCCCGCCCGCTCTCACTTACGTGCGGCCGGGCGGGCAGGCACGGAGCCGCCGTCCCGCACCCGCGCACTTGCTGGAGATGAACCGAGCCGCGCTGCGGGTCTCGCTCCTACTCCCCCTCCTGCTCCTGCCCGCCCTGGGCCGTGCCGGCTCCGACAGCGAGAGCGACCAGGATCACGGCGGCGAGGAGCACCCGCATTCCCCGGGGAAAGGTGAGCAGGGGTCCCGGGGTGCGCGGGGTTCCACGAGTCGTGGGGCACACCGCTGCTGCCTTTGGAGTCCCCTTGCACGAGGAGCCTCGGAGCGTAGTTTGGGATCGCCAGTGCCTAAGCACCCTGATGCGTGCAGCACCCCAATCTGAGTTTGGGGTCTCTGATACATGGGGTGCCCTGATGTACAGAGTTCTCTTCTTTGCTGGGCTGGGGGTCCTTGATGAGTGGAGCGCCCCAGTTCAAGGGCTGCTGGATTTGGGATGTCTGACGCTTTGTGAAGAGGTGTCCCCAACGCCAGGGAGTTCTCCCTTTGCTTGGTTTAGGGGTGGGGGCTGCTGTACCTCCTGCTGCACCCATGCTAGGGCTCCAGGTGCGCCCCGGAATCAGGTGCCCCTGTGGAAATGTGTCCTTCCCCGCCCCAGCATCGCCCAGCTGCGGGCGCTGCAGCCCCCAGCACGTCCCTGCCTTTGTCCCTGCTCCCGCCAACTCCCGTGCGGCTCGACTGGCCCGACCCCTGCCCCAGCGGCTGGGCCCTCGCTTTGTCCGCAGCCCTTTTCCCTCACTAAGACCTTCTCGCATCAGACTAAGGGGCTCAGAGCTTCCTGAGATAGGGGTGCAAGGGTTGTGCACCAAGCAGTCCCTGCTTGCTCCCGGGGACCACCCGGAGGTTCCACCCCTGCACCCCGGCGTGGTAAAAGGTGTCCGGTCCCTTTATCCTGCAGAATGTCGGCTGGGCTGCCCTGCATCCATCTCGTCCCCCTACGGCCCACCACGAACAGGGTCCGACCCCCCTGCAGAGTTGGAGGGGGGCTGCCTCACGGCTGACGACGTGACAGAACGCAGGGCTGCAGGGTTGTGAGCCCCTCCTCCTCCCCGCGAGAAATCTTGCTGGTGGTGATGTGGGGCTTTCAGAGTTACAGGTTCAGGGGAAAAGTTCTGGGTCTTTGGTCTTGGTCCCTTTTCTGTTTGGAGGCTACAGCACTGCTAGCGCTCTGCAGGGATTTTGGGGACTGCTGGGGATTTGCTCTTCTGGGACTGAGTGATGCACTAGGACATTTTTGTCCCTGGTCATGCTCCTTGTCCTCACTTTGCCCACAGGTTTGTTTCTCGGGCTCAGCCCATAGCGTCTCCTTGGTTTTGCCTCTGGTAAGGAGTTGTCCTGACCTGTGTCAGGACAGCTGCCATGTGGTAGGACCAGGAATTATTTCGTGCCAGGAGCTGCTTTTGTTACTGTAATGAATCACTTTTCTTACCAGAGCTGCTCTTGCCAGGCTGAGCACTGGACAGAGATGGAGATGTAAAGAGTTCTTACCACAGAGATTAAGTAACCCAGGCCACAGGGTGGGAGGGTGTTGGACATTCAGCATACCGGTGTGCTGCGCTGGCCAAGGGGCTGGGCACTGCATGAGGTTTGGGATGGGTGGGTGGGAGCACTGGGATGGAGAAGGGGAAACAATGTGGCCAGGAAGTCAGTAGGGAACAGGCAAGTTAGCCCGTGCAATACCAGTGTTAGAGGCTGAAGGTCTGGATGGAATCCCATGAGAAGCCGGTCATGGCTGGAACCCTCCAAGGCTCCTGCCAGGTGCCAGGAGCTGCATGTCTCAGCACCTCTGCTGGGTGGTGAGCTTGTTCCCTCTTCCTTGAGGCTTGTGCATGAGGTAGGGCTGGTGGCTCCCCAGCCCACGGCACTCAGCACATGCCATGGGGTCGCTCCCTGAGAAGACCCTGGTGTGCCCAGAGACCTGAGTCTCACACTAAGCGTGTCTTTGGGAAACAGTACCTCCCTTTCCCTGTTTCTTCTTCCTCCTATTCAGATGTGTTTTGCTCTCAGTGTCCTCTTCTTGCTTATTTCCCAGTGTCCTTTTCCTCCAAGTGAACCTATTTTTCTTGCTTAATACTCTTATTCACCTCTCTCCCCAGCTCCAAGCACTGATCTGTCCTCTGGGATTTCCCCATTTTTATCCCTTTTGTTGGGATGGCCCTTTCTCCAGCAGTACTCTGATTGTTTCCTGTTTCCCCCAGCACTTACTGGGGCAGCTGGGTTCAGAAGGAGCAGGAACATGTCCTGGAGTAAAGCCTGCCCTATGCCTTCCTCCACCCAAACCCTTGCCCCTCTTGGGGGGCGTTGGCACAGTCTTGAGCTCCACAGCCAAGCAGTCCTCCCCCAGGAGAACAAAGAACAATCCCTGCAGCAACCTGTGCTACCAGTGGGGGATTAAAAGCTGATCCCAAAGACTCGCAGTGGGTCAGAGTTTATAAACACAAAGGGTCTTTAATGCAGCCAGGCTTGGTGTGCTCCTATGGGCAGCACATGGAGTGGTGTCCTGGGCTGAAAATACGTGGGTGCTGCTGCACCAGAGTGTGTCTCGATGGAGAAACCAGGGAGAAGGTGGGGCTGGGATGGCACAGCCCTCCCGTAGAGACACTTTCTATGAGGCTTGGCAGAAGGATGCTCAGGTTACGTGCCCCTCTGCCCAGACCCTATGCCTCTGCCATATTTGCCACACACTGGAGAGCTGGTTTTTGGCAGCATGAGCGCAGTGGCACAGTCCAGTACCACAGTCAGTTTATTGCTTTCAAGGCACAGGTTGTTTGGATGTGTTTGGTAGGCTGGGACCTGGCTGCTGTGGCTGGTCCCTATTTTGGGACCTGCAGTCTATGCATCTCTGCATGTCCTGGTACCTCCTGGCCTACTGACCCTCAGGAATAGCACCCCACTTACCCTCTCTTCTGGGCCACGAGCTCCACTGATCCCTTCACAGCCTGGGACTGATCCATAGACAGGGCACAGCAGGGTGGTCCTGATCTAGCATCTGTGAACCGAACTCATTCCATGGGACTTTGAGCCAGGTGTGGCTCAGGACTGGGTCCCAGTGGGAAGAGGAGGCTCTGGCAGGATGCCAGTACTCCCTGTGGCTGAGCACAAGGCACCACCATGTGCCCAGCTGATAAGAGAGCAGGATGAAAGAACTAGAAGTAAGTCCGCTGTCCTGCCTGCCACTCATGAGCTATCAAGCTTTTGGAGTTCAAGGCAAGGAAATAGCACGAGTGGCTGTGTTGATGTCAGGCAGCATCCACACTGTGAACAGCACATGTGTTTCAGTGTTGTCAGGTGCCCTGCAGCAGCCTCAGACTGCATAGACCCTAAAATATGAAAAAGTCAGGATGGGAGGTGCAGATCCATAGGGCAAACCCCCTGGTCTCCTTCCTTATTGTTTGGCTCTGCTGAGGGTTGCCTCCTGGTCTGTGCAAATGATCCTGAGTCCTCTGGGTGCACAGTCCATTCCTGTGTGCCCTTGGTGAGGTCTACTGGGTGCAGCTTGCTGCATCAGTGCCTTTCCTATGTGGGATTCGCAGCAGCCAGTGGTTGAGCTGGCTCTTCACGCTGCCAAAAGCTGCTCCTACCCTTCCTCCCGGGCTGCAGGACATGCCGAGCAGCACGCTGGTAATGGCAGCGTCTGCCTGAACTCGGCAGGAAAGTGTTGTTGGATGGTGTTGGATGTCAAGGAGGGAAGGGAGCTGGCACTTGCAGCAAAGCCTGTATCCCAGAATGGGAGGGCTGAGTGGGAGCAAGGAACAGCAGGAGAAAGCACAAAGGGAGGGTGTGAAGGGGGGAAACTCGTGGGAAACTTGGCTGCTGGGGAAAGGCGGACGGCGGGCAGTACTCAGGTGGACTGGGGGGCTCTGCGCGGCTGAAAACGGAGGCCTGCAAGGGCAAGCAGCTCCTGTCAACACCCTACTGTGTTCTCCCGCAGGAATTCCTGCAAGGGGTTCCTCTTCTTGCACGTTATCTCCCGGTGTGCGCATCGCATCACCAGGGCTGTCTCCTCCCACATTTTCGGGAGAGCTTTGCAGTCCCTGCCGGGGCAGTGGGTGCTCAGAGGAAAGGCAGGGCATGCAAAGAGCTGCAGCACCCGCTGCTGAGGTGCAGCCACGTCTTTTGTGAGGAGCGGCAGCAGTTCAGCAGAAGGGAGACCTGGCATCACAGAGCTTTTCGAAGGAGAAGACGTGCTCCGGCGGGAAGTGTGGGAGGCAGACTGAATTACGCACTTGGGCAGGGCAGTGGGTTAATGTTCACGGCAAAGGGATGAGAGAGAGATTGCAAATGCCCCCAGGTGGAAGGGATCGGAGTAGTTAGTGCAGGGCTCCTCCAAGCCGTGCCGAGGCAGGAGCTGATGCTGAGAGCCTGACTCAGCTGCCCGGCTGAGCTCGCCTCGGCGCTCTACTGCAGCGCTCGGCGTCTGTGCCAAGGGTGCCCAAACCTCCGCAGCAGCGCTTGAGAGACACCTGACCGAGCGGGTGGCCTGGCTGTGCCATCACTGCACTCAGATCCACGGGATGGGAAAACACACTCAAGAGGGCTTCAGTAGGTGGATAAGAGCTCATGGATCCTTTTGGGTTTGATGCCAAGACATCCCTGAGGAAATCTGTTCCGTTGGGGTGGATTGAGTTGGGTCCTGGCAGCTACAGCCTTAGGGGTGTCCAAAGCTGCCGAGCTGGGCTGGCAGGAAGCTGTGAGGAGGGTCCAGAGCCCCCTCGGCTGTGAATAGGAGTATGCTGGGAGATATGGCAACCTGAGGTAATTGGCACCGTGCTGACACAGCAGGGCAGGTGTCAGCATGGGGTTATTGCTCAATCTGTGATACGATGTTTGAGCCACTCTCTGTCCAGGCAGAGTCCCTGCTGGAAGTGAGCAAAAAGTGGGGTGTCAGAGCCGGTTGTTCCAGTTGAGGCATGTGCAGTGAATCAAGGCACCATGTGCCAGCCCAGGGATGCTGTGCCTTATCTGTGCCACGACTGCCCCAATGTGAGTGTTTCTTTGTGCAGATAGTGTCCGGAAGGGTAGGAGAGTGGGAGCAGCATGGGAGAAGACAAATGGTTTTTCCAGAGGAGGATCATGTTCTCTGGATTTTGTACAAAGTCGATGTCGGGGTAGAAGGTAACTTTTGTGTGAGTAAGGTGGGCAGGATAAACGAATCTCATCTTGCTGTAGCACGGCTAGGTGCATCCCTGGGCAGTGCCATGCAAGCAGACATGGAGAGGGCACTGCAGTCTTTCCTAGGGCCCACATGTCTTGGTGCATGCAGCTGAAGCTTGCCCGGTCCTCTCCTTGCTGCTTCTTCTTCTTATGCCTTTAGGAATACCTAAGAGATTCCTGAGCATTGGTCCTGAGTGTCAGAAATGTGGCAGAGGTGGGTCACCAGTCATGCTGGAGGGAGCTCTAAGGTCTGTTCCCATCTCAACAACACAGCACCCCTAAACACCCCCCAGGCCTTCCCAGCCCAGTGTGGCTGTGGTCATCCACTCTACTGAGCAGCAGATGCACCAAGACCCACAGCAGTGCCCATGTCTGGATCCTCACTGAGTGGAGGGCAGGATCCTGCTGGGCTTAGGACATCTGGGCCTGGGAAAGCTTGCCTCTTCCTTTCTCACCCCTGAGCTGGAATCCACTCCTATTAATAGCAAGTGTGTGTCGCTAGCTCTTGTCATCGGCAGGGATGGGGGCCGGAGCAACTCCTGCTGAGACCCTCCTGCATCCTGGCAAGGCTAGCAGACAAATGGCCCCATCAAGGCACAGAGATGATATTTGGGCTCAACTGTACCTCTTATATGCTCCTCCATGTCATTGCTGCTGTCTGAATGCCCCCCTTCGCCTCAAACCTGTCCCATCCTGGCACTCTCTGCTCCTGCACTCATGGGCTGGGAAATGCCAACAGCCTGTCTGCAGTCGCAATGCTGCTGATAAGGACAAATCAGAGGAGGAGTGCATGTTGTGCCAGTGAGAGGAGGCACATAATCCTTTTGGGCCATGTTTCCCTGCTTGGGGCAAATTTGAGCCCCACATCCCTTTGCTTGGAGCTGGTTGTTTAGAAGGGCTGGTGATAGCCAAGGTGTTTGGTCAGGGGCATCTGAGAAGAGTTTCTGGTGCACTTCTAAGGTCAGCTCCATGATGTGCCAGGAATCCAGGCATTGCTGGCAGCCCTGGAGGAGAGTGACAGTGCAAGGTCCAGCCTTTTGTGTACTGGGTACTCTCAGGATCTTCCCAGGAGGGTGCTGTCCCCTCTAGATCTGCACAGTGGGCACACCACCAGCTGTGGGAAGCTCAGGCCACATCTTGCCCTGGTGTGGTCACAGTGTGACCCTTGGGTTACATAAGAAATTCAGAGATCCTGGCATGGGATCCCCCATCCTCCCTCCTGCTTTTCCTAAGGAAAGGGTTTTTCATGGTAGGACCTTATGAAGCTCTGTGTGGGAATTAGAACTGGGGGCAGGAGCTGAGCATTTGGCCTGGTTCACTTTCCTCTGAAAGTCCATCCCCACCACAGGGGCCCTTGCTGATGTAAAGAGGTTTCAATGCTCGTTTTCTTCCTCTGCTGTCAGTCTCAGGACAGCTTTCCCAGGTGGGAGGAGAGTGTTTTCATGGTGCAGTGCATCTTGCTGCCCAAACTCCTTGTGGAGTGTGAGAGCTGCACTCGTGAAGTGCCTTGTCTTGGGGCAGTGGGAGATTTTGGCTGCTCTGGAGCAGCTGCTGGTACAGCTGCTCTGCAATGGAAACCAGTATCTCTGATTTTTTCTTTTTAAGGATGATGACAAAATGTCAGCCCTGGGGTTTTCCCTCTGACTGACAACTGCAGAGGACCTGGCTGTACTCTGAGGAGGCAGTACCCTCTGGAAACGTGTCCTTTGCTGGGACAGAGGGAGAAGTGGGAAAGCAAAGGCGGGGAGGGGGATGGAAGGCAGTGGGAGCCCAGAGATCTGCTGCCTGGCAGATGTGTGTTTGCTGACAACCTTTCCCTTCCATTCATGTTCTTTCTTTTCTTTTTTTTCAAGGCCAGAGCCACTGGAGCTATGAAGGTAAATACCCTGAAGTTACTTCTGCTTTTTTTCCTACTACCCAGCAGATCCTGGAACTGAGCCAGCTGTGGTTAATCATTACAAGGCTTCTGTGCACACTCCACATCTCACCCTTCCCTCCTGCCTGACCCTGACACAGTGCCTGTACTCAGGCATGGATGGGCTGAAGAGCCAGGGGTTGATCTGATTTCACCAGGAAGCAGCAGCTCCACTGAGGGCTTTCCCAGCCCCTTGGGTGTGGGGGGATGCCCCTCAGGGAAGGGCTCCGCCCTGAATGAGAGCCCTCCTACCCACACCTGTGCCAAGTGGGGTAAAAGGCTGCTCTCCCCAGGCTGGACTTGCAGCCCATGCTGGGACTTTGACCAACCCAGGGATAAGCTTGTCTTTACCTCTGCCCTCTGTCACCTTCCCTCCCCATCATGCCTGGCCCTGCCCTCCCATCATGGCCTGGGGGACTTCTCCATAAGCACCCATGGTGGGCATCACCACAGTGCTATGACAGATACACCCTTTACAACTTACTGCACCATCACTCTGGTGGTCCACACTACCTTTGGCTCAGCTACTAATTCCCAGCTCTGTATTTACAGGGGTCCTACAAGGAGCTGGCCTGGGGACAAGCCTGGGTTTGCACTGGCTCATGACATGCTAGAAGCTGCTCTCTGCAGTGCAAAGGGAGGTTTCTGTGGTACTGGGGGGAGGTGGCCATTTCAGCAGCCAACCCAGCCATGTCAGCTGGCCCTTTGCCACAGAGCTCAGGAGCACTGTGGTACCTTGCTCAAGCAGCACTGGGGGGGATGCCTGCCAGAGGCCAGGCTGTGCAAGGCAACAAGTGTGTGATGAGCTGCAGGGCAGCAGCTCCTCAGCTTGCCAAGTCCACTTGTAAATGATCTTCTTGCACTCTTCCTAAACACCCCAAAAATAGACTTTCCTGGCAGCTCACCATGCTCTGAGACCTTTCCTGGTACAGCTGCATTCAGTCACATGTTGGCATAAAGCTGCTCCCAAGCTAAATTCATGGAAGCTAAACTTATATGCATGGCTACTTTCCTTGCCACTGCCAGTCCCCTTCCTCAACATCCCCAAATCTTCTTTCTGGGGGTGTTCTCACCCTGGAGATCTCACTGACAGTTCCTCTCTTCCTTCTTGCACCAGACCTGAAGCACTGGAGTACGGACTACTCGGACTGTGGGGGCTTCAAGCAATCTCCCATCAATGTTGACACAGCTCAGGCCATTTTCAGCCCTGACCTGCGGCCAATCCAGCTCTCTGGCTACAGCCTGCCTGCCAACAAGCAGCTCAAGCTGAAGAACAATGGGCACACAGGTGGGGGCAGAGGCAACTGCAGGGGCCGGAGCACTAGGGGCGGATGCTCAGACTCTTCCAGCAGGACTGGGCTTCTGTGGTGCCCTTACCCTGGGCTCCGGGAAGGAGACTGTCTTGCAGGCTGCAGCCTTGTTGCCTTCTAGGCCAAGGGAAAAGGGAAGCAACAGGTTGTAGAAATTTTACAGGTCCATTTGTTTACCTGGATGAGGTGAGAAGCCCCAAGAAGTCCACAACCTTTGGGAGCTGGGTCCAGAAATTTGTTAACGCCACATTTTCTTTAAAAATGTGTCCCTGATATTTGTGATGCAGGTTTTCAGCCACTGGTTCTTCCCCTGCATTTCATTTTCAAAGGACTCATCAGTCTCTGAATGTGACTTAGACTTTAAGCTACCTACATCTGTCTTTTAGGACACAATGTTGACCACCTTACTTTGTCTGTACTTAAGGATTCTATCTCAAGATCTTAAGAAATTTTTATAGGGTTTTTTTTTTTTTTTTTTCCTTCTTCAATACTAGAATGGTTTTTGTAAAGTTCTGGACACAACTTATTCGCGTTATTTTAGTATCAGCCTCGGTATTCCAGATATGGAGGAAAACCACATTTTTCCACAGCTGAGGATGGTTGGACCTAGTTGCTACCAGCTTTTTCTTGGAGGAGGCAGGATATTTTGTGCACGCTGGTGTCTGCCAGTCCTCGAGCTAAGAAAAGGTTATGGAGGAAGGGACTTAAGAACTTGCTGATGATGTGATAAGGCTCCTCCTTGCCCTTGTAGCCAGTGAGATGGAGCTGACCTGTGTATACAGCAAACTTGACAGGGCAGACTTGCTGTGTATGGTCAGATCAGCTGTATGCTGCATGCACAGAGCTCTATATTGTGGCCTCCTGCCCTAATGTGCCTGCAGAGTTAAACTAGTTGAGCTCAGTAGTTGCTATTTTAGACACCCTGGCATCTGGTGTTGCTTAGTGTTTAGAAAAGCAGTGAGAGCATTTTCATTGGGGAGGGGAGAAGTACTTTCTCACATGCTTTTAAGATGCCTTTTTTTATTGTGGCAACCTCTGGTCTGGTCTCCTTTATGAAAAACCATAAAGAAATAAGAAGTTGCAAGCCCAGTAAGATATTTGTAGTTACTCACTTTGGTAACAAAGTATATGTATTATATAAGTTTTTTTGAGGGCTTGACAATGACTCAGGTAGTTAGGAGAAGGAAAACAATGGTTTACTTATACAAAAGAAGTGTAAAAGCAGATAAATTAATAGGGAGGGAACAGTTTCTCATTTCCTGTATTTGAGTTTTCTATCTCTGAAGCCGGTGGCAAGGAACTCGAGATGGCCAATGACTCATCACAGCCCTGTTACGTGGTTAATCCCAAATCTGTGCCCCATCAGTGATATTACTAAGGGACACCCCATCTGAGAACTAAAAAGGGATTTTATATTAAAAATTAGGAAAGGGTGCTTAAAAGGACAGGACAGCCTTTCTCAGAGTCCAGGGATGCTCCTGATGTTTTTGCCACATGTCAAGGTAGCTGGGTTTTAGATTTGCCACATTGCCACATAAATCCAAAATAGCTGGATAAACCATATTAAAGTAAAGAAAAAACAAGGTATGAATTTAGGGTATCCAGAGAGGCAAAAATTTTAGCTGCAAGTGCTTTCAAAAATTTTAATACTTCTGTGCCACTAGCTTCAGTGCTGTCCTACACTTGCAGGCTGCTTCCTTTGAAAGGTCCCAGCTCGCCAAGAGTTGCAGCTCTCTGTCCAGCTACCCTGCTCATAGATATTCACCACTCTGCCAGTATCTTTCTCTATGAATTTTGTCATGGTCTCTTTATATTATTCTCACTTACTGAATAAATTATTGGATAACATTTGGCTTGGAGCTGGCCCTGGGAGTCTTTGCAGAGGGGCTCTTCACTTTCCAGCATTTTCACAGCAGCTATTTTTGAAGCTGACATATTTACTGCAGTATCCTACAACCGTAAGCCAGAAGTTGAACCCTGACATATTGGCAGGATTGCCCATGGCCTCATGACAGATGGAAAGCAAGGTTTTCTGTTATGACCAGTTTCTAGAAGCCCAGGATGACTGTTTCCCTTGAGACACCTCCTTTGTATACCTGTGGAACAGACTGGACTTTATGTTGTATTACCAACCTCTTCCTTCTGCCTCTGCAGTTGTCCTCGATCTGCCCGAGTCCCTGGCCCTCACTGGTGGCTATGCCCAGCAGTACCGAGCTGTGCAGCTGCACCTGCACTGGGGCTCCCAGTCAGGACCTGGCTCAGAGCACACCGTCAATGGGCGACGCTTTGCTGCTGAGGTAAGGACCCTCATGGTGCTGGATGTATCTTTTCCCTCATGGTGCTGGGCAGGGAAGGCACTGGAATGCTGTCATGTTCCTCACCCATGGCTCTGGTTGTCACTGATGTGGGCTGTAACTCCTGGCCAGGATCCAGGGCAGCTCTGCAGCAGTGGAGTTCAGTGTAGCCGGCCATACTTTGGTGCTGAGCCAGACTCATGCTGAAGCCTGGTCCTGGGCTGATGGAGCAGGAGCTGTGGCAGTCCACAGGCTCTGGAAGCCAGCTTCCCTGGAGTCTGTGAGCCTGCTTTGGGAGCTACAGGGACTGTTTACTCTGTACACACTGTCCTCTTGCTCTGCCAGCTCCCATCTGGTCTTATCCCTCCTTCTCTAGTTGCTGTCCTCAAACTGAGCCTAGCTCTGCAGTATTAGCCCCTGTTATGCAGAACAGAGTGCTAGTTTGCTGTTCCTGACCCAGGAAGTTCCTGCAGACAGAACTTCCTGCTGGCTGCTTTGCAGCAGCAGATTTTCTTGGTCCCATCAGAATTTTCCCTCCCCCCTGCAGCAGTACTCATCACACCTGCATGTTTCTCACAGCTCTTGTGTCAGCAGGCTGTAGCCCTGTGGGAGTGAGCATCTCCCGGTGGTGTCCATGCAGCACTGGGATTGCATTTTTCCCTTCCAGATCCATGTGGTCCACTACAATACCAAGTACAACAGCTTTACAGAGGCAATGGTTCACCCAGATGGCCTGGCTGTACTGGGAGCCTTTCTGGAGGTGAGTTCCATGGATCAGCAGGAGGAGGATGGGACTGGGTTAGGCAGAGTTGGACACAATTTTTGGGACTGGCAGAGGTGCATATGTACTTTAGAAGGAGGGGAGAGAAAGGGCAGATCAGCCCTGATAAGAATTTAGAGGTCACTGGGATAGGGTGCCTCTCAAGCAGCAACACCTCCTTTCTGGCACTGCCATCACTGTCTTGTCTCCCTTTGGCTCCTGGCCTTGCAGTTACCATGGGGTCTCTGTGTTGCAGGCTGGGCATGGGGAGAACCCATACTACCAAGAAATACTTAAGCATCTGCACGAAATCCAAGAAGTAGGTAAGACCTGTCCTCATCTTGTGCTTTGTCTCAGGGACTGCAGCCCAGTAGAGAAACCAGCTGCTCAGCAGAGCAAGGTTGCAGCAGGCAGACCACCTGCTTTCCCCTGCCTCCACAGGGCAAACCAGCTGCTCTTTCTCCAGTGGCTGCAGTGGCACATGCAGCACCAGATTGCCCATAATCTTCATGTTGTCCTCCAAGGGGTTTCTACCAGTCTTACTCCCATTATGTTTCCTCTCCCAGGACAAGAAACCTTGGTGTCCGGATTTAACATTGCAGGTCTGCTGCCTGCCAACCTGAAACTCTACTTCCACTATAATGGCTCTCTGACCACCCCTCCCTGCTACCAGACAGTCAAATGGACAATCTTCAACCAGACCATGCTGCTCTCTCATCACCAGGTCTGCCAGGGCAATGAGCTCCTCATTGGATCTTCCCCAGCCTCTCCCTGTAGAGCTGGTGCAGGTGCCCTGTGCCAGTGCACTGCAGCTCATTTGCTCCCAAGGGCAGAATGAATGCTACTCTGTTCACTCTCTTCTCCTTCCAGATGTCAGTGCTGGTTTCGACCCTGGGAAGCCCTGATGACACACTTTTGCAGAACAACTACCGGCCAGTGCAGAACCTGCACGGGCGACGGGTGCTGGCGAGTTTCCAGACCACCCCTTCAGTGAAGCACTCTCCTGGTAAGGAGTGCATGAGTGTGCTCAGGCTGCTCCCAGCAGCAGAGATGCAGTGATGGGACCAGCAGCAGGAGTCAGTGCTTTGTGTATCTTACAGAAACAGAGTATCCGCATGGGTTAGACCTGCCCGACAAGTCACATGCGGCAGCACTAGTATTAGGGTCCTGCTCTCTCCTGTTTCTGCACTTCTTTCACCCTGTCAGGGAGGGTTGGTTTCTACAAATTTATTTTATCCTTGGTATTGTAGATGTAACAGTAGCAGGACTAGTGGACGCATGGTCAAGCAAACAGTCAGGTCCTAGCACTCCAGCTAGTTACTTCAATCCCAAACACAATAGATAAATTCAGTAGGAGCTGCCAGAGGTAAAAGCCTGCAGTGAACACCCCTCCTCCAAATCCTGAAGGATAGGCAGTGCTGGGGACCCCTCCTGAAGGCTGTGCTCTGCCACTGGGGCCTCACAGCCATCCCAGCCAGGCACACAGTCCCCTGCCTGAGGGATCCCTGAATGCTCACCCTCTATTTCCCCTTGAAGGTCTTTCTTGCATTGGTGATTTCCAGGCATGACTAGAAGTCACTCTTAATCCTCAGGTGTGACTATCACTCTGCATTTTTGCCCATTGTTGCTCCCTGAGGTCACTGGGGGTTTTCTGTTTAACATCCTGTTCCTTTTCTGTTCTGCCGGCATTTCCTACACCTTTTGTGAAGGTGACTAATAGGAACAGCACAGGGTTGGTCCCAGGCCTCTGGGCAATGCCTCGATAACCACACAATGTGGTGCAAGGCACTTCCCTCACCATTCCTCCTGCAGCCTGCTCGCTAATGGCTCTAGGCTTTTAATCACCGTGGTCTTCAGCCTGGCTAGCAGTTTCCCATGTGGCACTGCATCAAATGCTTCACTGAAGCTGGGAGAGATAAAATCTACTGCATTTTCTTTGTCTAGAATATCACTTATCAAAGAAGGATATCGGGTTAGGCTGGCATGCTCTATCTTTGGTAAACCTCTTAGATACTTTATCATATTTTCCATTTACCTCCAAGCCTTTCTTTTACTACTTTCTTGCAGAAGCTGTTCCAAAGCCTCCCAGTGCTGGGACAAGGGGGGAGTTGCCCAGCTCTAGCTCTTTTTTTTCCCATTATTTCCTATTTCTATACAAAAATCCCCAGGAGAATGTCCAAGTACTCTTGAATGATTTTACTGTCCCCTGCCTTGTGTGCACAGGACTGTTGGGGGTTTCTTCCCACGCCAGTGCTAACTGCCTGCTTTAGCCCTGGGGCTGTTGAGCACTGAGATGGCGTGCTGTGGGGTCACATCTTGTTCTCCTTGCAGCTGCACTTTCTGTGCCCATGTTTGTTGTTCTTTTTGCTGGTCACCTCCAGTTCAGGATAACCACTCCTGTCCCCAGTTGCTGGGTGGAGGTGGCAGCTTTCCTGCAGCAGCCATGTAACTGGATAGAGCCCATAGATAGTGCCACTCTGTGCACCATACCTGAGCCATGTACAGATGGTAATGCAGCTCTTTATAAGCCATGCTTTTATGCTGGGCAAACATTTGTCCAGCAAAGCTCCCTCCCAGCACACAGGGCCACCAAGCCATCCCCATGCCAGGTGCCCTACCTGCAGTTCATGGCTGCCTCCTCCCTTGGAGCTGCTGACCATCTCATCGCAGGCAACTGTCCCCATGGCTGCTGCCTGCTGGGCTCATCCCAGGGGCCTCTCTGGGGTCTCCTGTGGAGTTCAATGCAGTCACGGGATGCTGCAGTGCTCAGCTCCCTGCCTGCTTCCTACGTTGTGGCAACAACAGTGAGGAGGAGTTTCTGGCTGGACTCAGTGAGGCTCAGGTGTGGGCTGTGGTTCAGGGATCCTTTTTTCTCCCCTTTTCTCATGCCTCTGGCAGGGTGTCAGGACTGGGCTTCCTGCAGATGCTGTGAGCTGTTCAGGATGTGGCAGGCAGCTCCCCCCTACTCATGGGAGATGGGGAGTCTTGTGGGCAGCCCTACTTTGGAAATGGGACCCAAAGGCCTGCAGGCTTTAGACTTACCTCCCCAAATACTTCAAAGGCAATCCCCTGACTGTGTTGTCTCTCTTTACAGGTAGTGATGATTCAGCAACAGCAGGTAGGTGGGGGTCTGGTACAAAGAAGGGGGAGGTGGGCAGTGGGTGTACCTGCCTGGGAATTGGGGTCCTGTGCAATCCATGTGCTGAGTTGGGGGCTGGCAGCCACAGCGGGTTTGTAGGGCTGCTCTAGCATCCACGCTGCTGGTTCTCATCCTCTGGTCTTTTGTCTCTTTTTCAGAAGGACAGTCCAGCTCATTTCATGCAGGTCAGTGTGCTCAGCCAAGACTGGTCCTTTGTGTCCCCTCTTGCCCCTGGACTACCACCCTGCTCCTTGCCTCCTTACTCAGCCATACCCCCAGAGTAACACCAGTGCTTGGCTTGCAGGAGATGTGCTGGCTGTGCTCTTCGGGGTGCTCTTTGCTGTCACAGCACTGGCCTTCCTGCTGTACATCTATAAGCACCGCAGCCAGAACGCACGGTGAGCAATGGGGAGACACAGGAGGATGGTGCCTGGGGACAGGATGGGTCCAGGGCATGAGAACAGGGTTTAATGGTGGTTTCAGGCAACAAGACCCTCTGCCTGGTCTAACAGTCCCCCCCTTTCTCTCCCCACCAGGCTGGACTCGCCGACCAAATCCAAGGTCATCTACACAGCAGCCAGCACTGAGAACACGGCATAAACTCCACAACTCTGTGGCAGTCCCAGCCCCTCTGGCTCAGCCTGCCACACCACCTCCCCTCACCACCACCCCAGGTCAGGGAAGACCACTGCTCCAGCACACCTTGGCTGCACAGGCTGCCCACATGGACTGTTAGTCTGGGGGGCAACATTTGACCCCAATAGATATTTTTGTTATAAAAAAGGATAAAAACTATTTAAAAAAAAGTAAAATACTCCCATGGTACCAGCTGTTTCTGATGCCTTTGTGGGAAGCCATGGGGAAGGAAAGAGTATCCTGGTGCAGCTAGAACCATAGTGGGCAGGGACCCCTTCCCAATGGGCAAAGACAGCATCAGCCTCTGCACCAGGCAAAGCTCCAGAATAAGCAGCACAAGGCTTCTTCTACAGCCCAGCCCTGCCCTCCATCACTCTGGGACTTCTTCCTCCTCTTATTTGTGCAAAGCATTGGAAAAACATAGCTGTGGCTTGGTAAGGCTGAAGAAAGGCAGAGCTGAAGGTGGCAGAGCCACTGCTTGCTTGCTGGCCAGCCCCCACCCAGCTCACCTCCAGCTTTATCACAGCTGTACTAGCCAGAACAACCCTAGATCTGTGGCTGCCTCCCACCTTTCATGGTGGCTCCTGTGGAGCTGGAGCCAAGTCCCAGGGAGCTTTATGGCCATGGCAAAACCAAAAGAAACTGGCCCTGTCTGGGAGAGAAGAGGAATCTGCCGACCTCCAGCCCTCAGCAGCCTCCATACCAAAGCTGTAAAATTACAGCACAGCCACTGCTAGGATGGACAGAGGCGGGAGCAAGGCCTGCAGGCAAACGGGGTCCACAACTGCCAGGCCATACCCCTCCAGTCACACCAGCAAAAGCCATTGTTACCACTGCTTGTACCCTCTCCACAAGGGCAGCGCTGCTGGCCACACACAAACTCACGTGTCTGTGGTACTTAATTTTATTGGTATAAAAGCCCACTGTGGATAAAACTGCCTTCTCAGCCCGATGGCAGTTTCTCCCTCCCAGCCCTGTGGCACAGAACCAGGGCTGGTACCCGCCTGAAAATCCCCAAGAACAGGAGAGGGCAATGATCCACTGGAATGGTCCCTTGAACCCCCTCCCAAATCTGTGCCGGCAACAGCTGTGGCATTGCATCTCCTCCCAAGCCCTCCATCACCCTCCATACCCACTGGGTCCCTTCTATACTGTCTTTTCCCTCTCCTCCTCCCCTCTTGCATGCTATCAGTATCTGTGGGTGCCCCAGCACCATCCTGCTGCACCAGGATGCCAGCTCAACCCTGCCAGGGCTGTGGCTCCTGGTGCAGCAGGACTGGACAAAGAGGTGGAGAAAGGACCACTACATCAGTCAGCCACGACCCAGGGCACGGCAGCACTTTGCAAAGCCCCTTCCTCCACCCTGCAGTGAGGAGGCAATGTGGACTCCCTGCCCATGGGGGGCAGCACATCTGTGGCAGCGGGGAGAGAAGCGATGGGTTTCTTTGGGCTCAAGCCTCCGGCAGTCACGGGCAGGCTAACTAGGGCTGAGCTCACAGCAGGGCCAGCAAAGTCATGTCCCCCAAAACTGAGGTGTTTTATGGGGACTCCCAAAGGGGTGTTGGAGTGAGCCAATCTCAGCCACACTGGTCGGCTGGCTGCCACAGCTGGATCCCAGTGCCTGCCCCACCAGGGCTGGCTGGGGTCCCTCAGACCAGGAGAAAAGATATTGCAAAGAAGGTGATGGCCGATCCTGCTGCCAGGAGAGGAAGGGAGGGGAGGGGTGGCTGGGGACCAGAACATCCTGCAGGGCCTCAGGATCCCGGCTGGGGGCTGGCTCCGCTCCGTAAACCTGCAGGAACCAAGAAGAGAAACAGTGAGTTTTCACCAAAATCTACCCCCACTTCTCCCGTGAGAGGCAACAACCTGACCATGGCTTCAAAAGCACCTGCTCCTCTGGTCTGGGAGACAAGGGGATGACGCCCTTGTTTGAGCCATTGGGACAACCCCCCGTCATCCCAGCACCAGTCCTGGTACCCCATGAGACCCAAAGTGTTCCCAACCCCCCTTCTGGAGCAGCACTTACAGAGCAGGAAGCGCCGCACGTTCTGCGCAGATCCCCCCGAGAGTAGGTAAGCCCAGGCAGCAGCAGCAGCCATCAGCAGGTAGGAGGGCACCAGGCTGCCCACGTACAGGGGGTTGCAAAATGACTGCGGAGAGAGGCATGAGAAGAGAAGGGTGAGCAGGCAGGAGAGGACAGGGACAGGACATGTGGCAGTGTCATCACCTCAGCGAATGGAGTGGGACAGGCGGCACCAACCCCAGGATTTGGTTTGTGAAGGGCCAGCTCCTTTGCCAGTGCCAAAGGCTATTTCCTCCCAGCACAGGGACCAGTACTCTGAATATAGGCTTCAGCACAGAGCCCTGCTCCCAGTTACTCACCAACCCTGAAACAGTGAGATGCATGATAACAACTGCTGCGATCTCCCACCAGCGCCGGTGCTCGCAGCCATGAAAGAAGAGGATCCCCCAGAAGGTGTGAAGGAAAATCAGCACCATGGTCATAAAAGCTGCAGGGAGAAGTACAGGCGTCACCAGGGAATCACCCACCTGACCTGGCCTGCAGTCTTGGGGAAGGGATGGAGATGAGTCAGTAAAGGGAAGGTAAAGAAACAGCTTGGCTGGACTGGGAGGTGCTGGGTCAGACTCTGTTGGAGACATGGAAAGAAGAGCACGAGGATTGCAAGGAACAGCAAGAAGGGTTTGTCACAGAGATATGTGACAGGGGATAAGGGGCTCAAGTGGGTGAGGGTGCAGCATGGACAAGACAACATAAGATGGGAAACTCCAGGGCCTCATCTGCTGCCTCTGTGCTAGGGTAGAGATGTGAGCAAAAGGTGCCAGTTACTCACCTGAGGTCAGGAAATACAGCTGTGAATCCCCATGGATGCCCACAGTGCCAGGCCCTAACGCATCTGCCAGAAGATTGATCATGGAGAAGGCGCCACTCATGAGACCAAAGCCCACACCAGCCACTGCCGGGACAGGGACACTGTTAAGCTCTGAACCTCTCAAGGTCAACCCATGCACCTCCGAGCAAGCTTTGGCATGAGAAATCTCACTTTGCTCCCAGTACCATGCTCAGCCCTGCCCAGCTTTGGCCCCTGCACCGCGGTCAGGGTGCTCTGCTCTGCAAGGCACTCACCATATGCCATTTGCTGAATGGAAATGGGGGAACAGCCGTCCTCGCTGAGGGCCACCAGCCCCTCGATGGCCTTCCTGTGGGGTGAGAGCACACTGGAGCCCAGAACGGCCAAGCCACCTCCTGAGGCATGGTGCAGTATTCACTCTGCACCATGCCACCTTCCTGGGAACCTCCCCCTCCCCGAGCAACACCCACCACGGAGTGTGACTGCACTACCAGACAAACCAGGCATGTGAAAATCACGTGAGACCACACAGAAAGATTTTCTACAAAGGAATGTGGGTGCCAGCCAGTCGGGCAGAGCAGGGCTGGTGTGAGCAGGATGTTGGGTGTAAGGCAAGCAGCACCCCCACATGGAAAGCAGCCCCACTGCAGGCATGGGAGGCAGTACCTGATCTCTGCACTTAAAGATATTGAGTAACAATGGAGGAGGTGCAGGAAAAACTCGAAGAGTTAGAAAAATTCTGTGGGGAGAGAAACTGGGAGAGGCGAGGCTTCATAATTTGTGCCAACTAGAGGTGTGACAGGTGAGGAGGATGCCAGCCAGCTCCTCAGCCCGGGGAAGACAGCAGTGCTGACCGGAGATCCGCAAGGCAAAGGAAACGCAGTGGTTTTATGTCAGAGGCTGCTCCGCGGAGCTCTGCTACCCTCTGCCTGCCTGCTTCCGGCAGTGCCCTGCCGCAGGGAGCAGCACGAGCCTGCCGATGCAGCTGCCCCCCAGCTTCCATCCAGGAAGAATAGGGAATATAAAGGACACCTCGCCCCACCTGCCTGCCCAGCCCCTGCACAGTGTCCGTCCATGCACAGGACAGGGTGCAGCACACGCTTCCCTGGCAGAAAAACCCCTGAACTCTAAGACAATGGTATCAGGAAGGCTGGGAGCTACCCAGGCTGCTCTGAGATGTGACCCGGGCTGGTCAGGGCACCAGATCTTCCAGACCTTAGGGCTGCTCTGCCCCCTGACCTGAGATCCGCTAAGGTCAACACACTGAGACAGGTGTCACCCATGTGCTCACAGTAAGCACTGAGGCAGCCTCCTGCCACATTTGACACTGTTCCCAGTCCAGCAGCTCACAGGCGAAATCTGGCACCACCACAGCCGGGAAGACTGTCCAGCAGCACTGGCACAGTGGGGGAGACGCCGTTACCTGAGGAGCTTGTAGTAAAGGAAGCGGAAGGCCTCTTGCAGCAGCACAGAGAACATCACCCCAAAAATCAGGAGGCCCTTCTGCAGCCGCTCATCCTGGGGGTCACTAGCTTTCACCGCAATAAACCAGATGAGGGACGAGAGCAGTAGTGACACCAGCCAGAAGAAAGCCCTGTAAGAGACAGAGCTTGTTGGCATCGGTGGTGTGCCAGAGCCCCTGCCATGCTGGGACTGGCACTGGCAGCTGTGCCTCAGCTTTGCCCACTCTGTGACCAGCACCAGTGCCATTCTGGTACCAGTGCTGGGCAGGTGGTGTCTTACAGGTCTCACTCCTGTGCTGTGCCTGCACTCCTGTCCTCCTGGTCACCAGAACTGGCACCAGTGACCCTGTCGTGCCCACAGCAGTACCAGCCTGTACTCATATCCATGCCAGTATCAGTTCCAGTACCACATCCTTCTGGTCCCACAGTGGTTTCCCAGCTGCATGCATGCGCCAGTACCATTACCAACCCTCCACTGGTACTGTATGAGTTCTTGTGTCTACGATGTGCTGTGACAGTAAGACAAACAATATTGGTGCTCCTATCACACAAGCAACAGCACCAGCAGGAGTACTGGTGACTCCAGTGAATCCACAACAGCACCAGGATGTGTAATGGTGACTCCAGTGAGCCCACCACAGCACCAGCATGAGTACTGGTGTGCCTGTTGCAGCCACGATGGTGTCTCAGCCACGACCAGTCACATGCCTATCACACCCCTGATGCCACCACCACCCTGTCACACCCATACTGGTACTAGCACTCCTGTCACGCCCATTCTGTACCAGCACCCCTGACCCGACTACAGTGATCGTGTGGGGGCACGGGGACCAGCACCAGTCACATCCGAACTGGTACCAGCACCAGCAGCAGAATCAGTTCCCCCACCACGATCGTTCTGCTAGCAGCACCGGCGCTGGTCCCAGCGCCTCGCCACGCCCACACCGCTCCCAGAGCGGATCCCGGTCCCACACCGCGGCAGCACCAGGCACCGCTGACTGACCCGGCGATGAGGATGATGATGCGGAGCGGGTCGCGGGCGATGGTGAAGATGAAGAGGCCGAAGGCGGGCCCGAAGGCGATGAAGGTGCACCCGAAGAAGACGGCGAGCGTCATTTCTGCGGGAGCGGGGACACGGGACCGGGGTCGGACCCGGAGCTCGGACCGGACGGGCCCCGCGGCCCCTTCCCCCTCCGCCGCCCTTCCGGGGCCGATGACGTCACACGTGCGCGCGCCGCCGCCGCCGGAAGCAGTCCCGGGCCGGGACGGCGGGGCGGGGCCAGGCCCGTCAGTCACGGGCCGTGTCGGATATCGGGAAAGGTGCGCGGGCACGGCGCGTGGGGCGCTAGAGCGCGCCGCCCGGGGGAGGGGTCGCAGCGCCAGCCTGGCGGAGCTCAGGAAGGTTTTGGTGAACGCTCTCAGGCACACGGTGTGACCCTTGGGGGGTCCTGTGCAGGAGCAGGAGCCGGACTCGATCATCCCTGTGGGTCCCCCCCGGCTTGGCATGTTCCGTGATCCTGTGGGAACACGCCCTGAGCCCGGGGGATCTTAGCGCCGTGCCCACGGCCACCTCGTGAGTGGAGCCCTGCGCGGCCCCCCAGGAGCAGGGGCTGGGCGAGGTGTGCAGGCTGTTCCACCCTCAGAGTTCTGTGTTCCCTCCGCTTGGCACCTCCAGTGCAACCCTGTTTCAGCGAGATGCCGCAGAAAGGCGCTTCAGGGCCCTTCCCACGTACACACACCCGCACCCCAACACGCACCGTTCCGCCTCCAGAAGACTTTGGACAGGAGCACTGGATATAGAGCTCAGCACCTGCTGAACTGGCAGAAATACCGCGCCCATGCCACTCTTGGCACATGCAGCAAGGTCAGAGAAGGCTTTCAAGGAGTCTGGGTTTCATTAAGTCGTGAAAGACGGGCCCTGTTTCTAAGAGGCCCAATTCACAGCAGAGCACTCCAGTGTGGAGTACAGAGGGCTCTCGTGAACCAGGGAAATCCCAGGGGAGCAGTGAGATGTGGGTCCCGGCATATCCCCACCAGCTCATGGGCTTGCCCTCACAGCCAGCAAGTTGGTAGCTGGCATCGGGAATTACAGGATCTTTTCCACTTGTTCCAGGAACACAAGTGACGTTTGGCTTGGTCACCAGGATTTACAAGGCCAAGTCGTGCCCCAGCACAAGGGGGAGAGAGAGGAATAATTTTGTCAATGCCTAAAATTTCATAACTTTGCAAAACAGCTCAGAGTCAGCCGACCTGGCCCAGAAAAAGTCGCATCTCACTCTGTAAGCCAGGGGCATCCCCTTACAATCCCTGTGTTACTTTCAGCTCTGGGGATTCTGCCAGCTTGCCCAGGAGACCCTCTGGGGGCTTGCTTCTGGGTGAGGACCCATGAGCAGTGGAGATAAAGGCTGGGGCTTGCCAGCTGGGAGATGTGTCTCTGGTGGTTGCGACATCAGGGAGGATGGGTCACAGCAGGAGGTGTCACCAGGGATGTCACCAGGCTGCCCCAGCCCCACCACACCTGGATTCCGGTGACCAGTGAGTGTGTGTGCAGAGGAGTGCTGGGCTGGATAGGGATGAAGGCAGTGCCAGGGGGTTCTAACGAGAAGAAATGCAAGGGCAGGACAGGGCAGAGAACTGTACTTGGGGCTGAAGGAAGAGGAGCTTAGACCTCTCAGTGGTGGCAGGTGCCCAAAGAGGCTTTGAGGGGGACACCTTGGGTGTCCCCAGCGCCCTGCTCCCTCCCAACCAGACCCACCCTTTCCATCCACCAGGCCTTGACTACAAGACTTCTTCCTGGCTCTGCTGACTTTCCAGCCCAGACTGCAGCATCATGACCAGGCCAACATGGACACAGCCAAACAGATAGAAGAGTGTGAGGAATATCTGCATCATGAGATGATGTAGCTGCTGCAGTTAATAGAGGGGAAGAGGGGCACTATTGAAGCCCCACTCCTTTCTGCAGTGCAGCAGCAGTGGCTGTTTTGAGGTGCTATAGCAGCTCTGGTCCTGGTTAATGTGGGCTGCTTGGCTGGACGGGCAAAAGAAGCAAGCCTCTGCCAGCTGCAGGGAGCAGGAGAGCTCCAGCAGCAAGGAGGAGGACAATGGCCAGAAGTTGTTCAAAGGTGCCCACAATGGTCTCAGATATTTGTGATCATCCCATCCATCACCGACGGAAACATTCAAGCTAAGGCTGGATGTGGCTGTAACATGATCTAGTTGAGAGTGCCCCTCTTCATTGTGGCAATGATCTTTAGAGATCCCTTCTGACCCCAGCTATTCTGTGATTCTAAAGAAGGACCTGCCTAGCACTTGAAGCATGGACCAGCATTATAAAATCAGGACCAGTGATTTTACCATTTCCTAGGGCAATACTATGAAGTTCACCAAAATGGTGATCCTAGCCCAATCCCCAAAACCAGTAAACTTCAACATAGGGAAGGCATCCTGCAAGAAAGGCATCACATAACAGAACCCTGATAGCAAGTGCTTTTTATTTATTTTCCTTTGCTCTGAAAGGCAATAAATCAACCTTGTGACCAGCAACCGCTAAACCAATGCAATGAATTGTCCACAAGAGTCCCTTTCTGCCTGTTACCCTGTCATAGGCCTGTCTTGCAGCAGAGATACTCAGGTGCTGATCCCACATCCCCTGAGCAAACAGAGCAGGGGCCATGTCCTCCTGTATTGCACACCCCACTCTTACAGGCAGCACAGCCCCCAGCACTGCATATGGGGTATGCTCATATTAAATTGAGACAGCACCACGTGGTCCTGGCTGTCCATGCCTCCCTCCAGCTGCCTTGTCCTCTGCTGGCATTGACAAGTCAGTAATATCGATTTGGGGGCGGGGAGATTTATGTGGCACTTGGCTTTAGGAGGCCTGACCTGTTCTGAAATCCCCCAGAGCCTTGCAAAATGCTCACAACTTGGCAACACAGTTTTTCTGGCCCTCACCCCAATGTCTCAAGCTGTAGATGCAGGGAGAGACTGAGGGGTGGCAGTAGTCTGTGCCTGGCTCTGCACAACTTGACATGTCTCATCAAAATATCTCAGATGCTCTTTGTGTGGTCCTCCCACTCCAGCATGTAGTTCAAGGGCATTGAATGGGAAGGGTTCAGAGATGAAATGAGGCACTGGAGAGATGAGAACACTGGAGCAGAGAGCAGAGGTGAGAGGCTGCTAAAAGTTAATGTGCTGGTATATCAATGGGGTGGCAGCCAACAGCAGGGCTGAAAGCTCTCTGGGGAGATCTTCAGTCTGCCAGGCCAAAATAAACAAATCCAAAGGTTGAAATTTTATGGGAGAGGTGGAGAGAGAGGAAGGGAGGAGGGCACAGGCACTTCAGTCCCCAGTGTGGGTCTGTGACACCTGTGAGGAGACATGCTCCCATGCCAGCAGTTCCATAGTGCCCCATGTTCCCAGAGCTTTCCCTGGCCTACCTATTTCTCTGTAGGGCTACAGGGGAAAGGAGATGGGTAGGAGAATGGAGGAAATGCAAAGCTTTGCTGAACCAAGACATGAAAGCTCATGTCTTTCTCAGGCTGAACATCACCTGGGAACAGCAGTCAGCATCTCACTGCCAAATCACAGACAGTTCAAAGGAATAAAAAGTCTCTTGCAGTGAGGTGTAAACAGTTAAGTGAAGTGGACTGGTCCAAACCAAGAGGCAGCAGCAGTTAATGGGGAAAAAAACAGTGGGTGTGAAAGGGCTCTTTGTCCCACAGGAAGGCGAAGGACGCCCAGAGGCTGGGCACTGGGACACACCCTGACTGGGGCACAGGGCAGGCTTGTTTGCAGTGCAGGGTGCAGGCTTCCAGAGAAGAAGTGCTTTTACACGCTATTCTTTTTGAAGGCAGACAACCCCCTGACTGGAAGGTGCTTTTGACTAAACAATAGAATGGCTCAGCTGATGCACTGCAGAAGAGGAAGGCGGGCCCAAGGAGGAGCTCCAGCCCGTGTGCAGGGACAGCTCAGCAGTCCAAGACACCATGTACTGTCCTCCCCTCCAGCTCCTCCAGGCCCGGGGTGGGAGGCTGCAGCTCACAGCAGACTTTGCAACCTTGGAAGAATGAACTGAAGATGAGCACACCATGTATGGGGAGCTTTTCTCCCTGCTGTAGAAGGCCTTAGAAGTACAAAACAGAATTTCTGGGCCACAGAGAGGGCAGAAGGCCAGCAGCACCTGGGCAGGAAAGAGATGCAATCTCAACACCCTCCTTTCCTGACCCAAGAGGCACAGCAAAAAGAGGAAAGCAGATAACAAAAGCTATCCCTGTCAGTCTCCTGCTGGGTCTGGCTTGACAAGGGGTCAGCATGAATTGTGTTTCCTGGCAGTATGTGCATGTGCTTTAAGAGGGATATCCGCTGGGTAGCGTGGGACAACAGGGCTTGGTCCACATCATGGAGGAGCCTGAAGCGAAGGGCAGGACTAGATAATGGCTTTGGGCATCCCCAGGAAATCCAGCCCATTTTGGTAACAGCAATGAGACACATCCGGCTGCTCTTCATTTTGTGTTGGAGAAAATACAGCAAGCCAGGAAGAAACTTTGTGAACACTTTGCTGCATTAATATTTGCTAGCTTCTACAGCTGTCCCTCAGGTAGACATTCAGTCACTGGCAATAGAAATTGCAACTAGTACAAAGGGTGAGCAGTTAATCCCATACCTGGAGAAGACCCTGACAACTAATAATGTGTGCATGTATGTGCTTGTGTGTTTCCTCATTGTCATAAACATGAACCCTCCATGGAGATGTCAAGGACCTTGTAGCTTCCCCAGCTGTCAAGCCAGTAGCCAGCAGACTATGGAAGGGGACACACCAATGACATGGTTTATCACTGTACTTGAAGAGGATGGTGAGCTTTTGAGACCTGGAGGTTTCCTCTGCATTCCAAGGAAGTGATGGAGATGAGGGAACACAGTCCAAACCATGTGGTTATCATTTCAAGCCCACCAGAGCCACAGAGGGTCTGCAGACCTTCCATGCATGAACTGGGGAGAACCACACCTCCTCTCCTGGTGCCTGTACCCACCAAAGAACCAAACACAGCCATCTGTCTTGTCAAACTGCTTTAATATTTGGACATATAAACAGGACAGAGCCAGTTAGGCTGTGCACAAACAAGATCCCCTTGAGCAACAGTGCAAGGCTGCTGAGCTTCCCTTCTCAATGGAGGCGTGGATTTGGCCAAGATGTAGTTCAGCTGATAACGACATCCTGAGCATGCCAGTGGGGTGCATGTGTTGGGTAGGAAAAAGGGATAGGGGCTTGCGAGGGCAGCTCAGAGGTTGTTCAGCTCCAGTAAGGTCTGGTCCAGGACCTGGTGTATCCCCACGTTCTCCTCTTTGGCACTGGCCAGGCTCTCTGTGAATACAAGGGATACCCAGCCACACACACAGACACAACCCAAATGTACCCAGGTGCAGCAGGACACAGACACACCACACCAAGCACAGACACACACACACACACAGGTGGACGTTTCAGTACAGCAATGGTCTCCAGTCAAAGGGGGCATCCCCTGCGGAGCATAGTCCACACAAGTAGCCCCATTTCTGGCAGGGATGAGTCCACTGTGGGATCTGCCAGGGAAACCAGGCCAGTCAGGCTGGTCACTGGGGCAGGCAGTTACCACTCCTCAGCATTTCCATCTTCCCAGGGTGCCCCATTGCCCATAGCTGAGCTCTGTGCAGCAGTGCCGCTGGCGAGTACCATTATTTGGCCAGACACTGGGGCATCACCACTGGCCAGCTGTGGGCACGTGCACAAACCCTTGGCCAGCAGAAGCAGGGAACCAATGCCTGCTGCATGACCCAGCAGAGTTCCGCAAAGAAAAGGAGTGGGAAAACAGCCCATTAACAGCCCAGGAGAGTGGGCAGAGGACAAGAGAGAGATAAGGAGCAGAACTAACAAGGCTACAAGGATAAGCTCTGCCAGGCAGCCTGCTGCCAAGGCAGTCTCCCTCTGGTGTTCACTTCCAAATGGCATCCTGCTTCCCCCAGAGATGGAACAAGGCTGCTGTCCACCCAGCCCCATCTCCCAGTGTGCCCTGCTAGCCTCTTCCCTCTTGCAAGTTTCAGGCAGTGGGTGTTGCTGGATCCTCAGCTCCTTTCCCAGCCTACCCAGCACCCTCCAAAGACCTCTTTCTAAGGGGATCCTCCCTGCACAGTTTGGGGTGACCAGGGTGAGGAGGAAGAAGCTGCCCAGTGACTCCTGGAACAAGGGAAGGAAGGCAGCAATACAAACCACCACATCTCTCCCCAGCGAAGCCAGGATGACAGAGGACAGCTATCACTATGTGGGCATCCCAGGACATCACAAAACCCTTCATATCTCTCCCACAAAAAACTGATCAACTCCAGAGACGCTCCCTGTCCTGCCCAAGCAGGGTAGTTATCCCTATGAGGATAAGACAAGGCTTTACACTCTGCCTCACCCCAGCGGGGAGGGGCTCCCAGCCTGGAGCCAGCCTGGCCAAAATGGGGCAAGGAGGCTGGGCCGGGGCCAGGAGCTCTGGGCAGCTCAGTTGTTAAGTTCAGTAAGGATGACCCGAAGCTCGTTAGTGAGAACACGGTTTTTCTCGGCCTCCTGCTGAGAGCGCTCTAGAGAAAATGAAGACATCAACGCAGCACAGGAAAGAGAAAGAAAAAAAGTGAGTTAGTGAAAAGAGATAGCATTTCCGAAAGCTTCGCTGGAAACACCACAAGCTACCCAGCCAGTGGTGGGATACAGCTGGACTGGCAGGAGGCAGCCAGTCTGGGTACAGGGACAAGGCTGTAGGTCCATCAGTTTGGAAACTGGGTTCTGGGACATGGTAGGGTGGTGAGGAAGGAGGAGGTGGATCAGGACCAATTTAGGGATCACAAGAGATCACTGTTGAAGGGTAGCACCAGCCTCTTCACCAAGGGAAGGTGATGCAGGAGCTATGACAGGGCTGAGATTGCTGCTTGTAGGCAATGTCTGGGAGTGCAGACAGGGAATGAACAGGACCTGGTCTAACCCTGACATTTCACACCAACAGACTCACGGAGAAGATGGCATGAGATGAGGAAAGCTGTGTACGGGAGTCAGAGGGTGGCTGGGGTCAGCACAATGGCCCTGTCTCACTCAGCCTGGTGGCGTGGGAGCCTCTTGGGTCTCAGCCATGGTCAGCCCCGGGAGCCTGTGGCTGTGAGCTGCCTGCAACCAGCTCCTATCACACTGCTGACAGTACCCACATGAGACAGGCAGGAGATGAGGGATAGAGTGGCATGAAGAAAACAAAGGAGAAACCAATGTTAAATTTTTATTGATATCAACTCATTAACCAGAGGGACAGAACACAAAAGAAAAGTCATGAGATGCAAACTGAAGAGCAGTGTGCAAAGGACAGAAGGGTGAGGGAGGAGGGGGGGTTGCCTGCCTGCCAGGGAACAAGGTGTCTGCACAGTTAGATCCAACCCTCTATCCCCCAGGCCTGAGCTTTGGCAGTGGAGGTGCCGCTTCCCCAGTGCAGGTCATCCCCATGCTGGGGCCAGCAAGCAGCACCAGGGGACTTTGCTGGAAGTATATGGGGGGGAAATGGCCCCCCAGCCCCGGAGCTGCAGGGTCCCCAGTGCTTCTGCTGCTGGGGAGCCAAGGAGGGAGCTGCTGGAACAAAGGGCTTCTGGGCACAGTCCTCATCCCCAGGGCAATGCTGTGGCACAGGCCTACAACTACACTGTCCAGTCAGTATGTGGGGCTGCTCTCCTGCCCTGAACAAACAGCTCTGAGCACCTACATCTTGTCTCCCCAAAGAGGGGTACAGCGGGACCACCCCGAGTCAGCTCCTCTCCCAAAGGAGCTGATGGACAGGCACAGGCTAGGTAGGACAGAGGAGGACAGAGAGGGTAGGGAGAGAGGTGGGATGGCCAGGCAGGCAAACAGCCGAGCTGGGGAGAGACAGGCAGGGAGCGGGTGCAGTGCTGGTGCCCAGCGTGGGGCTCAGAGGGAGGTGATGTCATTAAGTGCATTGTCCAGCTCCTCGCTGATGGCTTTGTACTTCATCTTCTGCGCATACACTTCATCTGCAGGTGGGGTCAGGCAGGGAGCAGATGGTGGAATAGAGTGGAGGACACAAGGTGGAGAGAAAGAGTGGCTGTGAACAGCAGGCTGAGGGCAGCAGGGGTGTGTGGGCACAGGCAGCAAGGATGTGACCCTATTCCCCACCCAAGGGCAGGGCCCAGACCCCAGGAGCTCTGTGCTCCCCTACCAGATGCCACAGCATCTCTGCTCTCTGCTCCCAGAACTCCTGCCCATCCCCTCCCTCTGGTCAAGCACTGTCCAGCTCCACCAGGGGCATGGTGGGTCCAGTGCCACCCCAGGAAAGAGGGGCACGGGGGTGGTGGGGACATTTTACCTTCTAGGTCATCAATGGTTTTCTCCAGCTTCGCCACAGATCTCTCTGCAAACTCCGCCCGGGTCTCAGCCTGTGAGAAGCACAGTGGGGAAAGGGTGAGCTGCAGGACACAATGGGTAGTGCAGGCTGCCCTGCACTCCAAATCTGCCCCATTTGCAGATTGGTACCCTTCTCCAGAAGCCCTCCTGTGGGAAAGGCAAGGGACAAGAAGTGACTAGGGCTTCATGGAGCCTCACACTCTAAATCAGAACAGACTAATGAAAGTTATCCCAGACCCAGGTACCTGCTATGATGCAGGGCCGCAATTTAGGAAACGGTGAGAGGACATAGGCATAATGGGGTCAAAACCCATTCAGGATGGCAAGCTCATGCTTGCACTGATTCAGTGGCATCCCTACACCCCTTACCTCCTTCAGCTTTTCCCCTAGAAGCTTGATTTCCTCCTCGTACTTATCCTCCTTGGTGGAATACTGCATAGACAGAGACAGGCACCTGTGAGTCCCAAGGCATGCCTCCAGCTGTCCTTCACCCCAGCAGGAGACCACAGCATTCCCAGACCCCACACACTCTTCTCAACCCCAGCAGCCTCACTAGGTCCTACCTTGTCAGCCTGGGCCTCCAGGGACTTCAAGTTGTTGGTGACAATTTTCAGCTCCTCCTCTAGGTCACCACATTTACTATATCCCAAGCAGGGCCGGCAGGAGGGGGGGAGTAGGGCCAGAGGGCAGGAGAGAGGCAGGAGCAGAAAGAACAGGCACGGGGAAGCAGGAAAGAAAGAGAAAACAAATTGAGAGAGGAGAACTCAGTGCAAGTGGACCAGGAGCAGAGCCACTGCAAGCAGGAGCTGCCGGGACGCATCTGTTCATCCATTCCTTGTGCTTCCTTGCACGGATACCTCATGCATCACCACCAGCCAAGCTCTCGCTGGCCAAGAGGAAGCAGGGATGGAGGGATGGAGGAGCATACCCAGCCTGCACCTACTGGAGAGAGTGGTGAGGGGAGACCAGTGGTGGAGGCAGTGGTGCAGAAAGGAGAGAGGTGGCTCGCATGGTTCGAGAGACAGCGACAGAGAGAGGGGGCTGCTGCATGTCGCCCCACACCCCTGCCCCAGTACCTCTTCCTCTGAGGCAATGAGGGATTTGAGAGACTGGTCCATGGTCCGCAGCTCTTCTTCCAATTGTCTCACTCGGCTGGGGTGGAAGAGGGGCACCCCGGGAGGGGAACAGCAGAGAACAGGGTCAAGGATGTGATGCCAGTGGGTTGGCACACCCCTACCCCCAGCCTGCAATCCCAAAGACCACCCCAATGACAGACCCTGCTGCTTCCAGGGACGGACATCCCCATCCCCATGTCTGCCAGGGATTTGGGACAAGGGCTGTGTGGGACCCCTGCAAGCTGCCCACCAGGAGCTCCACTCACCTCTCCGCCACTTCTGCCCTCTCCTCGGAGCGCTCCAGCTCTCCCTCAAGGACAACCAGCTTGCGGGCAACCTGTTCATGGCAACAAGTGACCTATGTTAGCCCTGTGCGTGCCCTAGCTGGGGGCACAGGGCTATGAGATGAGTCTGGGAGCTGTAAGGGTGTCAGGACTGGGGAATGGGGTACATACCTCCTCATATTTGCGGTCAGCCTCCTCTGCTATGTGCTTTGCCTCCTTCAGCTGCATTTCCTGGAGTTCCATCTTCTCTTCATCTTTCATGGCCCTGTTTTCGATGACCTTCATGCCTCTGAGGAAAGACCATGCCAGGAGATGTTACTGCTGTGGGTCAAGGTGTCATCTCCACATCCTGCCTTCCCATCTGCACATCCTGTACCCTAACCACACCACCCTCTAGATTCAGAGACATGAGACATTGCTCGGGAAGGATGGCACATAGTACGACCAGACCACCAGTACCCCAAAAATGTCCCTGTTCAGAATTATGGTGGAGCTGGCCCCAGGACTACGCTCCAGAGTGAGGTATGGCTATGGTGCCCCTCAAGCAGGCAGGTCCTAACTCATGTTTGGGGGGCAAAAGGTGTGCAGCCCAGTATGAGACAGCCACAACCTCCACAAAAACAGCCTGATAGGCTGGGAGCCCTTAGGAAATACTGGAAAACATCTTGTGGCAAAGCCTTTCACATTTGAAGTGATGCTCACAAACAGGGGATTACCAAAACCCCACAGAAGGGACTCCTGCAGACTCTTCTCCTCTCACTCAGATGCTGTTGCTCAAACTGATCTTTGCCAATGGAGGGAAGAGCTCATGTAACTGCCAGGAACGCTGTGACATGTCTGGGCACTCCCACACAACCTGAGTGCCTTGCCTGCACAGCTCCAGTCTGGGAAATCTGCTTGCCATGAAGACGGGGCAACATACACCCTGTTGAACTCTTTTTGAATGAGGCTGTCTTGTCCTCAAATCTGGCCTTAGCTACCAGCACAGAGGTTCCCTCTTAGGCTGTTATTGTGTCCTTAAACATAGAAAGCTGCTCTGGGGAATAAACATGCTCATATCTTCCTCTGGCTTTGGTTACAGTCTGGTGCTTTTATAAATACCAGATAAAAATATTCAGCATTTTATGTGTGCTCTGGATAGGGGTGTCTGTATCTGGGGGACTTCTTTGCATTGTGGCTTTGCTCTCTCCCTTTGAAGTCTGCAGAAAAATCAACAGAAACCCCAAGGTCACCTCAGAGGGACTCCACTGCAAAACTAAGCGGGCTGTCTGCAATCAATGGTGACCCGATAACACTCCCACTGTCCTTTTCCATCCCACCTCTCGCTCTCATCAGCTGCCTTCTCAGCTTCCTCCAGCTTCTGCAGGGCAGTGGCCAGACGCTCCTGGGCACGGTCCAGCTCCTCCTCTACCAGCTGGATACGGCGGTTCAGGGAAGCCACTTCAGCCTCAGCCTGAGGGAACAGAAACCCCTCAGTCACCCCATGTCAAGTACATATATTGAAAAAAGCATTTTCAATGATTACTCCTATTTACCATCCAGAATGCCCCTTGGTACTGTGCAACAAGCCCGTGTTCACTGGAATGGCATGCTTGACCATGCATTCCCTTGCCTTTCTACAGGATTATCTCCATCCCTAGTATCTGTTTGATGCTGGCTTCTCCCAACCTTGCAGAGCCAGCTTGGCATGTGCAGCCCCACCATGTCCTCACACTTCCACCTCCCACCCTGGAGGGGGACAGGGCACGTTCTCTGGGGCAGGGTGGCCATTAGCAGCCGTGCCGTCACGGGGATGGTATTTGGGGTTTGCAGAGCAGTGAGTAAAGAGGGAGGAATGCCCTGTGTGACTTCACTCCCGAAAAGGAGATTGGAGCTGCTTGTGGATTTCCTGTTTACAGAGGCGGTGGAGTGAGCCAGGAGCTTCTCCTGCAGGAACCCCCAGGGCCCTGTGCAACAGGGTAGCCTGAAGCCAAGTAACGAGCCCCCCCAGCTGATGTACAGAACAGTGCTGGGGGCAGTGGAGCGAGTCGCCCTCAGCAGGCTGGCACCTGGCCAAGATGAGGCTGGCAGGACCAAAGCCCTCCCTTTCCCAGGCTCCCCACGCACAGGGCTGGGAGCTGGGGCTGGCCAGGAGCAGTGGCCCTGGCCCTCTGCCAACCTGTTGACGCCTGGCCTTGCACTCTTTCCATTTGGTAAAGGCCTCCTGCTCCATCACCACAATCAGGAAATGCTGCCTCAGCAGCTCTCAGCCCCGCTTCCCAGTAGGGGGGTGGGAGGAAGACAAACCCCCGAATATCAAGGGATAGGTGGCAATAACACCTCACCGTGGAGAGCAGCTCCATGCACCAACCCAGGTGCCAGTGGCTCCTGCTTATTCACAGGCTGCAGCAGGACTGGCTGTCGTCAGTGCCTGGACACATCCAGGCTCATGCTCCAGCACTGGGAATGCCCCAGGGAATACCAGCCAAGCACAAGGACTATGGGAGCAGCAAGGGGGTATCACCCTGCATAGCCCCACTGAGCACCCGCAATCCCCTGTGGGGAGCTGGCCGGGGGGGACAGGCCCAACCAGCACCTCTTTGAGACGGCTGCCAGCCCCACAGCTGCCAGCCCCACAGCCGCCTCCACCCCGTGATCACCCTTTCTACAAACACCCAGAGACCTTGTCCCTTGCCAGGCCGCCCAATGGGGAACCGGCGCTGGCGCCCACAGGGCAATGCTCTGCCTGCAGCATCAGCCTCACTGCGTCGGTAGATTTTTTTTTTCCCAGGGAATCACCCCCAAAGTGGGTCAGAGCTGCCCGGATGGACACTTGGGAACACGAGCTCTCCCGGCAGCTCCCAGTGACCGGGGAACCCGATCTGAGGCTGCAGGAAGGGGCCATTTCCTCCACACACAGCCCGAGTGACAACAACCCGGGTACCGCACCCAGCTCTGCCGCTCCTGATATGGTGAGAATGTTGAATGAGTGGGCATAGGAAACAGAAAGAAATGAAGAAAACAGAAAGCTCCAACAACTACAAAGACAAACCAGGAAAAACTGCAGCTTGGGCATGCCATCCCGCAGCCAAAATGGAAATTTTGGCCTGAGGCAGTGTGAAGGGATGGCTTGTCCCCACGAAGGGACAGGCTGGAGCAAAACCTCTGCGACCCGAACGGCAGACTCTGCTGGAAGCCAAACAAGAGCCAGGGCGTGGGATTCTGAGCTGTGCACGCCGGCCTCCGAAGGAAGAGATCCTTTCCCAGGAGACGCCCGATCCCAAGGCAGGGCTGGCCGCTGCCCGCTCCCAGCGCCCGGCCAGCCGGAAAGCCCTGGGGAGCCCCGCTGCACGCAGCATCTTCTCTCGCCAGACCGACAGAGGAGGGAGGTGGCTGGTGGAGGCTGCCCGCAGGCAGGGACTGCCCCGAGCTCCTTGCCCCAGGGCTCTCATCAGCTGGGTGGTAGCTCCCCGCGGCTCCCCGGGGACCTCCCAGCGCTCCTGCGCCCCGGGGGCAGTCAGCCCAGCTATCGGGGCGCAGGGGGGCCGGGCGGCCCGCCGGAGGGGATGCCGGCAGCGGGGCCGGAGCTGGCGGGGCATCCCGAGGAGCTGCTAGGGTGCCCCCCGCCCTCCTCTTCCCATCCCAGCGGGCCTTACCCGCTCCCGGGCCTGCCGTTCGGCATCGGCCTCCCGCTGCAGGTGCTCGGCGCGCTCCTCCGCCTCGTCGGCCACCTGCTGCAGGCTCTGGATCTTCTTCTTGACGGCATCGATGGAGCTGGCGCTGGCCATGGCGGGGGCTGACGCGGGGGAGGCCACACCGCCGAGCCCTTTGTAGGATCCGCCCGGCTCGGGCAGGAAGCGCTCAGGCAGCGGCCGCTCCCGCCGCCCGCCCTGCCTCCATCCCTTCCTGCTCCTCCTCCTCCTCCTCCTCCTCCTTCTCCTGCTGCTGCTGCTGCTGCTGCTGCTCCTGCTATTGCTGCCTCCGACCGACCTGCTTTGCCGCTCCCCCGAACTAGGCAAGCGGTGCTCACCCACGGCAGGAGAGAGTTCCCTCGCCGGGAGAGATGCTGTCCTCACCCCAGCTAGGACAGAGGGTGCCCCCGGGCAGGCTGCATGGTCTTCCCCAGGCTTTGGTCACTGTCTCTACATCCCCGCCAAGGGAAAATGAACAGTTGCTTCTCGGCAGGGCACACTGTCCCCCCACCCAAAGTCAGCATGCATAGTCCCAGGCAGATGCATGGTCCCCACTGAAAAGGGTACATGGTACCCCAGAGAGGGCACACAGTGGCCCCAAGGCAGGGCACACACTTCTCTCCATGCCCAGGATGCATGCTGCCCCGCAGGAGGGATGCACAGACCCATTGAAATCTCCCAGAGCAATGGAGAGGACCTCAGGAAAATAGACTCTTTTCCAGCAGTCCATGGAGTCTGTGAGTGCTGGAGCATGTCCTGTGTGAGCCCCCATGGCCACATGTACCTATGCATACTCCCCAGGTGCTGCCCTCCATTGCAGCGTTTGCATGCTGCCCAGCCATTGCTGCAGAGCTAAGGAGGGTTGTGGTCTTTTTCCTTATGGAAAGTCAGTAAGAGGTGTGAGCAGAGCCTGCTCCTGGGCATCCTGTGGGGCTACCTGGGCTGCAGCCAAGTGCCCAGCATCCATCACGTTCAGTCCCTTGGTATTGGCTCCCCAATGTAAGGACCTGTCCTGCAGCCCCACAGAAATTCATGGGGGCCTATGGAGACCCTGGCACCCCCTGCCCTGGGGACTGTGCCCTGTGGGGAAGGTCAAACCTTCAGCTCCTTGCTCTCCATCCTGTCTGGGGCACATGTCTTGATCCATCAGAAGAAGCTGGAGCTGGTGGCACTCAATCGTCCCTTAAGATGTACTGACAGCTCCCTGGCTGCACTTCACACCTGCCTCCAGGAATACCAGTTCCCAGGCTGACGTCACCAGCTGGTGTCAGGTCCAGGGCCAGGGGTCCTGGGGGTGACTCAGCCACACTGCTATCTGTACCCTGCAGATCTATGTCCCCTTGCCAAGAGGCAGTGGAAGAGGGGATACTGTGGGTCGCCTGGGAGCACACAGCCTTGGCCGTGGCCTTGGGCCCAGCTGGTACTGCCCCTTCGCAGTCCGAGGCCTGGATGTCAGTAATGCACAAGCCAGGACAAAGGGGGCCCAGAGCAGAAACAAGGGTTCCTGGCAGCAGTGGGGCAGGGAGGAGCCATCTGCAGGCAGGAGGGGGACAGGTTGAAGGGCAGCCACCCTGATCCCGGAGTAGCCAGGCTAGGTGCCTCCTGCTGTGGCCCCACCCCGAGATGCAGTCACTTCTCAGCAGAGTCCAGTTCCCTCCCACCAGCTAAGGGAATCGCCAAATAAGAGCAAAGTCTTGGCTGGGGAAAGCAGCTGGGGCGGGAACACGGGTGAAGCTTTTGGGATCATGGCCTGGGAACGGCAGAGTTTCCCTAAGGCTCCTTTGGGGTGGATGGAGATAGGCCAATGCTGGGGATGCAGGGCAGTGGAGGGGGCTGTTCTGGCCTAAGCCTGCTGTCCCAGCTGTACCGTTTCCAGCAGCCCTTTCCCATCCTGACCTGGGCACCATGGGCTGTCCCTCTTGGGGAGAAGAGGTTCTAGGACCATGATGGACTCACAGAGCTGCTGGAAAGCTCTGTGGATTTGCTGATCAAGAGTCAGGCATTCCCTGCTCTGTGCACAATCTGACACCTCTCCAAGTGCCTGGGGCAAAGTATTTGCACTCTTTAGTGCAGTCCTCATGGCCTTCGTGCCCCACCATCCCGTGCCAGCAGCAGGGCAGGGCCATTCTGAGGTGGGTGTTTATTCTTTTAAGGCATTGACATTTTTGCCAAGAGCAGGAGACTGCCTGGATTGCTGGTATGAGCCTGAGCTGTCTGAGGAATTAGGACACTCTGTGCTCACAGGCACCCACTGTCCTGGCAGCCAGGGAGAACATGGGGGTGCCTGGGGTGGGTGTGCTCTGGGGGTCCACCCAACACTTCCTCTGCTGGAAGCAGGAGCAGTGCTGCACCTCAGACCAGGGAGGAGGTGACACCAGCCCTGGCACTTAGAGCTGTCAGCACATTCAGGTCCCTGGCGTGGAGGGGTGACTCCCAGAGCACCACACATGGTGCAGCCTGTCCAGGCTTTGGCATGGACCTGGGAGGGCTGTGCTGGTGATGGAGCCCTAGCCCTGCTGCAGCCAACCTCCAGCCTGCTCCTTCACCATGGCTCCTGCTTCAGCCTTTCCTCGGTGGCTCCCATACACTGTATCTTCTGGTATGGGACTCTCCATGCTGAAACCCACAGATTTGCCAAACTGCTGTGGACCAAGAGCAGGGAAACATTCTTCCTTCCCAGGATGGCATCACACAGCCCACTGCCAGCAGCAAAGCATTCCACACCGCACAGCTGACATCTGCCCAGTACCACTGTTTGCCCCTTCCTCTGAGCCCTGCATTGGGAACGGCACATCCACTCTCAGCCATGCTGAGTTTGCCCTGTCCCATACCAGCACAGAACCAATTAGATCAATGTGAACCCCACTGCACAGAGCGGCCACCTTGCCCAGCTTGACATGCCTGCCCCATGCCAGGTTCAAAGTGCCCTTCCAGAGGATTCTCAATGTTTTAAAGGAGGGTCGTCTGTAGGATCAGCAAAGAGGTCTGAGGAGACCCCCTGGCTGCTGCCCAGGGACTCTGGGCTGCCACAGGACTGGTGTTGCCATTGCTCGTCCTTGTCCGCTCACCCCTGTCCTTGGCAGCAGCCTCAGAGATTTGATGCTTCTCCCCCATTTAGCTCCATAAACCAGCTGGGATTGAATTTTTTGTTCTCAATCCTGAAAAGCCTGGCCATGCCCTGCTGGCTGTGCTCCAGACGGCTCTCCTTTAGCTTCTCCTCCAGTTTCCAGGGTTGGTTTTCATCAAAGAGGGGCTGGCTATCAAAAGGAGGATTTATTTATAGGGTGTCAAATACCCAGTGTGGCACCACAGGTCGTTATACTCCATTCCCAAACGGCCCCATGGCTGCACACAGCTGTTCCACCCTTCATCCTGGCCAGGCACAAGCCAATTTCAACACCTTCCTAACATCTCCACAGAGGGATCTATTTCCCAGGAGAAACATCAGTCATGGCACTAAATAAAACTCTTCCTGGCCTTGCCCTTCTCAGGGTATGAAGTACCACACTGGACCCCAAATCCACCCAAATCCCCTGCCATACACCCCAAGCATTCATCCTTCCTTGCAGCCAGCAGCTAACCACAGCAAGAGATTTTTGTTTCTCTACTGCGCCATAGTTCAGCAGGCACCACAGTTTTTCCTACAAGCTCTGAGGAGGTGTGTGCCTGGGGACTTATGACACAGCTTGGGACACTTGTCCCCATTAGCATTGGGGAGCCAGGCTACCCACAAGGCTCAAGACAGGACCAGCAACCAACTGTCCACCACAGCTGGCCTGGCCCCCGCGCCCCACACAGGACCCAGCAGCCCAGTTCAGTGTCAACATCGAAGGAATGGGATCCTGACAGTCTTCCCCTCGGACGCTTTCCATATAAGGGCCCCCTCTTCCTTTAACCACCCCCCCCCCGAGGTCCAGAGGCTGTGCAGGGGAGGAGCTGCTGGCATGCCTACTTACATCTGTAGCTTTCTTCTCTGCCTGCTCCAGCTTCTCCTGGGCCTCCTTGACGGACTCGGAGTACTTCTCCACCTCATCCTCAGTGCCCTTCAGCTTCTTCTGCAGGCCCTGCTGTTCCTCCTCCAGCTGGGGAAAGGACAAAGTGTGGGGGTCAGGGGAGATGGTGGTGTCTGCAAGGCTGGAAGGGGATCTGTCCTATTCTCCTCCTGGGGACACCCAGCCTGTGGGGGGCATAGCAGGAAAACATGGACGTGTCCTCTGACAACTGTGGATCTACAGGTCCTTGGAGGGCTCTTGGTGTCGAGCAGCCTCTGGGACCTCCCATCATCCCTGAGCCTGGTGGAGGTAAGGGGGTGGTGGTCTCCACCCCATACAGGGGACTGGAAAACTCCTGACTTGGGGATACAGCTCTGGGGACATCGGTGTGTGTTCCCAACTCTTTGTGGTTGCAGTGGGAGTACACAATCACCAGGGTTCTCCCTGGCACAGGGATAGGGAGGTGGAACTGGGGTGTCCCACTGAGGTAAGACACGCTTGGGGGGGACCAGAGTAAGGGGTCAAGGAAAAGAGACTGAAGTGTTGGTTCCTGAGGACAGATCCACACGGGGTGATGTCACTTGGGACGCAGTCCCAGAGAGGTAAGGTCTCAAGGGCTGTCAATCCCTACAGCTAGCATCCAGAAGCAGGACACCCAGTGGGGCAAGGTCCTTGGGCCAGGACATGCTTAGGACAGGGACTCCAGGCTGGACAACCAGTGTGGAGAAATCAGTCTGGGGATTGCATAATCCTAGAGAGTGCAGTGTCCCCAGGCTGGACGAGCAGTGGGATGGAATTCCCAGGGCTGGGCACTCAGAGGGATGGGGTTTCCAGGACTGGACAACCTTAGGGTGGAAGGTCCCCAGGCTGGACTCCCAGCAGAACAAGGTCCTGGGACTGGACACCCCTAGAGTGGAGGATACCCAGGTAATGCCAGGGAATCCCGTGGGACACCTACCTGCTTGCAGCGGTCCTCCGCCTGCTTCTTGTCAGCCTCCGCTTGTTCGGCGCGGTCGATGGCATTCTCCTTGTCCAGTTTCAGCATCTGCATCTTCTTCTTGATGGCCTCCATGGTGGCGGGGTGTCGGCGGCGGGGCGCGGGGTGGCAGAGGGACGCGGAGCACCGGGAGCGGAGGGAGCACCGGCACTGCGTTCCCCACCCCGCCGAGCTGCCTAAAAGCTGGGGAGGGGCCGTGCCGGGCGGGAGCTGCCCCGGTACCTCCCCCGCCGCCCGCCAGCACCTTTTAGGGACTGGCTCGCCACCGGCCCTCGCACCGAGCGGGGCGGGGGGGCGGCCCCCTCGGCGGGCATCGCCGTAGCCCTGGCGCCCGGCGCCCATCGGGGCACACCCCGGGTCACTGCGCTAGGGATAATCCGGTGGCACTGGGCAAGAGACGCCCCGGGATACCGTGCTATGCGTACCCTGGTGGCACTGGGTGACGGACACCCCGGGGCAAGGCACTGATGGTGGATGAGGGACACCCCCTAGCACTGTGCTAGGAGTACCCTAGTGACACTGGATGAGGGACATCCTGGGGCACTGAGTGCGGGTACCCCGGTGGCACTGGCTCCAGTTAGAGTTGCCCTCATGCTAGTGCCCTAGGTACACCACATGCCCTATCACAGCACCCTGGGGTGTGAGGGACCCTGCTTGCTGGCACTGGCTTGGGGACACCTCAAGGGCTGGCATGGCACTTGGGAACGCCAATGGGCTGGCCCTGAAGTGTAGGGGACACACACAGGCTGTGATTGCACTGACGGACACGCTTTCCTGGCATTGCCCACATGGGGAAAATCCCCCAGAAGAGAAGTGAGCAGAGCCCCTGACTTTCTATCCAACTGCTGTTGGGGCAGAAGGGCCAGACACCTATGCAGACTTCTTGACATCCACCTTCCTTCTGTCTTGCACCTTGGTGCCACTGTCCCTGGCACCCACAAGGGCACCTGGCACATGCACAGCACGTAGAGTGGCATTTTAGAGTGACACAGGGTGTACAGGCAGCTCACTGTCCCTCTTCATCTTTCTGCTGTAAATAAACTGTATTCCACAGGCAAAAAAATGCAAACCCTTCAAATCCCAGCTCCTCCAAAAATAACCTGTACTTTAATAACGATCGTAAATGTTTCTGGCACATTCCCAGCTGCAGGGTGGGCTGTGGGTCGGGGGGGCTGGAAGGAGCTGGTGGAGGGGCCATGAGAGCCGTGTGGCACGTGTGGAAGGCTGAGATGGGATGGGGACAGGAAGGGTGCACAGGCTCCCCCAGCCCATTGCCCCTGGGCTGCAGCCAGCTCTTGCTTGACGCAGCTTCTCGGCACCAGTGTTCTAAGAGGAACAAAAAGGTTTTGACAGATGGAGAAAGTGCCTTTTAGGAGCCCTTAGGCCCAAATGGTGGAGGGCATAGGAGGGGTGTGAGCAGTCAAGGACCAGCAGGCTGCTGGCTCCATGGAGAAAGCAGAAGAGCCACTGCTGGACTCTGGAGAGCAGCTATTAGTACTGTTGAACTAGGCACATATTTGGACAAGGAGAGTCTGTAATTGCCAGCGTGTGGCTTCTGAGGGGAGGAGAAAGATTCATCTCCCATCATTCCTGGGAGAGAGTAATTGTTTTTCTGTGAGATGTTTCAGCCTGGAGCAACTTCATGGGTTTGAGCATGTGCTCAGTGCATGGGGCAAAGATGATGAAGGGCATGGTGCAAGCGGCAAGGAAATTGCTCTGGAGCCAGGCCAGCCCTCAGACATGCCCCCAAAGGATGCTGGTCTCCCTCTCTGCCCCCTCCCCTTTGCTCCAGGCATCATAGCCATGTCTGATGGACACTGCTGGAACCATCCAGGAGCCAAGCTCCATGACTCTGCCCTTAAGTCTGTCCTCTGTGGTAACCTGTGGTACAAGGGGGTGCAGAGAGGTGTGGGTGGACCCAGGGCTTGTCCTGGGCTAAGGTCTCCAAGGATGGCAATCCCCTCTATATTTAACGCTAAGGTCAGACCATACTCCCAAGGAAAGGCTTGCCCTGGCAACTAATTGGACTTTTCCAGGCACAATCCATGCTGCAGCTTATTGCCCCATCCCAGGGCTTCCCAAGAAGCTGGGACATGATTTGTTCCAACTTTGCTGAATTTGGATCCCTGCAGAGGCCTGGCACCTTATGACTGTGTCATCCCAGCTCCAAACCTCTGTATGTGTATTTCCTGACGCTGCCTGCCAAAATAACCCTTTGATCAATGTGTGAGATTGAGGAGCGGTGGTTAATCACACCCCCATGTCCCTCCCCTGGTGTTTATGCTACCACCTCTTGCTCGTACCCAAGCTGGACGACACAGCAGTGGATACGCTTACAGCCCTGTGCAGGGGGTGCTGTGTCGCCTTGTGCATTTTCTGGGGCTTGAGATTTTTACTGCTGGCTACTGCTATCTGTTTCCCATGAGGAGAGATTCCCATTCTCATAGCAGTGTCTTTGTGGTTTTGTAAACACTAAAGAGAGCTTTCCCCTCTCACTCAAGTTTCCCAAAACAATCTGTCACCTATTGTTTGCTGAAGGACAAGAGATGCAGTCCTTCTCTGACCAGTCACAGCCCCTTTTGCAGAGTATCTTATAGAAGCATAAAGATTCAAAAAGTAAAAGCCTTCTGACCACCTTGAACTGTCTGTGTGCTTTTCCTTGCTGCCCAATCACTGTAACAGTGCTGGACTTCCTTGTCCCCAGGATGCCAGGATGAGGCCAGAGCTGCAGTCACACTGTGCCTGCTCGCTGTCCTTGCTGGACACTCCGAAGGGCCCCATGTCCAAGCTGGTACCTGGGTGAGAGCCTGGTGCCAAGTCAGGCCAGTGCAGATTGTCAGGGGACAGCTGGGAGGACTGGGATGCCTGCGAGAGCCACAAATCCACCCTGGAGCCTGGCCAGGGTTAAGTGTCTTAGGAGAAACAGCCCCTCCACACCCCCAGGGACGTGACCACAAGGGGAGAGGGGTTGCTGTCCAGGATACTGCAGGATGCTGCCCTTGCCACTGATGATGTTTGTAGCTCACACTACCAGGAACAGGCCCAGAGGCAAAGGACACATGCCAACTTGCCTGTGCCCATTGTACCCCACAATGTCCCTGTTGCACCACCCATCACCCCTGCCTGCCCTGCCACTGCTTAGGCCCCCCAAATCCCTGCTGAGTGACAGGGTGGGAACAGGTGGAGACACGCTGGGGCAGCTGCTGCCTGCACAGGTTGGCTCTGGGGGGCTATTTCGGGGCGTGAGATCAATGCTGGCAGCCAGGAAGGCTCCGGCCACATTCCCGGACCCACACCACACCAGACTGTTGCTTCCCCACTGATGAGCCACCAGTGTCTGTGGGGTGCAGTGCACAACCTGCGCCCCTATTGTACCCTACCCAGGAGTATGTTTGGTTGGTAGCAGGAATGGGGCCAGGACCTGAGTTCCACACACAAATACCCCTCTTGCCTTCACTGAAGCCCAAATCCCCCAGAAACAAAATCCCCAAGATCCCCTCCTGAAGTGGTGGCCCCCCGGCAGCACCTGCGAGGCCGGCACATGGCTGGCAGCAGGGGTCTGGCCTGCCGGGTGCCTGGGGCTGGACGTGCCTCAAATATTTTCCATGCTGTATAAGCACCCATGGTACACTCCACCCTCCCTTTGCTGGGAGGGAAGGCGCCCAGGCCCCCCTGCCCTCCCCGTCTCCTGGAGAGGCCCGTTGATACCCAGTTGGCAAGAAAGCAGGAAAACCAGATTTTATTGAAGAATGCGTCTTTCTGAGGAGACACTGGCATCCCCCACCCCACCCCGGAGGCTTAGGGGGGAGCTGGTTTCCTTCAATCATTAATATGGGATGCTTAAAGTATCAAAATGGTGAGAGAAGCCTCAGCGAGTGCAAAGGGGAAGGGATGGGGGTCCCGGGGCCGAGGACGGGTGGGATGCTGGGCTACGGGACCCCGGCGACAGCTGGGTGTTAGTGGGCAGGGCATGAGCTGGCAGGGAAATAAATGAACTTGGAAAGCTGCAGGCTCAATACTAGAGAAATGGAAAAGTTACAAAAATACTGCAGATCTTGGAAAACAATGCAGGCACTTGGGAAGAAGGAGGAAGGCAGAGCTGGCTGGGGCCGCAGTTGGGGGGAAGCCCTGCAGGGAGGCAAGAAACAGCTCTGGGGGTAAACTCATCACATCACCCCCCATCCTGAGCGGAGGCACTGTGGCTTCCACCCCTGCTGCTCCGCAGGGGAGCCTGGGCTGAAGAAGATACTCATGGGGTGGACTCAGGGCCTTCCAGGGCAGCTGTAGAGGAAGATTCAGCCAGCAATAAGGCATTGGAGGTGAAAGGCAGCTCCACGCAAGAGCTCAGCGAGGGGTGGCTGCTCCTCGCATGCCATTGCACACAAAAGGGCAAGCCACTCGCCTGTCCCCATCTCACATGGAGTAGAGAGAAAAAAGGGCACGAGAGGGAAGGAAGAAGGCACAAGTAAATATCCCCTTGCAGTGGAGAGCTCTGTGGGCCCGCACCCCGGGGCTGGCGGGTGAGCCCTGAGCCAGTGCAGCCCCGGCTCCCACCCCAACCGAGTCCCTCCGAGCGCTCTGATTGTGCCTTGGGTGTGCATGGGAAGGTGAGCTGGGCAGCAAAGCGGAGTTGCTGGTGCAGCACCGGCTTGGAGGGGCAGCTGAGTTAGTCCCATTGCTCTGGGTGCGGGCAGAGCTCTGATCTAGCTCAGACAGCTCTTCTCTTGTGGCAGATCGTCTTAAATAGGAGCAGGCAGGTGAAGAGGTGGGCAGGCAGCAGTCTGTGCGGTGAGCAGAGCGCAGGCGGCTCAGTTCTGCTCCTCGTCCCGCAGCTCCGAGGGCAGGAACTTGTACTGCTGCTGCCGGATCATTGCCAGCTTCTTCCGCGCTTCCTCCAGCTCCCGCTCCTTGCGCAGCATCTCCTCCTGTGCGGCGATAATCTGCCAGGAGAGAGCCCCGGGGTCACAACTGCCTTGCATAGGGATGGCCGGAGCCTCTGCCACAGCAATGTCAACCCCAGAGCCGGGTTCTCTGGCTCCTGCTTCCCTCCCATCACAGCCACTGCCTCACTGGGCAGGAGGGCTGTTTGTCCTTGGAGTGGGAGCATGGTACTCTGCACATAAAGCAGAACAGCACAGCTTCTGGGCTCAGCCCCATGTGCTGTGTAGAGGGTCACGGCTGCAGGGAGCCAGCATGGGCACTCTGGCATCGCACGCTAGGTAGATCTCACCCTCTACCCACTGCTCTGCTTTTTCTATGTGTCACAGATGCTGGGATACTGTGGGCTCTGCACCAAGAAGAAGCCAGGGCTTTATACTCCTGGGAGCATGCACCATCACCCACTTGTAGTGGGATAAGGTGAGGCCTCCTTGTTTAACTGGAGCTCAGTGGGATGGGTGAACTCACAGCATTTTTGTGAGGCTCCCTCAAGACATGACCTGTGCTGGTGGGTGGTAGGATATGCTTCTGAGACTGGCACACACAGGTTGTCGTGGCACGTAGAGCTGCTCCTGCCCTGTTGGATCAGCTTCACTCCTCACCTGTGCAATTCCTCCGACCATCTTCTCCTTCACCACCACCGTTTCATCATGGTCCTGGAAGGCAGCTGCCTTCTGCGCTGCCTTCACCAGATTGTCTGATGCCCTCTTCACTGCATTTCCAGCGGCCTGCAGCAGGGAGGAGATGTCAGTGTGAGTCACAGCCCCAGGGTATGATTGCTGCCCAGGGGTCTGAAGGAACTCCTGTCCCAGACTGAGCAGCAGGCAGAACTGGCAGCCAGGAGTGCTGGGAGCTGCAGGCAGGGATTCCTCTACACGGCTCGCTGCCTTGTCACCAGCTCATGACCATTTCAGGCACTTCTGCTCCCTTCTAGGCTCTGGCTCATCTCTGGGCAGCAGAGCAGGGACACGGAGGCAGCCCTGCTGCCTCTCCCCAGCCCTTGGCCCCAGTGCTGAGACCCCATGTTAATCCCCCAACACATGGGCATTAACCTCTTCTGTGCCATGGCCTCTGAGGATTAATGGTGCTACATTGCTACATGCACCTCACACATTAACCTCTTGAATGCCAGTGGGAAGTGCATCCATTTCAGGTATTCCAGTGCCAGGTCGCTGCTCCTGAACGCTGTCAGGCTGAGCAGCACAGCATCACTCACATGCCAGGCACATGGCTAGCAGTGAAATCCAAGCAACCTGGAGCCTGTGTTCCAATGAACTTCCCACTGATGGCATACAGGCAGGGAGCATGAGCCCTAGACAGCACCCACGTGCTCTCACCCCACTCTCAGCCACCCTTCAAACAACAGGGGCTGAAGAGGCAGCCTAGGACTCACCTGGAGCCGCTTCATGGCCTCCGAGTCATGGTCAGCCTTCACCTTGCAGGCCACCAGGAGCTGGGCTGTGGAAGCAGCCACCTGCTTGGCGGAGGAGATGAGCTTCTCCTCGCTGGCATGGCCCTGCACAGCGGCGTTGGCGGCTTCACACAGGTTGTTGGTGGCAGCAGCCACCATGCGTGCCTGTGGCAAGAGTGATACCTTAAGTTTCAGCTTCCGTGTTTTCCAGATTCTCTGCTACCTAGGGGTGTAGTTCTGAGCCTCATATTAAGTGCTAGTAAGCTCCCTTCACAGAGTAGGTAGACAATTTAAATCCTTTTCCTGCTGAAGACCAAGGACAACTTTTAGGCCAAAAAGCATAAACAACGGTGGACTGAAGGGAGAAGTAAGAAGTATGAGACCTGACAACCTGAAGCTGTAATTGAACAATTAAACCCCAATATGCAAACGGACCAAAACTTATAAAAGTGTGAGACCTCATGACCTGGGGTCCATTTTTGTGACCATTTCAAGTCCACCTTGGGTGTAGCCCTGGTCAGGCTCTTGTCCTGCCCAAGGTGTATCCTTAAAGGCCTTTCAATAAATATCTACTTTATTCTCCAGCTCTGTCCAGTCTCTGTTTCAGGTCAGCCTTCCCAAGGCATCAAGAGAAGCTGTCAGGGGAGGTACGGAAGCCCTGATCAGCTCAAAGGAGGTTGTGGGACATGGAAAGAACCAGCCTCCACAGCATGTGGGAGAGAAAGGAAGAAGCATGGCTGCTTCTTTCCACTGAAGACAAGCAAAAGGGCAGAGCATCCTCATGTTTGCAGCAGGAGACAAGAGGAAAGTTTCCTCCTCAACTCCTCAGCATGACCTTGATACTCACGGCTGAAATGAGACCCTGGGACCACTGTCCATCATCCACTGCATTGGCTGGGATGGCGCCCACCTATGAAGAAGGAGGAGAGGAGTAAGGGTCACTTGCCTCTTGTCACAGGCATAAGGGTTACAAGCAGCCCCATGTAGCCCTGTATTTTTTAGGCTTCAGAATTCTGCTGCTAACTGTTGCATGTTGATTTCTTATGGGAGCAAGTCCTTGTTCTCACAACACGGTCTTTGTTATTTTGTAAATATTTATGTGAGCTTCCACTCTTCTCAGGATTTTCCTAAAGCATGCTCTTTCACCTAGTGTTTACTAAAGGGGAAGAAGGCAGTCTTTCCTAGACTAATCACTGCCCTTTTAGTGCACTGTGTTATAAAAGTGGCAGAAATGAAATGTAGAAAAACCTTCTGATCATCACAGAACTGTCTGTGTGTCCTTCATCATCTTTCCCTACTGCGACAGCCCCAGAAGAAGGGAGAACCCTTCTCTACATTTTCTTCTTCCCCTCTTATGGACTTACTTTTCCTTGGGCCACTAACTCCCGCTGGGCTGCTGAGGCTGCCTTCACCAGGGCACTCGTGGCTGCAGCAATGGATTTGGCAGCTTCCAGGATCTGCTCCTCAAAGTTCAGGCTCTCATCTGCTTGCTGTGGGCAAAAGCAGAGTGTGAGCCCCAAGCAGCAGTGCTGGGACAGATGGAGCTGAACAGGAGGGCTGCAGGGGGCTGAGGGGAAACACATAAAGCTGGATTAAGGGCTGTGGGGTGCAGCAGGGCATGGGCTACCCGAGAAAAGTCCAGCTGGGGATGTGGGAGGTAGCAGGAGTAAAGGAAGAAGGACCAGCTGTCAGATAGGGCTTCAAAACTGGCTAAAGCACAGGCAGGAGAGCCCCAGACCACCCCAAGCTGGCCATGAAGGTCAGACAAGGCTCAGCACTGGTACCTTGGGCTTGGCTCTTGGTTTCAGCTGCTCCAGCTTCTTGGCTGCAGCCTCAATGGCAGCTGCTGCCCCCAGCAGCTCATTCTCAGCGATGACAGTGGGGTCTTCTGGGTCAACCCACTCTGTCCCTAGGAACACCAGGAAGCCAGGCAGGTTACACCTGCATGCAGCCTCATTTCTGAGTTTCCCTGCCTCCTCCAGCAGCTGCTGAGCCTTCCACCCTAATCCCAGCCCTTGGTCCTGTCCCTCTGAGCAGGATCTTTCCTTACCTTTCATGGCCTCGGCTGCCTGGATGAGCTCGGTGACGGAGCTGGCCACGCGCTTGGAGTAGCCTGCCAGCTGCTGCTTCAGCTCGTGGGTTGGCTTCTGCAGGATCTGGGGGAAAGGAGCAGATGTAAGCACCTGGAAAAGGGGGACTTCATAGGTCTGCTTGGGACTTCATAGGTCTGCTTCCCTGAGGTCTGCCCCAGGGAAGCAGGGTGGGATCCCCCAGCCCCCTCCCACACATGTACACATCAGGCACTGTCTGAGATGCTTTCTCGAGTGACTCTGGCTATTCTCTTTGTGCCTCAGGATGATGTTTGCAAGACAGATGAGCTTCCCCAGGGCCCTGCTGCATCCACAGCTTCTGGGACATCTTACAGACACGAGACCCTCAGCACAAACCTTTCTGCACTCAGCAGCTATCCATGCCAAGATTTCTCCCCTGCAAATCATTTCACGCTCCAGAACCATGTCCCCATCTCTCTCCCCATTTTGGAGGTTTGTTTGCAAACACAAACTGGGCAAAGGGGCATATCCTGGAGTGACGTCCCGGCCGAGGAGGGCTGGCCCTATCTGGATGAGGTGGCAGGCAGTGCCCTAAGGGTCCTCCCCAGGGTTGGAGGGACACATGCACACACCACAGCACACGTGTGCACGCACACGAGGTCTGTATGCACAAGCAGAGCTCACTACTGGTCCAACTTGCACCACACAGGCAGCAGCTGCCCATCAGCTAGAGCAGGGGTGAGTACACAAACACAAACACATGGACCCAGGGTCCCTGTGGACACACACAAGTCCCACCCCAGCAATGGGCTGGGCACACAGACACGCCATGAGCAAGGCTCATGCTGAGGTTAGAGACTAGCAGGCACCCCAGTGTTGCCTTACTCACCGGCTGACAAAGAGGAGGGGGAAGAGAGAAAAGAAAGCAGTGAATGCCCCAGCCAGGAGGAGGGGAGATAGGGAGGGTAGGGAAAGGTGGGTGCTTTTCAATGAGGGTTGAAGGGCAGCCAAGAGGAGAAGTGGGAACAAAGGATCAGAGATCTTGGATGGGGAGCTGTGCTGCCATCACTAGCTCTTACTCCAGCCTTGCAGGGCCAGGCAAGACAGGGCACTTGGATGAGGCTCCCACAGCCAGAGGAGCCACTTACACTCAGAGTAACCACAGATCCACTCTCCTTCTCACACTCTTTACACCTTATTTCTCCCCATCCTGAATTGCTTCACTGCAGTTTTGGGCCACAGAATCTCTCTGCTTTTGGAGGGAGAGACCTATTGTTACCAAATACCAAGTCCCCACAGAGGTTCAAATTCCTAACCCTCCCCAGTGAAATATGCAGGCTTTCCCACTCCTCTGCCGGGAGCCATGTTTTCCAGCCCGAGACAAATAACCCTTATTCTTGAACCCTAACCATACTTGTTCATGCTCTGCAGAAGGCACTGGTTCCCCTGGGGACACAGTGTACAGCAATGACCTTGCTGCTGCTGGGGAATGAGGCAGCACCCCATCTGCCATCTGCCATATCCCCTCCCATTCCCCTAGATCCTTCCTGCTTGTGGTTTCCCAGGAACCTGCTGTCTTCTGATAAACAGGATACGTGAGCTTCACTCCTGCCTTTGCAAACCAGAGTGCTGCGGAGACTGAGGTGAGTCATGGCTTTTTCCTGGCCTTGTGTTGGGCCATCCCAGCAGAGTCATCAGAGCAGTGTGAGGCTCAGAATACTCAAGCTGATGGCACACAGTGATGGCTGGTTTGCCCTCATGAGCACATCTAGTCTAAATGCCTTATTATTAAGCCTGCTGTCTGCTCTGACATGTTGAAAACTGCTAAATGATCTCTGTCTGGAGCTGAAGGCACCCTGGAGGCTACGAGCTTACTAAGAGGCACCTCCAGTGAACATTTTAAGGGATGTTCCAATGTATGATAGTCAAAACATTGCACGGCAGCAGGATGGTAACACCCAAAATACAGGGGAATGGCGTGTTCGTGCAAGTAGACTGACCTCGGACACTGCCACACTAAGTCATTAGCCTAATCATCTGTTAACAACAGGTCAGCCAGAGAATTTCTACTCAGCACTCCAGCCTTGGCTGCCATGATTCATGTGTGCCTGAAGCATCTTCCAGGCAGACATTTGATCTGGATGAAGAGAATGGAAAACTCACTACTCCCCTTGGAACTGTACCCCAGTGGTTACCTCCTTTGAACAAAACCACCCTTTGACTTCTCTACTTAGCTTCAATTTCTAGCCCTCAATTCCTGCTCACCTTCCCCTGCTGCTGCCAGTGCTAGTTACCCTCTGCCTAAGGGGGCTTTCCCTACAGGAAACCACAGCTTGGGCTCCACCACTTTGTAGCTGGTGACCCCAGACAGCAGACTCTCACTAACCAGCTTAGTGCAACCTTGACACAGAGCTGAATCACTGTCAGTCTTTGTCCTGACCCCAGTTTAAGAGATCTCACAGCACCATGGGTTGAATGTGCACATCCCCACAGTGCCCCTGACTCCATTTCTGCCATCTTGCCAAGAATGTGAACTATTGGAAGAACTTCACTGGATCTTTTCTACCATGCTAGAGGCTTAATTTACTTCTTGTAAACTAATGTTGCAGCTGAAGTCCTTGGGAGGACTCATTCAGAGGGAGACTGGATCAAAAGGGTGCAGCGGGTGTTTGCAGTCTTTATCTTTGCTATGCAAGGCACTGTCCATCTCCCACATATAGTGCTGTGGGCATAACATGCTTTTTTTCCCTCTGTCTGAGGTCTATTATTCCTATCACTTTTACTGGAACCTGTATTTTTACAAGATTATGCTACTGTGTTATTGATTTCCTGCCTCCATCTGTTTGCAGCCAGTTAATCTCCATCTGTTGTTAGCAAAATACCTTTCTTACAGCCTGTTGAGCTCTGTGACATCTGCTTCCATGGCAGGGGCATGGACACACGCTGTGCCAGCACAGGCAGTGAAGGGGGCTGTGCAAAGGCCTCAGTGGGAAGAGATGAAGAGCCCAGAGGACCTTGGGGACTTGGGGAACACCCCAGCAATCCATGGTCAGCCTCTGCCCACCCTGGGAACTGTGATGGGGACACTCACCACCAGCACATGCTCCAGCAGCTCCAGGTAGCCATCTGCACACTCCTTGCCAAAGCGCAGCGCCCGCTGCCGCACATCCCCGCTCACCTCCGGGTGGTAGGCTGCTTCCTGCAACCCCAAGACAGAGCAACCCCGATTCACATCCAGCATCAGCCCTGCCTCCACCCACAAATCCGTGCTAGAGATCCACACCTGCCGCTGGCCCCACCTTGCAGGAGCGCAGCATGTCTGCGATGGCCCGGCGGCTCAGGTTGGCTGTGGCAATGACATCCTCCTGCCGGCATGAGTTGCCAGCGGCCACGGCTTTGGCTGTGGCCATCGTGATGCCTTTCGTCATGCGGATGAAGTCCTCCGGGGTGGAGACCTTGGCAGGAGGCACTGGGGAGGAGAAGACCTGCGAGGCGAGAGGCAGTGGTGAGGCACAGGGTGACAGGTGAGTAGCGCAGCAGCCGCAGCACTCCAGCCTCACTCACCGCCAGCTCCTGGCGAATGTGCTCAATCGTGGCCTCCAGTGCCCGTGTCCCCTTCGTGGCCTCATCCTCGACAGCCTTCACTGTCTTCAGCAATGAAGTGACGTTTGTCACCATCACCTATGGACAGACAAAGAGAGCCAGGTGAATCCCCACACAAGCTCTGGCCTGTTGCCAGCACCTGTCCTTCCCCTGTGGACTGGTCTAAAACTGTCCCATCCCCATACCCCACTTGCACTGCCTCAACTGCTCCTCTGCATGCTGTATTCCATCTCTTACGTGTCCCTTCTTACCTTTTTGCCCTGACTGCACCCCAGTTGTGCTCCTGTGCCCGCATGGGCAGAAAAAAAACCTTCTCTTTCTCCAGCCCCACTGCCTCCTCCCCTTCTTCCCATCACAACTAGCACAGACCTTGGCAGAGTTCTTCAGCTGGTAGACAGCAGGGTCATCTCCAGCTTTGCCAGCCGCTGCTTTGGTGGCACCGATCAGGTCTCCAAGTGCCTTGGCCACATCCTTCACAGCATTGATCAGGACCACCTGCAGAGAGCAAGACCAGGGGAATGGCCGAGCTGAAGTCACACTTAAAATGGAGGTAGTGTGGCCCAGTAGTGAAAGATTTGGGTACCACAGGGCACACAGGGAGTCCAGCTCAGCGAGCACCAGCCAAAGCCCAGCCCCCTCTCTCCGCAACTCCTGGGATCCAGCCTGAGCACCAGGATGGACACATTTGCATCCCTCAACCCCTCCAAGTAAGCTACCAGCAGCCTCCACTCAACCCACACACCCAATCACACCTGGGTTTCTGGGTCTTCAGATCCCAGGCTGGCAGCACCCAGCTTCACCACCTCTGCCAGGCGGGTGATGGTGGACACAGAGGACTGGGCAGCCTGGGCTAGCTTCTCCTGGCTGGCTGTGGCGTTCTGCACCAACACCTTGGTGTCCTCCACCAGTGCCTTGGCTGTCTTCAAAATGCCCTCCCTGAAGAGAAAAAGTGTGTCAAGGAGGACACAGCCCTCTACTGCATATATAATGCTTGGGGTATAGAGAGACTGTGGATGCTGGTTTTTCCATGTACAAGCTGGAGTTTTGGGAAACTAAGCCAGCACAACCTGAGCTTAAAGCTCTCCTTGGGGCTGGTCCACAACTCAGAAAGACCATGGGACAGAACTTGACACCCCTGTCTCTGGCTGAGCAGAGGCTGGACATGGTGCCTGGGTACCTGTGGTCAGCAAAGGTCTCAGAGTTCTCCCGGTTGAGGGTTCCTGCTGTGGCAAACATGATGGTGGTGTCAAGGTCAGCAATGATGCCGGAGACAGCACTCGCTGCTGTGATGCAGGCTTGTGTCCCACGGTTCCCAGCCTGAAGAGCTGCCAGCACATGAGACACCTGTGGGGTATGAATAAAGTGACTGAGGGAGCAGAACAGGTTCAGGGAACCCTCACTGCACAGACCTCCAACACCTCCAAGGGTGGAGCTGCTTCATATCAAGAAGAGGAACTGAGAATACTTTGGTCTGCACACCCCTTCTTAGCTTCCAGTTATTTATTTTTACTTTGCACCTATCATGTTTGGTGGCCTAAGAGATGCTGGACTCTGCTAGTTTTCAAATTAGTAAGATATGCAGATGCCAGGCACAAATGACAAATGTTTACCTTTGTGTTTTTGCTTACAAACACTGCTGCTCAAGCACCCTTATCGACTAGAATGTTTAAGCCACATTTTCATCTGTTCTTCAGAAGTGTGCTCTTTAGATTGGATTGATGGACAGGATGCCAGCAGAAGATGAAAGGGAGACTGATCACTGAGCATGAGCTGCAAGCATTGCTGCAGATGCTTTGCCCAACTCTGCAACAACTGATCTCGAGAGGCCTGGCCTGTCACCAGTGTGTAGGTCAGTTTTCCCAGGCAGGCTGCAGCACCTCGACATCACACTCACCCACCGCAACCACCAACTGCTGTTAGAGTGTCTGCAGAGGGGGATCTATCCTTCACCCCATCAGCTGGGCAGGGCGAGTGTGGCCAACAGAACCCAACAGAACCAGGAAAGAACCCAATGTGGTAACTCCAAGGGCACATGGCTGAATCCAGCATCCCTCCCACGTCACCATGCTGTCAAACCTCGCTCTCAACCACCTACCTTCTCAGAAACCTTGCGTGCACTCTCTATCAGTTCCTTCTTGGTGTAGGCATCGCTGGGGCTGCACTGCAGGGCTCCAGCCTTGGTGACCAGGGCAGCACAGCCATGACCCAGCTCCTGCACCCGACGCTTGATGTGGGAGCCGATCTGCAGAGAAATGTGTGTGTGACAGAGTCAGCAGGAAACTAAGCCCTGCATCTGTGATACCCGCTGGGAAACACCCACCACCCAGCTCCTCTTTCCCAATCCTCCCACTCAGGAGAAGGAAAAAGGAAACACAGCTTTGCTCCTTGTTTCTATGCCATGTTTCAGGGGAGGTGTGAAAGCTGCCTGCCCCCAGCTCCAATGGGAGGTTCAAGTGTCCCTGTCCACTGTTCTCACACCCCAACAGCCCCTGCTCTGCCTCACAGCACACTCCAGCACTTCCCCCAGGCTCGCACCTCCTCATTCTCGGCAGTGAGGGCAGCTGGCTTGGCCTCTTGTGCCAGCTGCCCATAGTCATGGGTGAGTTGGTTGGCCAGTATGCCCAGCTCATCTGGGTTGGTGGTGGATTTGGTGACCTGTTGATGGAAGAAGAGCAGGAGTTGGACAGGGCAAGGAGGGCAGCAGCCTGACTGAGTGGCAGGCAGTGCAATTTACAGTGACAGGCTTGCTTGCACCCACCATTTCCTGCACAGTCACTGCAATAGCCTTGGCTGTCTTCACCATCGTGGTCTGGTAATCCACAAAGGTACCTTCTGGCTCACCCATGGGCCCTTCGTCCAGCTGCAAGAGACCACCAGGAGATTCTGGCTCCAGCTCTGACCCACAAGATCTTTGCTGACTCTTCTCTCCCACACTGAGCCCACAGGTCCCCTCCTTGCTCCCCTTACCTGGTTGATAGCTTGGGTGATGGAGTCCACCATGCCTCCCACAACACCTGCAGCACTGGCTGCCTCATTCAGGGTGGTGGTCAGGTCCTCCACTGCTTCTTTCATCATCTGCACAGCCTCTTCCAGAGCCTCCTGAGTGTGGGCAGCTTGCTGCAAGGAGAAGCCAGAGTGAGGGAAGGCAGGTGGTGGCTCCCCTCCCAACAGGGATGCTGCACACTGACCCTGGATTTTCCATGTCTGGCACATGTGTGTGCACCATGCAGCACCCACATGCAGAGGAGGGCACGTGCCCCTCCTGCTCACCTTGGGGTTCCCACCAGCTTCCTTGGCTGTGTACAGCATCTGCAAGGCGGATTCAGCCAGTGTTTTGGTCTGGTCCAGGAGGTTCATCTGCTGCTGGTGGTTGGGTGTTTTGGAGGCAGCACCGACAGCTGCCATAATGAGTGGCTCAAAATACTGAGCCATCTGGGACACCTAGAGAAGAGCAGCATCAGCATCAGCAGCTTCCAGCCCCAGCTGCATTGTACCTCTCCTCCCCAGGCACCAAGTCTCACACCCTCGTTACCTTATGCCCCAACTGCGAGGCCTCGGCCCGTGCTGCAGCAGCCACAGGTTCGATCAGGTTGCTGATCTCCTGGACAGCTGTGATCATCTGATTGTGCAATGCCTGTGCAAAGAGAGGGTGTTGCACGAAGCTGCAGCAGGGCTGAGGTCCCTTCATGCTGCTGAGAGCCCGGGGAAGGGTGTCCAGTCCCTTAGGCTTGCCCACAACATGTCCCTGACCCACCTCCTGGGAGATATCTTGCCGGGGGGCCAGCTGCTGGCTGATGGCAGCGAGGGATGCCTGGTCCACCTCCCGCAGGCATCTGCTCAGGACCTCAATGGCCTCATCACACTCCCGCTGTCCTGGAGCTTTGTCCCTGAGTGACAGATGAATCAGCCAAGCACTGGCAGCTGCTACACCACCTCTTCACCCCCAGTCTCGGCTGGTGCTGGTGACGGGCAAGACCCCTCTCCCGGGCTTTCTGGGCACATCAATGTGTGTTCCCATCAGCCCATGTGAGAACTGGAGCAGCAGCTTCCAGGAAGGACAAATGGGATAGTGCCTTCCATCCTATCGCTTGCTTGCCTGCACCAGCTGCATCCAAGGAGATGATGAGCCAAAACATCCCAAGAATGGTTGCTCAAGGCAGGGGTATGTGCCAGCAAGGACAGAGCCACAACCACAGCCATATTAGAAGTACTCTGCTCACCTCATGTTGGTGATCAGCTTCTTGATGGAGTCCGAGACTGTGCGTGAGTGGCCAGCAAGCACTGACCACTGCGGTGGGTCCTTGGGGTTGACAGCCAGAGAGCGGGCAGTCTGGATGAGGCCAGCAGAGCTCTCCAGCATGGTCTTGGCTGAAATGACAATGGGCTCCATGGCTCTCCGCCCCTGCACAGGGAGACAACAGGCTGGTGAGGTAAGGGAGTGTGCATGGGAAGCTGCTCCCTCTCCCATGATGTCTCCCTGGAGCAGCCCTTTGAAGCCCAGGGCTTGATGTCACCTCCCATCACACCCCCTCGGCTCACAGAAGGCACAGCTCCTCTCCACCCCAGAGCAGCCTGTCACAGCCAGGCTCCATCCTCCCTGTCCCAGCAGCATCCCACCTCTGGGCTGATCTGAGCAGGAACAGTGGCGAACTCTGGGTTGGAGGCAAAGGCTGTCAGGTTATCCACAGCCTCTATGAGAGGGGCAGTGGCAGCACGGCACCGCTCCCGGTTCTCTTCATTGAACTCGCCATCCAGGGCCTGGTGTGGAGAGACCAGAGCAGTTACCCAACCCCCAATGTACCCCAAATCCCATCACCATCACGCTGCATCAGAAAGGACTCTGCACCTTGATGGTCTTCACCAGGTTGGCTGTGCTGTTGGCCACCTCCTTGGCCGACTGGACAAACTGGCGCTTGGCCACAGGATTGGCAGTGCGGGAGGATGCCAGACGGCATGTGTTGCACAGGGCTGAGGTGTGTTTTGCTACGATGGTGGCTGCTGACAGCACCTGCAGGGGAAAGCAGAGTAAGGCAGGACCCACCATGACCTGCTATTCCTACAGCTCTCCCTTCCCACCCACCTTATGTAGGGCACCAGCAACTGCAGGCATCCCTTTTGGGACCCAGGAATGATCACTAAGATCCTGCATGCCCACAGAGCCCCCTGTCTGCACTGTCACCATTGCACCAAAGCCACCACTGGTTCCCAGTGCAGCTGATAGGGCCTGATAAGACTAGTCATTATCTTGGCCAACTCTCGGGATGCAGTACTTTCAACTAGCCAAAACACCTTTTGATGCAAGCAAACACCTGCAATAGAGCCCCACCCCACACTCACCTGAGACTGAGTACAGGCAGGGTCCACCAGGTTCTGGCAGGCCATCTGGATGGCTTGGTTAGCTCTAGCAAACTGAGTGGGGTCCACCAAGCCCTGCTGTCCAGCCTGGCTGTTGGGGTCTGAGACCCCCACAAGGTAGGCAGCCTAGGAGCATGGGAGACGTGGTGAGAGAGAGCCTGCACACTCTAGCAATGCTCACAGAGGACATGGGCTGCCGAGGAGCCTGGCAGTATTTCCCACTGATTTGGAAAGGCAGGGGTGGGATGCATGCAACAACTATGCCTCTGGGGTAAGGCTCAGGGCTGGGACTGAGTGTGTCTCACCTGGGCAGCTGCCTCTGTCAGCCCACAGAGAGCTTTGGAGGCGGCACTGATGGAATCACCAAACTCAGGCAGTTTGCTGTTTTTGGCATTCTGGGAGATGCCAGCCATGGACTCTCCCAGCACCTGCAGGGCACACCACACACTGGTTATGGAGACTGCCTCTGACTCCCACAGTGCTTCCAGGATCAGAGCTCCCTGTGCTTCATCAGTAGGGAAGGACCCACCTCTCCCTTTGTTCCCATATCCTTCCCAAGCCCTCCCTGTTCTCCCCCAAGCCTCCATTCAGGGCTTACCTTGGAGTTCTCCATGACACTGTCAAGGCAATTGAAGTAGGACATGTCATTGACAGTCTGGGTGGGGTTCTCCAACAATTCCTTCACCGTCTGCAGGGACACAGGTGTCACACCCAGAGGAAAGTTCTGCATCCTCCACTCACACCTCCTCTTCATTCCCTCCTGTTCCTCGAAGTGGGGTGCATCTCCCTCCACACCCAACATCTCAACCCCTCCAGCGCCTTGTCAATATATGGCTTCTTACCTCCAACTCCCGTAGAGCATTGTCACATTCCTTCTGGCCTGGGGCCTGCTGAGTGCACATGGTGATCAGCTGGTTAATGCTGTCAGTCACAGCCCTGCCAGAGACATGGGAGAAAGATCCACAGATCAATGCCTACCCCACCACCCAGCCCCACTGCTATGGCCAGCAGCTCTCAGGGAGCAGTTCCTCTCACCGTGCTGCTGCTGCCAGTTGATTCTTCAGGTTGGGGGCGGCAGGGTCAGCAGAGAGAGCCTTTGCAGCCAGCAGCAGCTTGCTGGAGGACATGGAAATGCTCTTCAAGTTCGACACCACCTGTGCCTGGTCCTCCTTATTCTGCAAGGAGCCAAGATGAGTTTTCTGCAACACCTTTTTAAAGTCCACACCCATCCTGGGTCCTCTCTGGGGATTTTCAAACTGAGCTAGTTCCCTTCATCCAACTTGTCCACCAACAGCAAGGATATATGAATTCTTGCTGAACTAACCCAAGCCACCTTCTCCCTGTTGCTGTGATTTTGCACAGCTCCAGTCCCCATCTTCCTGGCTATATTGGCCACAGCCACCCTAACCACCACTGCCTGGCCACCCTGCCTTTGGTCAGCCACCTTCTCAGATATTCCAAATCTCTCTCTGCATTCAGGATGCCCCAACAGGCATTTCCTCTCACCGGGGACTGGCTGGCCATCTCCACTCCTGCATGCAGGAATTCATTGAAGTCGTGTCCAAATTTGCCAGAGGACTTGGCCAGATCTTGAGGGGTGCCACGCGATGCCTGCACCAGCTCATTGGCGGACTGATTGAGCCCTGCTGCTGCCTGATTCAGCTGGCTCTGTGCCTCCTGGAAGCTCTTGGTGCTGGGAGGGAACTGGAAGGAGGGAGAGAGGTTATGAGAGGCAGAGAGATGAGAATGGAGATAGCGGATGAAAGTCTGGCACATGCTTGGGGATATGCGAGAGGTACCCAATGCAGTTGGACCAGCCTGCATTGCCAGAAGACTTCCCCCTTCCCCTCCTGCCCCAGCTCAGCTCACCGAATCCGAGAGCAGCCTCTTGCTGGCCTCTCCCACCATGCGAATGGCAGCGTCCACGTCCCGCTGCCCTGGCAGGCAGTTAACACAGCGATTCAGGGCCTGTGATACTGCCTTGGCCACCTGCAGGGAAGCAAAGAGAGGTTACCACCTTCCAGCCAGCCCCACACCCTTCCCATAGCCTAATGGGGCACACTGCGGTACCCACTGTCCCCACCTGGGCCAGACGCTGCTGGCTCTCTGGGTCACCGGGCTTGGCCACTGCCTTCCGGGCCTCCTCGATGAGGTTGTTGGATTTGTCCATGACATCACTGGCGCACTCCAGCATGGCACTCTGTGCCTGTGGGTCGGAGGTGTTGGCTGCCACACCACGGGCAGCCTGGCTGAGCGAGCGCAGGGCCTGGGCCACTTCCCGAGCAGCAATTCCTGAGGGGATGGAGAGGTCAATGCCTGTCAGCTCAGTGCCCCTTCCCCCAGCCTTGTTTTGGAGGCCAGTACCTGTATAGTTCTCATTGCCCTGGGCCACCTCTCCCAAGAGGTGAGCGATGGCAGAGCTGACAGCTTTGGTGCTGTTCCCCAGGTCCTGGGCACACTTCTCCATCTGCAGGGGACCGAGTTGGGACACGCTGGTGAGCTGCACCTTTTGGCAACTCCATTGCCCCAGAGTCCACCCCGAGCCACTCTTCCCTTCACCCTCACCGTCTCTCCTGGCAGAGGCTTGAGCTTGCCATCACGGGCAGCTGCCTTGGCTTCCTGCAAGTCCCTCTCCAGGCTCTGCACCAGACCCAGTGCAGAGTCTATCTCCAGGGGTCCGCATGCCTCTTGAGCCTGTGATGGGGAGAAAAGAAAGTGAGCAGGTGACCACTGAGCCCACCTGGCTGCAGCAGACACCAGAACCTGCCACCAGGCTGTCCCCACTGCTTCCCACTGCTCTGCACAGCTAGTGCCTCACTGCAGGATGGAACTCAGCCTCTCACCTTCTGGGCAGCTGTGCGGAGCTCAGCTAGAGCTGCAGCCAAGTTCTTGGCACACTGGCTGAGCTGCATAGCAGAGGCTTGGTCCGTTATGGTGGGGACAGTGGCCTTGGCTGCAGCTACCATTTTCCCACCGGGCTGTTGGGCCAGAAAAAAAGCAGTGAGAAGGGGACAAGCATGCAGTGTCTCACTGCCTGTGTGCAGAAGGTCTCCAAGCGTCTTAAAATGGACAGGCACGGTAGGGAAGCTGTAATGCCAGAGCTGGCATGGGAGGCTGTGGGCAGCACAGGTACCTGCAGGAAGTTCTGGCTGGCAGCAATGAGAGCCAGCTGAGCGCTGGGGCTGTCTGGCTGGGACTGGCTTCCTCGCACACCTTGCACCAGCATCGGGATCTGCTCTGCCACCACCTGCCAGAGGAAAGGGTCACTGGAGAGGATCAGTCGGAAGGGCATGCATTCAACCCAGGACCAGTGATCGAAAGATCATCTCCTACAGGACCTAAGTGAGGACCCCAGGATCCAGTCTGACCACTGTGGTGGAGCAGGAAGCACCAGTATGGCTGATGGGAGATAAGATGGGGAGAGGGAGCACGGGAGATGCCAGGATCAGGCCCAGACCCTTACCTTGCAGCTCTGCACCAGCTGCTGCTGCGCGGCAGGGTTCTTGTTGGAGGAGGAGGCGTGCTGCGCGGCAGCAATGGTCTGCGTGGCCGAGGCGGCGGCCTGCTTGGCTGCGTGCTGGCACAGGGAGGTACAGGTTAACACTGACAGTCTGTATCAAGCCCCCCCACCACAACCAGGGCCCAGATCCCCCAGACAACTTCTCCTGTGGCACCCGATCATCCCCAGCAACCCAAAGCAACATAGTACACACAAGGGAAGGGAGATCTCTCTGTGATGCATAGACACTTTTCTTGAAAAGGACTTTACCCCTCTGAAAAGAGGAGGGGGCTCCTGGTCAGGAGCTTACTGACTGTGCTTGCTTGCCCTCTGCAGATCCTTGCCCAGCATCTCACCTCCAGCTTGTGCACAAGCTTCTTCTTGATAGCATTCTGGGCTGCAGCATTGGTTGCCATGCGGAGCCCTTCTGCTGCCTCACGCAGCCGCTGCTGCTGCTCCTCGCTGTCCGGGTGGGCTGCAGCTCCCTGGAGGAAACAGAAAACCCATCACACCTCTCAGGGACCATGGAGTAGCTTTTCCTCCTGAAGCAGCACCTCTGCTCTGGCCTACACAAGGCTGCCCTATTTATGGTACTCAGGAGATGTTCAAAGCCTCCCTGGAAGAGTCCAGCAGCAGGAGAGGTAACAGCTCCTCTGCTACCAACCACCACTTCCTGAAGTTCCTTCACAGGAGGAGCCCAGCCCATAGGTCCCTAGCTCAGTGCAAGACCTTGCTCTGGGACCTGCTGCTCAACCAGGGGCTGTTCATCCCCTACCCAGCATTGAGCCAATAGCAATGGACAGGGCTGAGGCCAAAGCCAGCATCCATCCTTCCCCACACACTGACCTTTGCAGCCTCCACCATCTTGGCAGTGGCATCAGCCAGGATCTTGGCTGCACTCAGAAGCTTGCGTGAGTTCTCCAGGTCTGTCTCTCCCTCAGCATCAGCTTTGATGGCATTGACAAGGTCAGAGGTGGCCTGTGCCAGAATACGAGCCTGACGCACCATTTCCCCTGGAACAGAATGGAAGTGTGACCTGTTAGCAAGTCCCAAGCGCTCTCTGACACCTCCCTATCCACTGTGCTCTGCCTTGAGTGTCTCGCTCTCACCTGCATCGCCCATGGAGCTGAATATATTCTCGGTGACATTGAGGATGGTGTCAGTGGCCTGGTCGTAGCGCCCGATGGGCTGCCCACCCAAGGCATGCTGCTTGATGTGCTGCAGCAGGTCGTTCAGGGCCTGGGTGACAGCCGTGGCTGCCACCCCTACCTGCTTCAGGAGCTGGTCATCACTGGTGGCTGCCTTAGAGGCCTCCACACAGCCCTCAGCTGATTTGGCCACCAACTTGCCAGCCTCAATCAGTTGTTCCTGGCAAACTGGGGAGCTGATTGTGGGAGCCACAACCTGGAAAGGAGGAGAAAGGCTGGGCAGCAAGCATAGTATGCTACATGGAGGATCTATTCCAAACTTCTGCTCCTCCAAAGAGGATCCTTATTGCTTGGGCACAGTGGCCAGGACTCCAACAAGAGGCAACCCACACTTCCTGTGCCAGATTCCCAATGTTCTGCTTTAGGACATGTGGTCCTGGCCCACCTAGGACTCCACTGCAAAGCTGCCCTCCTGTCAGGTGAAGCTCACAGCCATCCTGAGGCAAGGGTTAACCTTGCTGCTTACCTTGGTGCAGGCCACGAGCTGAGAGGTGGAGAGGGCGCACTGGGTGGCTGCTGCGATCACCTGTGTCTGCAGTGCCGTGTCCTCCGTTTTCTGAGCCACATTCTTGGCTTTGAGCACCAGCGCAGCGGCAGCGTTGGCCACCGCCTTTGCCAGTTGCATAAGCATGTCCTGGGAAGGGACAGAAAGGGTCAACGAGGCAGCCATGGCAGTGGGAGCAGCCGCCGCCATCTGCAGGGCTCTTGTGAAATATTCAGATGGGAAATATGAGCCCTTGGGGGCCTTTCATCCACTCTGTCCCAGCACCAGCAACACTGGATACCTGGAAAGGCTGGCAACACCTTGATCCCATCTCCACTGTGTGCTACAGCTAGCAGTGAGGCTGTAGACTGGCCCTGAGCTGCAGCTTGCATTGCCAAAAACACCACCCGCAGGAGCTTGGGCAATGCTCTGCATCACTGCAATACCCGCTCTCCAGGCAACTACCAGTCCCCAACTGTACCACAGCAAGAACCTGCTGCAAGGCACTGCTGGTACTGCCTGGATTTGACTGGGTTTGCAAACATTTGAGTACAGTGAAAAGATGACAAACCCCCTAATGGCCAAGTTTCAGGCACAAGCCAGCCATGGCACACCCACACCGTGGGTAGCTGTCAGGAAGAGGCAAGTGGGATATGCTCCCATGCTGGTCACCTGTATTGCAGGTATGCTAGCTATTTTTATTTTCAATTCTAACTTGTTGGCTGACAAGCTAGAATACCTCTCTGCTGTTGTTCCAAAGCTAAAAGGGAGGTGTGACAAGGCAACCAGCCTCCTCTCTTGTGGGTGGGACGTACACAACAAGTGCCAGGAGGCAACAGGCAGGGACCAGCACATGGCGAACGGCTTTCCTGCAGGGCATCAGACATGACAGCACGCTGCAGCCTTCAGGACTAGCCCCTGTGGCACATTGCTGGTGAAAACTGGCAGCATCAGCACTAAATAGCAAAGACTCTGGTAGGCAGGACAGGACTCTCTGCCTGCTGCAGCTGCCAACCTCCTGCTGTGTGTGTGCCCACAGCAAGTGGCCCCACGCACCACAACAGGTAAGCCTCTAGCCACCAAACCAGAAGAGTCACAGCATACCTCACCTCCTGCACACTAAGACTACTCCCACTGCAATCCATCACCTTTTGTGACAGGAGGAAAGACTGGAGAGTGCATGCACCCAATTCAAGAGTCCCCAGACCACTGCATCTGCACCCATGGAAGGAAGTACGTACACTCGGGTCTGACAACTGTGAGGCAGAACATCCTGCTGCTTGACAGCAAATTGTCTTCCAGGTCCTAAATCCGACCTTTGGGGATATTATGTTCTGGCACTGCTGCATGGCCAAACATGGCTTCCTGCCCTGCTCCTAGCTTTTCTGCTCCCTGTGGGTATCTTCTAAGGCCTCTCTACTCAGTCGAAGCTATGTGGCTGTCATGACCAAAAACATCTTTCTGGAGTGTTCTGGTCTATAGTATGTCTAGATTGTCCTTCCCAGAACAGTGTGCTACTCCTTTTTGCTGGAAGGAGCAATCATGAGAAAGCAAGCCAGTTGGCAGTCAGCTCATCCAAAAAAACACTGCCATGCAGGGCTCCACCCATACTGGGTCTCTGATGGGGGCAGGCAGGCAGCTCCCACAGGCAGGGAGCAGCAGGCAGGAGCAGAGGTGGCTGCAAGGGATGATCTCCAGAGCAGCACTTGCTGCAGCAGCAACCCGAGTGTATGAACTTCTGAGATCAAACCACCAGAAAAGTAGAATTTTGCAAGAGCCCTTCTCCAAAGATTTCAGATGATAGTTCCCAGAGGAGCCCCCTTCACACAGGAGATGGCAGGGACCGCCAAGCCAAGCCTACAGGCCTGTTTACCGTCTTTGGTTCAGAGGCAGGCAGGATCCAAACACACCGGTTTTCTGGGATCTACACAGAATCCACAAGGTAAGAGGTGTTATATCACTCTAGAGACAGAGATGGGCAACGGCTTGTCACCTCCCTCATGAAGTCACCACTGGGCACCGGCGAATGTTCAGCCTGGACCCCTCCTGTGAGGTCCTGTGCAAAGGCCGACGGTTTTAGGGAGTGGGTGTGCCTGGTTGCTGCTGAGTGCACTCACCTGGAACCGAGGGTCAGTGTCACTCTCCCCTATCTGCTGCAGCAGCTCCCCGCTAGTTTGCCCCACCAGGCCAGCAGCCTGCAGGAGATTCTGGCGAGGCTGCAAGGAACAAGGCAAAATCGACACCAGGCTCATGAGCAAGCCTTAAAACTTCATTCAGTAGTTTCCCTTGGCTTCTCCCTTCCTCTTGGTCCCACAGCCCCTCCAGCTCCCTACCTCAGCGCTGGCAGGCTGTGCTGTTTTCAGCAGGTCTGAGACGGCACTCGCCAGGTTCTTGGCTGCCTGCAGAAGCTGCCGCCCATTCCCTCCCTCATCCTCCATCAGTGCAGCCAGCAGCTTCACACCCTTAGACATCTCCGTCAGGTTGGAAGAGATGGTGGTGACGGCGCAGCCCACGGCAGTGTAGTCCGTGTCTGCTGGATCCCCTGCACAGGGAAGAGAGGAGTCAGGATGAGATGTGTTCCAAATGATGCTCCAAGAGCACACGTGTCACTGTCACAAAACCATGTGGTTTTCCTTTCAGGGAGCAGGAGTCTTTCAGCTCAGACAAGAGAGATCAAGCATTTTCCTGAACTGGGGCATCCCTCTACTCCAACTCTCCATATACCTGCAGTGAGGTTGACGACTGAGGCTGTGCCAGCAGTTATGGCGTCCACTTGGGAGTGGATCTCATGTTTCGACTCATCCATCTTGTTTTTGCGCCAAGCTTTTGATGCCTGAATGGGGAGAACAGGATCAGGAGATGCTGGCAGAAGTGGTGGGTAGCTGCACACACACTCATACAGAGAAGGGCAAGGAAGAAGTTATAAGGAAAAGAGAGGGAAGACCTGTAACCACCCAAACTCTCTAGTCCACCCTGACCAAACAATGTGACCAAGTGTCCCTCCATGTCTGCCCGCAGAGAGGGATACAACCTTATCTCTTTTCAGGCAGCAGATCTTTTCAGGAGCAGCCAGTCTCCTGTGAATGCGGCCAGCCTCTCCCAGCCCAGCTTCCAGCAAGGTCCACCCCCAGCACCCCATCTTCATCCAGCACTCACAGCATCCTGCCCAAGAGGTGGCAACGTCTCGAAGTCATCCAGCGTTGCCTGGGCTGCATGCACCGCCTGCATGCTGGAGTTGATAGTGCCAGTCAGGGCTTGCTGGGCTGAGGTCTACAACACAGACACAGACTGAGTGAGATATGCCAAAGGCTTGGAATCTAGGATTACATATTTGGTTCAAATGCTCCCTTGCAACATGCTGCTGATGGCACCACTCTAGGCAGGTCTCCACAAAGTGGGGTGCACTTAACAAAAAGGGAGTTTCCCCTTTGCATGTCCGACTGGAAAATGCCTCATCCCACCATGGTTACAATAAAGTCTCACAGTTAAGCAGCTCTCAGGGAGTGGGGAGAAGAGGCTGTGAGATCCTACAAAGCTTTCACAGCAAGCCCCCACACCAACTTGCAAGGGGTAAAAGAAATTGGCCTCCTCATGGCCTTTTTCAAGTGCTTCCCCATCTCCTGTACTCCAGCTGCACAAGAGACGGGGGCACCAAAACATGGCATTGGGTTCTGCTGCAAACCACAGACCCAGTGGGCTGTCCAGTCACAATCTGAATGAGAAGCTGCAGTCACTAGCCAGATGAAAATGCTAGGGTGTAGCTCAAGTTTGCAGGGAAGATGCAGGAGGACACTGGCTCAGCCAGGCCAGCGAGCACACAAGGCCAGTGGCACAAAGCCCATCCTCTTCACAGCAAGACAATGCTTGGTCACAGACCAAAACAGACTTGTCTACACAAGTCTGACAATCACCTCTCACAGTTTGTGCCCTATGGTGAGCACAAGGAGAGCTTACCAAGGGAGGCATGTGCCCTCGGTGCATCTGGCCACTGGTGATTTGCAGCTGAGGCTGTGGCATCGTGCCCATCTGGAAGTTTTCTGGCCCTCCAGCCCCTGTCCGCATGATGGCTGGGAGGGCCACTGAGCCCAGCTCTGCCTTGCCTACACGGTTAAACTGCTGCTGCACAACTGTAGACCTGAAAAGGGTAGAAATACCAGGTAAAGGGATGCTACAGCACTGGCACCAGGCTCTGTGGGAGTGGCAACTCTTCCTCTTTGCTGTGCTGCAAGCCTCACTGGAGCACACTCTCCATTCAATTTATGTTTGGCAGCTGCCTTTCTCCTGGAAAACTTACTTCTTTGGAGACACGGAGTCTTCCAGCATAGTGGACTCCTCATCACCCTCTGGCCCGAAGTGGTCTTTGCTCTTTTTCTGCAAAGGGAAAGAGAAAATGATACCCCCAACCCCTCCACTCCTCCTGCAGCCCAGACACCATACCAGGGTCACAAGATCCCTCTGCCCTGCCTCCAGCTTTCCCAGCAGTACCATCTGCAAATGGCTGTTTGGAGGCAGCTGGAAGGCACATTCTGTATGCCTCTCTGGAGAGGGGCTACCAGTGCCCTTTTCAGCATAGCCTCACCTTTTTGAGGATGATATCGATGTAGCCAGCGATCAGCTGGGCAATCTGCTCCCCTTCCGTCGTCTGCACTGAGTAATAACCATCCTGGTAATCTCCAAAATCCTGCAACAGCAGGGCACAGGGTAGCACCAGAGCAGGGCACTGGCAGCCATCCTGAGCCCCTGTGGTATGCACTAAAAACCCAAGCACAAGCCTCCAAAGCAAGTGCTGGGAGAGGCACCAGAGGAGGGCAAGGCTGTGCCACCATGGACCCACAGCCAAGACAGAGGGTGGAGTGAGAGCAGCCCCCCCACAGGTGCACCAGTGGGGAGGAGGCATGGGGGACCAGCGCTGGTCCCTACCAGGGTGAAGCTCTTGGGCGAGGCTGCCCAACGCTTGATGTTGGTCAGGCTCCACTCCTGAATCACTTCCTTGGTCTTCTCATCCACGCGCATCACACTCTCCTTGGTGATCCCCAGCAGCCGTGGCACCAGCTTGTTTTTCCCCTTCATCTTCTCCTGTGGGCCACAACAGAAGAGCTATGGGCTATCCCCGGGATGGAACCATTGAGGCAGAGATATCTGAAGAAGTCTGCCATAGCTACCAAAACACCGGCAAGGCCACACTTTCTAGTGGTCAGAGTTATCACATGTAGCTTGATAGTGAGAAAAGGCATGAACCAGGGAGTAGGAAGGCAGTGCACAGGGAAATGAAACAGGGGAGATGCAGAAAAAACTGGAGCAACATAGAATGAGGGGAAGCAGCTGGAGACACAACAGATGGATGCTGAAGAAGCAGAATTTTGCTGAGTCTGAAGTGGGACCAGGGGAGCTGCTACTCTACCTTGACCAAGAAGAAGGAGACCCCGTAGGTCTTCAGGGAACGAGCAAGTTTCACATAGCGAACTTTGGCCTCGATCTCACTCATGTCCCCACAGCTCTTGTGGGCCTGAAACAGCAAAGACAGAACATTGCACCAGCTCCACAGTCCTGCTGTGACAACACTGCACAGCCTTTCCAGGCTCTCTCCACCCCAACAGCATCCCCTGCCCCAGCTCTGATCTCTGAGACCTCAGGAGCTGCCTTGTCTGCCCACCTACAGCTCCTGCTCCTGTTTCTCACCCACCAGACTGCTGTCTGCTGCCTCCTCAGACAGAAGCACCTCAACCTTTAGCGAGAACAAAAGGTCCAGATCTCAGCCTCTCCACTGCACATACCATGAAGATCTTGCGTTCTCCTTTCTGCTTGATGTACTCCTTGGGAAGGAAATCCTTGAGCCTGCCAAGAGACAGCCAAGTGAGTTGTTAGCAGCAGAGCCCAAAGCCAGTGTCTGTCCTTGACTATGAGCAAATCCAACCCAATGCCTCAGAAAAGCCCCTGCCAGGGCACAAGCTGGAAGTTTCTGGAAGCAGTAAGAATGTGGGACAGATTGCTGCAGCTATCCTTGCTGAATAGAAAGAATAGCAGAAAGCTGTCCTTGGAGTTGCCCTAGCTATGAGTGGGGTAAAGGTGCTAAGAATGCAGCCCTTTGTGCAGCATCAAGGCAGGCCAGAGAGTGTACTGGGGCCACCCCCAAAGCAGCTGACTGCATGTCCCTATATGGCTGCCAGAAGGAGCAGGATGGGGGGCTGGCACCCCTCACAGCTGGTGTGGATCCCTATGTTTGGGCACTTTGCTGTGGGGAGCAGAGGGGTTGCACCAGAGGCATTCCAACCCTCACGGAGATCCACAAAGGCATCGTGGCGCTGGGTGCTGCCAAGCTGCTCCAGGACAAGCCCAGGGGCTCCCCAGGACACTCACTCTAGAAAGCCTGGTTTGTGCTTCTGCTCGTTGTGTGGCCCAAACTGGATCTGGCACTGGTGGCCAGCAAACTCACAGGCTTTGTCAAAGGAGACAGGGTGGGAACCGTTCAGGATGTCGTCACGAGCCTGTGTGGGAATAGAAGACACCGTTGTGGGCGGGGCAGCCACGCAGCCCTGTCAGTGCTCTCCTCCGTATCAAGCATGACATGTTTTACAGACTTAAAAGAAGTTTGCTCTGAGAAACAGGAGTATGTAGGACCAGGCTGCTCCCTACAGGCATCAAGCCTGGGAGAGGAATAGCAGCAGGATTTCAGGAAGGTTGCTACCAGACAGAGCTGACATGAGATTTCCTGGGGAGCTCTGGAGTACACAGAGGATAGGGCTGGGATTGTCGGTGGTGGCTCTTACCCAGGACACAACTGGGTATCCCAAAATACCCCCCGCATCACAGCTCCTGACAAAACCTTCAGCCACCAGCCTTGTCAGGGGCTGGCAGGAGGCAGCAGAACCAGGTGCTCTGGGAAGCTGTACCTGCACGTAGAGCAGGTTGAGCTGCACAGGATCTCTCGAGTCCACGTTCTGATCAGAGTAGAAGAACTTGCGCCGCAGCAGCAGCGTTTCATTGTCATCGATGCCTTGTTCACGCAGCGTCCGGCCATGATCCAGCCAGTTCACTGCAGACAATGCCAGGGTGTGAGCAAGGACAGGCACCAAGGCACAGCTGGTCCTGGCCCCAGGGCTGCTTATGCTGAGCAAGAAACCGATGTCTGCCTGATGCATCCCAGCTCTCACCCTTCTGCCCTGAGTGCCCAGACAGGAGATATTCTAGGACACGTGTTCCCTCATCCGTATATTCCCCTCCACACCCTCTTCCCCTCACAGCGGTCCCTGCTCCCCTCCCCAAGGCCATCAGCACAGGCTGACCCCATTCTCAGCACATCCAGGCACCTACACTCATCATCTGTGTGCAACTTTTGCTTGAGCTTCTCCATCTTCTTCTCATCTCGCAGCAAGGTCTTGTCCTTCTTGAGGGTGCCAGTAACCTCCTCCTTCTTCTCTTCCATGATCTCCCGTACAAGTGAGTACTCATCATAGTTGGTGATGCCTGCAGGAGAGCAGAGAACCAAACTCAGGAGAACTGTCCGGCCAAGCACAGAGCATGAAGCAACACAAGGGTGCAGAGCAGTGTCCCTTCCCCAGTGTCACACACCCCTCAGACACCCCTGCTGCCAGGCCATCTGCCACAGAGCTGCTGCTGATCCCCCAGAAGCCTGTCAGATTCTCCCATTCTCTCCCCACCTCCCTTCTTCCCCCCTGTTGCCGTCCTCACCAATCCGGGCACAAATTGTCATGAGCATGTCCGTGACAGTTTTGGAGTCATCCACCATCACCGTTTTCACCGTCCCATCCAGCATGCGTATCTTCAGGGGCCGCTGCTTCTTCTTGTACTCCATGGTATCCTGCAGGCACAGCAGAGCACAGCTACCAGCAGTGGCACCAGAGCAGGGCACCCAAGTCCCACCATCAGGCCAACAGCTCCCCCCTGCCCAGTGCAATTGTGGGGGCAACAGGGCGTGCTGCAGGGCACAATGCAAAGCAGCACCTTTGCAGGCACCCACACCACATCCACGCTGCAAGCAAGACATTCAACCACAGTGCAAAGGATGTAGCTGGAGGGATGTGGGATGGATGCTTACCCCATTGCGAAGCATGTAGTAGTCCAGAGCCTTCCCAGCCTCCAGCCAGATCCCTTTCTTTGGGTCTTCATCCGAGAGGAAAAGCCCAAAATCATTGGCTGAAAAACAGGTGAAGCCTCTGACAGGGCAGTCCTGAGCAGCACAGGGCTCCCACGATGCCACCCGGTGCCCAGGGATATGCACTGGTGCAGCCGAATGCATGAAGCACAGCAGCCCTGTGAACGCTGGAGCCTAAACCTAATGAGTGGGCAGCAAAGCTGGCACACAAGCTCCGAGGTTTTACACAGTTATCTATGGAAAAAATCATCTGCAGCACGCCTACACGTCGTTGAACTTGGAATTGACAGACACAACAGAAGGAAGAGCTTGGCAGTTGCAGCTGACAGCTCTCTGAAATCTTCAGTGCAATGTGTAGTAGTAGTGAAAATAAGGTAGTAAAATGCTGAGGATCATGAGGAAGGGTTCCGGGAGCTGGTCTATAAAATCTAGGCAATCCACACTTTGAGTACTCTCTGGTGGTAGGATCTGCATCTCCTCACGACACAGTACAGTTTGAAAAGATACAGAAACACAACCTGAATGATGGAACCTTGGTGTGAGTGACTCGAGGAGATGGGATTCCTCTTTGTGCAGAAGAAGAGGCTGAAGGAGAATGGGCTCAAGGCTTATAAGGTCTCAGAGGTGGTGAGTAAATATCATTCACCAAATCCTGCACCCTCAGGGTGGGGTACCTGCTGAAAGGGCTGCTGCTGGAGCCTGGGCAGTGGCTCCCCAGCTCAGACCCACAGGGACAGGCCCCTTTTCATGTAGCAAGAGGCCAGAACCACGCCTGGCTTTGCCCTGGAAAGGTCGTTCTCCACCTCTGCAACAATCCTGCGCCGCAGGCTGTCTTGGTTGGCTATGTTTATAACTCGTCATCTTGTTGGCAGCTCTCTGTGGGGAGGGACAAATTCCTGAGCCGCCCTGCGTTTGCCTAGCTAACACTGCTGTTAAGATCCTACTAAACAGGGAACAGAAAAATCATGAAAGCTTGCCATTTTATTTTTGAAGTAAAAAAAAGCAACAAAAAATCAAACTGTTTTCAAAGCGAATTCCAAGAGGATAAATCTAAAGCACTGGAAACTGAGCAGCTTGCCCCAGATCCATGGGTTGGGCGGGGAGAGGCACTTCCTGAGACAGAGCAAGAGCAGAGCTGGAAACTTACACCAAAGCTCCCCCAGTCCAAATGTGACAAAAAAAACGGGGCAGCTCAAAAAAGGAGCCCGAGTGCCCATGTGTAAGGAGAGCAAAGAGATGTAAATCTGCAAGGAACACTTAGGAAAAGAGAGGCTGTGAGCAACTGAAAAGGAACGCAGGAATAAGAAGTTCCCTTTAAGGCCTTCCCTTTGCTGCTTTTTTTATAAACAGGCTGGCTCGCACCCAGGAGCAGGAAATGCAATGCTTCTTCCAGCACCACTATAGCCATGCGTATCCAAAGACATCCAGTCCCTTGGTGAAGCTGAAAGCCATGGTCTGCTGGACTGCTGACCAGCTGGGCATGGCGGGAGAAGGCATTTCCTTTCAACCTCAAGGAATGTGCTGCTCCCAGATGTCGCTGCACTCCCCCTCCTCTTCCCACGACTCTTGACCTCCACTTTGCTGTCTCTCCTCCGTGGCACAGCCGCTTTCAGGGGTTGCAGGGACTCAAGAGAGCCCCTGAGACAGCATCCAAGAGCTCCAACCCCCCATCCATGACGGGGATAGGCCACATGAGCGTGGGTGTGAATCACATCATGAGCTTATGAGCCATAGGCTAAACTGTGAGCCTAGCAGCAGCAAAAATATATTCAAGGCAGTCTAGGAAGGTAATGGAGTGCTAGCATGGGTCTAGCAGAGGGCTTCCAGTGAGAGACAGACCCAGCGGAGATTATATATATCCCAAGAAAGGAAAAATTAACTCAAATGGTTTATTAATGTTTGCTATGACCTCTGCAACTGTTTAAACCCATGTAGCCCTAGCTATTGGTGATGAATGCAAGTAGGACAGAAGAGCAGAGACAGAAAGGGCAGCGGACTCAAATTGCTTAAAGAGTTATTTCACTTCCAAATGTGGTTTCCAAACTCTAAACACACAAACGTTCTTCTGGGATGTTGAGGAGGCAGTCTGAGAAGCTCAGACCCTCACATCAACTGGATAAGAGGACTTGGATCCCACTCCCCCTGCCCCACCACCTCTCTGGGATAGTGCCAGAGAGGCACAGACAGAAAAGAAAAGGGAGAAAAGTGAAATGTCAGGAACTAAGCCAAGGCAGCCCTGGCATGGCAGGTATCCCACCACAGACTTACACTGTCCTATCTGTGCCTCAGGCACCCGCTCACGGATCATCCGGCAGGCGTCGTACACCATGGTGGAGGGCTCAAATTGCATCGTCTTCACCACATTGCCAATGCTGATCTTCAGTGAGAGGGCAACCATGGTGGCGGCTGGGCTGTCCCCTCTCCTGCGTCACCTGCCGGAGGAGACAGATGAGTGAGCTCTGACTGCTGACCCCAGCAGTGCACAGTGTACTGGCTCTCTCCTCCTTCAGCAGCACCTGAAAGCCAGGACTCAGCTTCCAGTGGCAAGCCAGGGCTGCAGCCTGTGCCAGCAAGCCTGTGAGAGGTCCCACTTTCCAGACCCTGGGACCTGAGACCAGCACTGAGACCCCCACCTCCTTGTCCTAAGGTCCTAAAGAAAATGTTACTTGCCTGTGGGAGTGACAGCAGCTGGTACTCAACAGAAATACTGCCAGACAGAGGAAGTGAGCATGAGGGAGCACACCAGATAAGGTGTGAGAGCATGATGGAAGGGGTTATAATTAAACATGCCATGACACAGAAGCCACAAGAGGAAAACCAAGCTTTGACCCAGAGCTGACAGGGCCCTGCCCCAGCTATCAGGACCCCTCATGTTGCCAGCAGACGGTGCTGAGCTGGCAGCCTGAACACAGAGGGATGGAAAAGCCTGAAGCTGTGTGGGAAGGCAATATAAGGGAACCAGGCACTGAATTCACACATTAAATACAATTACCTGGGAAAAGCACCACTCACACCCACGAGTGCTCCTGAGATCAGGGTCTATGGCAGCAGATACTGCACCAACCCAGGGCACAGGACAATGCACAGGAGGGCAAGGGACCACCTGTGGCAGGTCTCACTGCATGGGCATACGAGAACCACACCATGTTGTTTGAAAAAAGACTCAAGCTGGGTCCGGCTTAAAGGATGGCTTCACAGAATAGAATTATAGAATCATCAGGGTTGGAAGATCACCCAGTCCAACCACCCATGTAGCACTACCACAGTAACCCCTAAATCACTAGATCTTATGACCCAGCACCAGATACAGATGTCTCTTAAACACCTCCAGGGATGGTGACACCTCCCTGGGCAGCCTATTCCAATGCCTCATCACCTTAACAATGAATTTTTTTTTTCTGATATCTAATCTGAACCTTCCCCGTCTCAACTTAAGGCTATTTCCTCTTGTCCTCTCGCTGCAGGCTTGGAAGAAGAGACTGGCCCCCATCTCACTACAACCTCCTTTCAGGTAGTTCCAGAGTTCAGGCTTAAAGGATTGCATAGAGCAGCTTCAGAGCAAGTGCCCCTCAACAGAGCTCCAAAACACCAGCTTTAATAACAGCTGATCAGAACTGCAATATCTGTAGTGCAGAGTAAAAGCTGAAAGAAGTAACAGAAGTAAAAGGAGGTTATACTTAAATGCCCCACTTGCCTGGTGCAATTTATAAGAGCCTTTCCCTTTGGGTCTACCCACTGTGAAACAACTTTCAGTGCTTTCCCAGGTTGTCAAACGCACCAGGATTCCTACCAAGTCGTTTGCTCCTGCCCATTCCCTTCTCAGTATTCCCTGTCCCTGTCTGGCCCCAACCTGATGCTCTCCAGCAGTGACATGCCTTTTCCCCTCCCTGAGAACCCGCTCATACAGAGGGAGTTCCCGGTTCTGCTCACCCAGGATGCTGTGTCCTTAACTCCAGTGATGGAAGGATGCAAGAGCAGTGGTGGGATGCATATCTGCTTATTCTCTCTTCGATTGATTTGCTTCTAGCAGACTTTCTATTATGGCTGTCAGGGAAATCTGATCTTGCATCCTCAGCCTGGCCTGGGAAGGTTCTTGGGCAAAATGTGCTGGCAGCCTTCCTTGCAGTGCAGCAGCACTTGGTGAGTCTGTGCATCCCTGCCCAGTGCTGCCAGCTCTGGTCCCCCTGGGCAGCCATACACCAGTGCAGGCTGCATCCAAACACAGACCTGACCAGCCTAGGGGCAGAATCCATGTCCAGTTTTGGCCAGGAGCAAGTCAGAGAGCAGGGGCCCTGCTCCTGCAGAGCCATAAAGCCACGCTGGTGGTGCAGGGTGGGAGGCAGGGACCAAGGAGCGTGCCGCCTCCGCCAGCACATGGAGCGGCTCCAGCTCTGCATTCCTGAGCCGTTCTGCAATGTTTCTGCGGAGGCCCGTGGTCCCCACTGTCTCCGCTGCTGAGGAATGAAATGCACTTCAGCTCCAGAGCAAGGGAGCCCATCAGGAAGAGGGAAGGAGGTGGCAGAGGCACCCGCCTGTGCCACTGCCATCCATCCAGAAGCGCTAGCAAAGCTATGGAGCTGAACAAACGAGGAACACCCTGCCATGGAAAGGGTTTTCCAAGTATTTTATATGCAGGGCGGGCTGCTGCGGTCAGCAGGCCAACTTCTCTACATCTAAACATATTCTCAAGTTGAGCAGAAAGCTGCTTTCCACCCCTCTGCAGGAAAAGGAGAACATGCCACTGACAAGACAAAGTCAGAGACCATGGAGGAAGGATTGGAGGACATCAGACAGTAGAGAGGAACTGAAAGGAGCCAGGACATCTACCACTATTTCTGTGTCCTGTTCTTGCCCTCACAAAGCCACCCAAAACCAGGCACTGCACCAGAGGCACCTCTTACACCCTTCACAGAAGTCACTTCCCAAGACCCCACAAGAAGATGACTACTCAAGCCTTCCCACTCCCAAACACTTAAAAAAAATGACAGCTCAGCAAGGAAGATGCTGATGACATCAAGACCTCAGAGAAAAGGGAGATGGTTCACTTCTATTTTCATATTCTATGGGAAAAGTCCAGGCTCTAGCAGCTGAACTTTGCTGACAGCAGTGTCTAGAGCAGAAACATTCTCTGCTGCGAAACGACACCTCCTCAAACCGGGGTGCGGTTTGTCAGCAAAACGTGGCAACTAATCACACAAGATTTGCAAATCTGCTGCCTGGTGTGAGGTCATCAATGCAGGGCTCAGCCCCTACAGTCCTCTCCCCTCTAGGAAACATGTGCGAAGAGAAAAGCTGGACTAGATGTAACAAATAAGACAGCGTGGGAGCCTGGCAGTGCAAACCAGAAAAAGAAACTGGAAAATGACAGTGAAACTCAAGCTGTCCCCCTAGAAAGAAAAAAAAACCAAAAAACCCAAACAAACCAAGTCTCAAGGAACACACACCAAATTTTTGCTGGCTCACCTCCAGAGAAAGCAAACCTATTCTCAGTTAAACGTATTCTCAATCACATTGTCAGTATGCAAAGTCAGACAAGGCACCGGAGCAGCCGGATTAACACACTTCTGCATTTTATAGCAAGCTGTGTGCAACCCTTTTTGAACTGCGGGCACGCTTCTGAGCCGATGATGAGGGGGAGGGGGAAACCTTGATGGGGTCCCACCACTTCCCCCAGCAGCTGTTGCAGCTTCCTCCATCTCACCCCACGAAAGGTGAGCAAAACAAAGACAGTGGCAGAGGCCTCCAGGTTCTGCCTGAGGGCAGGGTCAGTGCAGGCAAGGCTGTGGGCAGACAGCACTGTGTGGCCCAAGGAACCACTGTGTCAGTGTCGGGGACCACTGAGGTTTTGGTCATGCGATGGAATTGCAATATTTCTGTCAGACAAGTTCACTGCTGCAGTAAGAGTTACAGGGGAGGGTTTGTGTCTTAAAAGACAAAAAAAAAAATCAACCAAAATTCAACTGCAGACAGCTCAAACACTTGTGAAGAGTTTCCAGAACAAGCTGAAAATCTTCAAATGCAACAGTTCTGTCATTTTTATTACACACTCTCTTAAAGGATACTCTGAAAAAGGTTTGGTAACAGGATTTGGTTTTTTCCTTCTTTTTTTATTGCAATACCAAATTTTACCTGGGAAAGGACCCACTGCAGACCACGTCTGGACTGAGAGCTGGGTGCAGGAAGCTTTATCAGCTGCAAACCATCCCAGTGCTGGGTTTTCCACATGCACAGCCCAGTAAGTATAGCCACTGGCACAGCCAGGAAGATACCAGGTCACCAAAACGCAATGCCTGCAGCAGTGGCTTGGCCGGCACGTCAGCATCTGCACTCCAGCACCATCAACAGGGTCAAAAATTAAGCTGGTGAGAAGCCAGACTAGGCTCTGGCTGGGTTCTCCTGTGTTCTCCAGTACAGGACCAGTATATATCAGAGCAGGCACTGAGGTAGAGAAGGCTCAGCCCTCCACTAATGGGAAGGCTGAGCCAGCAGCCCCAGTTGGTTTAGTGTCACACACTGCTGAGACTGTTCAGCCCAGTTCCTCTTTCCCAGCTGCATGTCCACATCAGCTGGGAGGACAGTTTCTTCCAGCTGAGACCAAGCTTGCTTCTGGGAAGCATGAGTGGCTGTCAATACCAGACACAGCACCCCCGTGACCACTCTACTGTTATCCATGGCTAGGATAGGAGCATCCTCTCACTCCTGCAAGGAGGGCAGGCCTCCTCTGCATGGGAAATGGGCAGGGCAGCTGGGCTGGAGGATCACAGCCAAAGTTTGCCTGCCTGCTCACATGCACTGAGCTGAAGCAGCTCTGGCCATTAACTGTCCACATTTCACACACATCTCACATCTTGTCTGCTCCTCCTGGGCATCCCCTGACCTCCAAAGGCACAGAGCACAAATCACAGTACCTCTAGACTGCCCATGACAAAGGCACGCAGGGGGGCCAGTGGGACTCCAGCTGCAGCCTCTCCTACATCCTTAGCAAGCTGGCCCTCTAACACAGGATTCCAAAAGCAGGGGTTGAGATGCAGTGGATGCTTTCATGACCTCTGGAAAAGACGGGGTGCCCTACTCCAGGCACCTACACTTCCCACAACAAGAAACTTGCCCAGCACTGTGCTGCTGTTCAGGCAGAAAGGTCAAAGAAAAGAGAGTGTGGCTGCATTTTGGAGTAATTTTACCCAGCAGACAGCAAAGCTCAGTTCTGAAAAGGGCACCCCAGAGAACCCTCTTCCCCTTTCCTCAATCTTCCCACTCCCCTTTCCCTAGATCTTATGGGATGCATCACTTCGGGAAGCACAGATTCCTGCCTCTGCCATTCAGCAAGCAAACTGAGTGCTTGCTGAATGCATGCTCCCCATGCACCATCACCGATTCCCTTAGCACTTGGGGGATGCACCCCATGACCTGGGGAGAGGCAGGTGGTCTGGACCTTTTACTGGGCGACTCACAGGTTTTGGCAAAACTAAAGATCCCAAAAATATGTGCCCTCCCCCTCTCAGCAGCGAGGCCCGGGGAGAGAGAAGGGAGTAAACAATTATCGCTACCAAATATGGGTCTAACAGCCAGCAATGAAGCCACGGTAGAAGCATGTAGACATCCTGCCGGCAGATTCAAAGGGATGGGGAGCTTGCAGGGGCTCGGGCAGGATCTGGCAAGGAACAGGCAGAAGATAGATGCGTTTCCCCCTGCTTGGTTAGTTGCTTCGGCTGGGACATGGTGGGGACCCAGGCTTTCCCCGACTGGGGCCAGTCCGACCCTGCATGGGAACCCGGGGCCTGTGGCTGTCTGTCCCGGTGGGAAGTGTTCCGGTGACCTCCCCGGCTTCGGCGTGGCTATGGGAAGCGCTGTGCCCTCGGGACCCCACCCAAAACCACGCAACAGGACACAGACACCCTTGCCATTCGCTTTTCCCCACGTCCCAGCAGGGTGGGCGGGGTGCCGGAAGAAAAGCTGCGCGTGGCCTGCCCTAAAGATCGCCCCACGGTGCACAGACTGTCGGCCACAGCCAGGCTTGTCCAGTTCGGTCCCCAGGGATCCCCGAGGTGGGGATGCTGGCCCGGGCCTGGCCAGGGCGGGATGCTGGCCCGGGCGTACTCCAGGCCCGGGCCTGGTGGGGCAGGGCAAGGGCAGGGCCGGGAATAACGTGGCCAAGGATAACGTGGGGCTCCGGTGGGCGTCCCGGGTGGCGCCGGACCCGGGAGCGATCTGGGCACGCCCAAAAGCCTGAGTGAACCCCGGAAGCCCCCGGGTCACTGCAGCCCCGCGGACAAGCCCCGGTTGAAGCAGGGAAGTCCCGGTAACCAGGAAGCTGCTTCCTCCCCTGCCTCCCCGCCATTTACCGGGCGGGGTGCGGGGCAGGGTCCCGGGACATCCGTTTCCGGCAGGCCCCCGAGAACTAGGGCACTGCCGGTCTGCGGGACCCCACTCCGCAGCCCCCTATCCCCGGTAACCGGGACACCGTGTGTCCTCCGTCCCCCGTCCCCGTACCTTTGCGCGGGCAGGAGCAGCGCGGCGGCCCCGCGACGCTTGAGGGGAGCTGAGCGGCGGCACCGCCCGCTTCCCGCCCCCCCTCCCCCCGCTGCGCATGCGCCGGGACACGGCGCGCTAGGGGGGTGACTCGGCACGGCCCCGCACGGTGCCCCGGGGCTCCGCTGCGCCCGGACACAGCGCCACGGGCATCCTCTGCCACGGACAGCGCTACTCCGTAACCGCGCGGCCCAGCCCGACGCCCCGGGAGTGGGCGCGGTTCCGCACCCAAGCAGCAGGGACCTGCTCCGCCCGCTGCTCACACTGCACCTCCAGGCGCCCGTCCACCCCGGGACACCCCCAGTGCCCCGCATGACCCCGAGCCCACCACCCTCCCCTCAACCTGTCTCTCCCATCCCCTCCTTTCCCCGCCCGCTCCCCGCTCCCGCCGCCCGCGCGCCCCCCTCCCTTCCCCCAGCCAATGAGCGACCGCGGCGTCAGCGCCTGATAGACAAGGGCGGGGCGCGCGGGGCGCGCCGGGAGGCAGGTGACGTCACCACGGTGCGTTGGGAGCAGCGGGGCTGAGGTGAGGGGCGGGGATCGGGGAGGCACGATAGGGGGTCGGAGGTCCGCTGATCCGAGGGTCTGGAGGGTCTAGGGATCAGGGGATCTGGGGTCCAGCCCGCGGCTGGGGCTGAGAGGGGCTGCTTGGTTCTCCTCGGGTGGGAGTCCCGGTCCGTGCGCTCCGGTCACCTTTCCTTCTGCCGCACCTGCTCCTCCTGTTCCCGTCCTGCTCGTGCTGCCTGCCCGGTGCAGGCTCCCTGGGGGGAATCTCCTCCGATTCTGTGGAAGCCATGGGCCCTGGCATTGCCCGGGTTTCCCCAGCTCCTCTTCCTCTTACTGCTCCACTTTCTGCTGACAGCTCTCCTCCCAGTCAGCTGCCACAGCAGCCCTGGCTGGGGACTGCCCTGGCCCTCTGGTTTTCGGTGGGGTTTCAGGTGGTTTTGATAGTATTCTATTTTTTCTGGGTTTTTGTTTCTTTTTTTTTCTTTCTAGGCTATGACACTTGACAGCTAGATGTGAAAGCTTAGCGGTGCTCATGGAGAAGTGTGATGGATGCATGCGCTCTGACAGCCTGAGTGGTGCCTTGGCTCAGGCGTTGCCCACGGGCCGGCCAGGCTGATCCCAGTGAGAGCCATGCCAGGCCACATCTCCTCAGGGACTGAGGCTCCAGGGCCATGTCTTGTCAGGACATAACAGCTGGGACTGGACAAAGCTAAAGCTGCCACAGCCATAGAGGTGCACTCGTGCCAGGCGGTGTTTGGCTGCAGGTCCCTCGCTGCCCTCTCAGTACCTGTGGCTGCCTCGAGCCACTGAGCTCTGCCACTCTTGTGCTGCCGGGCCCTGACCTCCCTGGCAGCAGGGACAGCTCTCCAGGTCACTCTTCAGGGTTGAGAGACGCTTTACCAGTGTCTGATCTCTGCAGTGAGGTAAGGAGCCTTTTACTTTCCGCCTTAAGGTATATTATGTGCTAGTGAAGTTTTTATATACATCTATTTATTTATTACAATAGCCACTTATTTATTACAAGTGTGTTAAATAGTACAGCATTTGACAGCTGTCTGTATTAGTAAGTCATCATTTAGGTCTTTGTCAGATCACTCATTAATTACCCTTAAGTGATCACTTAACTACCATTTGATTACCATCTAATTTCTGTTCAGTCATTGATTATTTAGAGTTTGGTCATCATTTAATCATTAACAGAATCCCCTTAGTTAAAACCTCAACATGACTGTTCATAATTTTCCTGGGACAGGAAGCTCTCCCTGCTAGCTGCACACCAGGGGGTATGGAATCTTCTGGCTTCTGTGAACAGCAGAATCTTACATGCTGTCCACACCATTAAGTCTGGGATTGTTTCACTTTTCCTCTCCTTCCTGCAGCTTTTACACTCTGGGTGGAGCATGGCTCCTTTGACTGGGTTGCAATAAGCAGGTGGGGAAAGTACTGTGTTGTTGTCGCCGGTGGTGCTATAATAACCTGGCTGGAGAAGTACTTGTGAGCTGGCCATCCCTGCAGTTGATATTGCATGGGGATACTTTGTCTGTAGGGTCTAAGGGACACCTTAAAGCAAGGCTGGTGTCTCCCATTGTTCTTGTGCTCACTTTGGGTGTTCTGCTCAGATGTCCTGCCTGGAGGAACTGGATGCCCTGGCAGATGTGGATCTACTTGACTTTCTCCTCAAGGATGATGCTCCCTGCCCTGAAATCCCAGGGGAGCAGAATGGTCTGCTGGAAGACTGGGGCCTGCCAATGCCTGAGGTGAGTTCTTTGTGAGGAATTGCTGCTGAGCTGAGGTTTAGGAGCTTTGTCTGCCTGCTGAGTAAAAGCTGTTCCTCTGCAGCTCCTGGACAAAGAGATGGATGACTTCATCAGCTCACTGTTGAGCCCTTTAGAAGATGAACCAGACAGGCTCAGTTATTTGCCTGCCAGCAATGACAGCAGCGTTTCTGACGATCAGCATCTGTCCCATTCCCTTGGTAGCAGTTTTGCCAGCCAAGACATTGTGCAGGTAGATCATAACTACTCCCTTCACCAGGACTGGCATGCAGTGGAAAGTGTGAGGTCTGACATGGCAGAAGGAGATGTTACCATTGAGCTAGGTGAGTGATGTGTATGAGTCCCATATTGGTTTCTTTTGGTGGGTGTCAGGCAGTAATGGAGAGAGCCAAGAGTAGAGGCTTTCTGCTACTGTAAAATTGCTGTTTCATGCTACTCAAAGCTGGCTGGTCAGGTGCTGCCTCAATGAGGCCCAGCATTTGACTCATCTTTCCTTCCCCAGGGGCATGGGTGGGTTTGGAAAGCTCAAGCAAGACACTGGAACAGAGCACCAGTTCCGTCATTGCTGTTGCTGTGGAAGATGAGCCCCAGCTTGTGCCTGGAGCCATTGTACAGGTACTGACTCCCATGCATGTGGATCCCAGTCTCTGCTTCTGCTCACATCTCTCCTTCTCTTCTGACTTGGCTCGTATGAGGGATATCTCTGAGGGGAAACATGACACTGCTTTGGGAGAGCTGATTCCAGTTCTTTGTGTTTGCTGCATGCCCTCTCTGGCCTGGGATGGACTCCCTGTATTTTGCATTCTCAGTAGGCTTATTTTTGCTGTTTTCTAGTCTGACTTCCCAGGGCTGGTTCTAACAGAGGAGGAGAAGCAGCTCCTGGAGAAAGAAGGTGTTACATTACCAACTTGTCTGCCACTGACCAAAGTGAGTCCTCACTAGAACCAAACAGACCACTCAAATGTGTCAGGTAGTAGGGGTTTGAAACTACAGGACAGTGCCTTGATGAGAATATTGTTGTCTAGGTGCTACGTTCAGGGCAGTGTTCGTCTGGATTTGGTGTCCTCCTTTGACGTTCCTCCTTTTGAGTCCAGGGTGTCGTCTATGTGCAGAGCAGCTTCTGCCTGCTTCTCTGTTCATGGTTTGCAGGAGGTAGTTACACCACAAGTGCCTCGAGCTATTTTTTCCTGCTTGCCTAGTGGCTTGTGAGCTGTGTGCTTTTCATTTCCCTTAGGTATGCCTTACTTTTGCTATGTCATGGAAGCTGCTGGCTGCATCAGCAGGCCTGGGTTTGCCTTGTGGTTTATTCAGTGGTGTGGGAAGAACAGAGGACACAAGCACTTGGGCTGGGCACTGAGATGTGTGTGTGGTCTGAGAGGGTGGGATTACCAACGCCCTGGGATTGCTGTCAATGAGATGATCCTTGCAGGCTGAAGAGCGAGTTCTGAGGAAAGTGCGTCGTAAGATTCGGAACAAGCAGGCAGCTCAGGATAGTCGTCGCCGGAGGAAGATCTATGTGGATGGCCTGGAGAACAGGTATGGTCACACAGCAGTGTCATCCAACACTGAGGGGACCCGTATGTTCTTTCAGGGATTCTTGGCAGAGTGATCATGGCACTAAATTGTAGTTTCAGTCAGAACTTAATTTTCCTATTATGTTATAATTAGTAACAGATAGAGGATTTGTGATTAGAACAGCACAATTTTTCTACAAGCAGAATCAATGTGGTACAGTCTATAAGCAATGTAATACAGGATTTATCATACAACTTAACTTACAATTTCTGATCACCTGCATTCTAATTAACTTACAATTTCTAGTCACCTGGACGCTGTGCAGATTTGATCAGATCTTAATAGATGGTTCTGTGTATTAATATAATGATCATAATATAGATTCAAAAATTATGCAAAGGATACAAGTCTCTCCCTCAGTCATGGGAGGAAGTAGGCAGTGGTAGATGTGTCCCTGAGCAGAGGGGTCCTGAACTGTCCAGCAGAAATTCTGTTCCCAAGGTGCCCCTTAGGACTTTCTTATTGGTTGATTTTGTGGACAGTGCACTCTTTGCTGTTATGCTTCCCTGCTCTGTGATAGGGCTGTCAGCAACACAGAGCTAGCTGTGTGCCTGCGACCTTCAAGGCCAGTAAGGGAAGGGCCTGGTGCCCAGGGACTTTCAGGCTGGCATGGAGGAGAAGAAGAAATCTGTTTGTTTTGGTACTTGGTGCACAGGACCTTCAGGGCCTGATAATGAGGGGAAGGGAATGAATACATGACCTGGTGGGTAACAGAATGTCTGCTCCCCTCCTGCATGGCCTTAGTTTGCTGACCACATTGCCAGGTCCAGGAACAGGGGGTGCCTTTCACAAGCTGCTTTGCTGTTCGGCTGCTGGGCTCATGCCACCCTGGGCAGAAAGTGAGGCTGGCCCTGTGGGGCAACAGCTCTCTGCAGAGGGTTCAGAACATCAGGGTAAAGCCTGCATGGTGCTCTTCTGCTTGGAGATGTCCCCGTGTTCAAGCCATCTAACCAACCCGCCAGGTCAAATGTGTTTTCCAGGTCAGGCTAGTTCATAATACAGCCTGATATCACAGACCTGAAGGGCTGGTGTGCCACTAGGAGTGAGCATCCATTAGGGTTAGTCAACTGCTTTTCTGCAGGACTGGCAGGGCTTCATCCCTCCCCATATCTGGTATGAGGTGCTGCTCTCTGGGCTTTGCTGCAGGTGATACCAGGTGGACCCCAGGATCATTTTGTCTGCCCCAGCCACCCAGATGTGGTGACTAATGTGAAGTCTCCATTATTGACCAACAAAATCTCTCTGGTTTCCCCCCATGCCTCTCATCCTTCCTGGGAAGGGTGGCAGCCTGCACAGCTGAAAACCATGAACTAGAGAAGAAGGTGCAGCAGTTGCAGAAGCAGAACATGTGAGTTTGTCTTGTTGAGTTTGGCAGGAGGTGTGGTGGGCAAGGCTGTTCCTCTTCTCAGGACTGTGGGCTGTCCTTGGCTGCAGAGGGTGGAGGGAAGTGTGCGGCTCTAGGTCCAGCTGCTGTGCTAACCTGCATTTCCTGCCTTCCTGCAGGTCACTGCTCAAGCAGTTGCAGAAACTGCAGGCCTTGGTGAGACAGTCCGCTCCCAAAACTACCAGAAGAAAAACCTGCACCATGGTAGGTGGCTTCAGCCCCAGTGTCTGTGGAGGAGTCTCTGCTGTCCTCACAAGTTTGGGAGACAGGCATTTATTGCATTTAGTGATGCCTCTCCATCTCCTTTGCTGAGATCTGTGCTGATCTTTCTGTTTCCAGATCGTGGTTCTGTCCTTCTGCCTTGTTCTGTCCCCCAGCATCCGCTCACCTGGGAGCGTAGAGCCACAACGGGAGCTCAAGGGTGAGTGCCCGGGTTGGGGCTGAGGTGCCCAGGCTGGGGCTGAAGTATGGCTCCAGGTGAATTGCTGCCCTTCAGAGCACAGCACCTTCCCCAGAGACAGCCTGAACCCTGGGGCACTTGCAACTCAGCATCCCCTTGCCTGGGGTGACCACAAGGTTTGGCTTTCTGTCTTGCCCCAGCTCTGGACTCTTCCTCAGCCCTGTTGCAGAGGCCTGTCTGGAAGCAGGGCCCTGTGCCAGGGGCGGTGCAAGGACAGGAGAGTTCCAGTTCCTCTTGGAGCACACACTGTGCTTGTGCCTGGCAGCTGTGCAGCATCCTCTCCCCGCCTCCCTTGGGAAGAGGAAGTCCTGGTTAAACAGTTTGTCCTCTCTCCTGGGCTGTGTGGTGGCTCTATGCTCAGCACAGGAGGGTGGGAGGCTGGAAATTACAGGGTTGGCTCTACCTCTCTTACAGTGCTGTCACGGCAGATCCGCGAGTTTCCAAACCAGGGAGCACCTGATGTGCAGCATGACACTGAGCTGGAGGGCTTCAGCCCAGAGCCTGGAGACTCCTTGCTGCCGGGCAACCTCAGTCAGTCATGGGAAGAGGGACAGAGTCCACTTAAGTCCAGTCCCAGATCTTTCAACAGCAACTCATCCTCTGACCCTCTGGCAGCAGCAGGCTCTGAGCCGGGCCCGCCCCAGAGTGACCCTTTGCCGGCGGCAGTGCTGGTGCCATGGAAATCCAAGGGTCAGGAGTGGGTGGAACACCCTGACAGAGTTCTCATCCAGCAGCACCACGCCAATGAGATGTGACCAATGCTGCGTCCTGCTCCTTGGGATGATAGTGAGCATCCCATGGGGCAGGGATAGAGCTGCTAACAGATTATCTATCCAAGCAGTTTCTTCTGAATACTCTCTTGATTGCCAGGAACCCAAAGGGTTTATCAGAGAGGAATGATTTTGACATTTTTTATCAGGCTCTATCTGAGATGGGACAGGAAATTCTGAGAACTTCAGCTGCTGATGTGGCTTGCAGCCCAGAATGCACCCTGTGGCTTGTGGGGATGGGCTGTGGCAGGGAGGGTGGAGGCAGTTGGACTGAGGTGCCAGTACTTGGTCTGACTGGATGCAGTTGATGGTGAAGGCCACTGCCCTCCTTCTTCACTGCCCAGCTGGAGATGAACAAGTCTTAGTCTTCTTAATCTGTTCTGTGGCCCCAAACATGTGTCCCATGTCACTGCCCCTTAATCCTGCAGTGTTGCCTGATTTCTAGGTGTGAGGGAGCAAGTTGACCTTCAGTGCTCTCACAGGAGTAGTCCTGCCTGCTGCTGTGACAGACCCAGCATGTTCCCTGTTCCTGCTAGCTTTTGAGCCATGGCCACAGCTCCCAGCCTGGCTAGAGAAGGTAATGTGGAGTCCTTCCTGAGCCATGTGTGCTGTTTGCCTATTGTAAAGGCTGAGCCTTTCATCTCCTGCAGGCTTCTGGGCTTCAGGGTGCAGGCATGCCTTGAGCCAGACTGCTGAGGCAGCATGTTCAGAGAGCAGACAGAGCTGCTTGCTCTTTTGAAGGCTCTCCTGGCCACAGGACAGTTTCAAAGCCATGTCCTTGTGTGTCCAAGCCTTGCTGTGCTGGCTGGTGATGCAGTCAATGATTCTGGGCTGAGCAGAAACACTTTGAGCTGGTGAGCAGTGTCTTTGACAGAGTGCAGCTTAGTGGTACCTGGGTACCTGTAGAGATCTCCTTGTCCTACTGCAGGACATTCTACAGAGTCATACAGAATGGTTTGGGTTGAAAGGGGCCTCTAAAGGTCATCTAGTCCAGTTCCCTGTGCAATGAGCAGGGATAGGCTTCAATTTGCATCAGAATAATAATAGCTTCCTCATTGATAGACTCTAAATAAAATTAATGGTGTGTGACTGTGTCCTCTCTGGTGGTTTTGGCAAGATGCTGGGCTTCTGGGTGAAAGCTGGGGGTGCACCTGGGGCTGGGAGCCTTGTGGGAGAAACCCAGAGGAGGCTCAGTGGCAATCCCTCTCAGATCAATGCTGGGGAAGTTCATGTGGCTGTGGTTGTGCAGAAGGGCTTCTTGAGGCACACTGGGTTTGCGGGGCTGCTAGTCTGCTCTCACCTCTCTTTAAGCGTGCGAAAACACTCTTGGAGAAAAGTGTGTGTGGTGAGCACCCAGCACCTACCATGCACACACAAGCCCCCAGCGCTACGGAAGCAAGCAGCTTCCCTGGAGGAAGTGCGAGGAGCCAGTGTCAGCCCCCACCACTGCTTTTGTAATGGGGAGCTGCACAATCACAGGAAGTCGAGCAGAGACAGGGTGCTGCAACAGCCACGGGTGGGCCTTGCCTGCTGTGAGGTTGCTAAATTCAGGCTTGTCCCTGGGTCTTGTTGGGGGTCACTGCGTCCACAGGAGGCACTGGCAGACCCTGAGCTCAGGTTGCAGAGCTCAATGTAGGATTTAGGGCCACAGCAGCTCAGCAAGGCAGTGAGTGCAGGAAACTTCACCCTTGCATCCCACCCAGGGAGCAAAAACAAACAAGGTATGAGACAAGGTTGTGTCGGGAGGGGAGACAGCCAAGGAGAGGCTCGCCCAGGGCCTCTGCCTCAGGATGGGTAGCAGTATGCTCCCAGCAGGGCTGGGTCACAGCTCTACCCTGGCCAGGACTAACAGCCCTTGAGCATCACCAAGGAACCACTGGAACTCTTTCCCCAGGAGGTGTGCATGGCATCAGGAAGATCTAGGACCCCACCTACATTTTAGTTAAATTTTTTGCAGTTTGAGGCCAAGGTGCATTATGTCCTGTTCCCACTCTACTTTCATTTTTTGCAGTTCAGGGTTGGTGTGTGTACTGGCCTGTTCCCCCTTTAGTTTCATTTTTTGCAGTTGAAGAATGTGTAATGTCACAGATGTTACACGGTGTCCCCGACCCAGCACTAATCAATATCAAACGAGCCATGTGAAGTAATACAATGGTGGTGTTGCCAGCAAAGTTGGGAGCAGCCATGTGAGCTGGTGTTTGCCTGGGTATGATGGGGTCAGTATTGCTCTTTGTAGCAGTGTGGCTTGCTTGGCCAGATGTCAGGAAGGGAGATAATTCTGGGAGAGTAGGCTGGGAGCCAAGAGCTGGGAGTTTTGGGGAGGATTGCTCCATGGTCTCAGCTCATAATGACCCAGGTCTGCTATTTTTCATTGCTTTCTGTGCTCTTGTGCCAGTCCCACAGGCAAGCAGCTCTGAGTTGGGGAGAGGAGCTAAGCTCAGCCTGGACCTCATGCCTTGGATTAAAGGGCAGCAATGACAGAAGTGCTTATAATGAGTCCTTTGGCTGAGGACTTTATTGTTTAAAGCAGAGGAGCAGGAGCCATCTGGTATTCCTGCTACCCTCCCTGTCCTGTTTGCTGCAGTCCCTGTTCTTTCTCCTAGCATGCTGGAGGGATCAGAGCATCTTCTGCAGGTGCACTGGTGCTGCTTGCATGCACACACAGCCCCACATTTTGCCTTAGGCCAGTGGTATGGTCCCAGCTTGCATCCCCACCTTGTTCCTTCTGTTATGCCCAAGGTATTTCCCTTGTGTCCCAGCAAGTGCCTGTGTCAGCATTGTGGGACTACACTGGCAGACTGGAAGCATGAGCTAGCTTTTCAGGGCAAAATAGCCTGGACAGTCCCTGGCAGGTCCCAGATGGGTGTTGCCAGATGGAAACAGAACCTTTTTTGCTTGTTGATTCCTCAAGTATCACAGTATCTTCTCCTTTTCATGATAGTGATGTATTGAAAATTGTGAAAACATAAAATGAAATTTGTTTTCTATTGCCAAGGAAGTCCTGGGCTGTGTAACCAATGCAAAACACTTCCTGATCTAGGCTTTAAAGGAATCAGGTTTGCCCTTTTAAAAAAAAAATGTATTAGTGTTTCTCAGAGAGATGGAAAATTCAGTCAGTAGCAGAAACAAGATATATCCACTTCTTCAAGCGGAATCTAAATCCTGTGTCATCATCTGTCCTATTTTTATCCACTAGCACCAGCTGCTGGGTATTGGTGGAAACAGAAAAACGAACAGAAATCTGAAAAATGATTTAAAAAGTAGCTGGAAATACAGTGATGGAGCCACTGCCTCCTTCCAGCTCTCACAGATGAGCCCCTCAGCCCTGGGCCTGCTGAACCTCCAAGGGTCATGTTAGGACCACTTTGGCAAAGTGTCTAAGGCAGAAGGCAGAGAGGTCACGCTGTGATGCCTAAAAAAGTCCAGCCAGTGCCAGATGTGCCCTTCTCCTATTCTCTTTCCTGGTCATGTCTGGACACCAGGGTCTTGGCTGGGGACACACCACCATGCTTTTCTCGGGGGGTACAGCCCTGCTGAAGGGACTCTTGGGGCAGGGTATTTAGGAGTTTTCCCCAGGCCTGGGTTGGGAGGGCAGCTGGCAGCCAGCCACCACTGCACATCCGCCGGGGCTGGGAAACGGAGGCTGACGGCTCTGCAAGAGTCATTTGCAACCGCCCCGTGCATTCGGGCACCCGAGAGCTTCCTCTGCTCTGCTCACGCAGGGAGCAGTATTGGCCACGGCAGTACACTGAGGCTGTGCCTTATCCTTCTGCCTGGCCACAGCCCGGTTTGTCCCCTATCTCTAGGACGTAACCCCGGGGGGCGTTACCCAGAGCATAGCATAAGGTTTACAGGCACAGTACTGCTGCACACTGCCAGGGAGGGGAGCTGGGACAGTCCCCATCCCCAGGGACCCTGCTGCCCTCACCCTTCTTGTCTTTTTCAGTCCCAGTGCAGCATGAAACCTCCCTGTGGGAGGGTGGCTGCTGGGTGAGACAAACCCCACAAGTTTGAGGCACAGCAGAAGACAGAGCCAAGCCCTGCATCCCCACAGAAACCTTTTATTTTGCATCTGGTGAACTTGCCTAAGAAAGCATGAACCTCTGGGCTGAGAGCTGCACAAATGCAGCATGTTGGCATAGGCAAAATCTGCCTAGGGACTCCCTGCGGTCCTGAGCTTGCTGGATTTTCCCACTTGCTATTATTTTATCCGTGTGAAGATGCTGGTGCCAATCCTGCAGAAAACACCGAATCAGATGGGGTCATTTATGCTGTGGAAGGTAGAGGGGAAACCCAAGGGAAGCATTGTGTGGCTGACTGGGGTACTTGAGGTTCCAACAGCCTGTAGTGGAGGTTGGGCCAAGTGCTGGCATCTTTTCTTCCTCTCTCCCTGCTGTGGAGAGTGGAAAGAAGGTCCGGGGGGGCGCCCTCTGTGGTCAGACGCCATCCTGGGATCCTCCACCCTGAGGAACATCTAGCGTGCAGGGGATGGACCACGTTACACAGATGCTCCTTAGCCCTTGCATATCACTGGTGACAAACCCATTCCACCCTCACGGTCCTCCTATGCTTCACCCCATGGGATGTTTCCCTCCTCCAGCCTGAGCTGCAGGAGACCCTGGCAGGGCAGTGGCTGGGACCCAGCACTCACCGGGTGGCTTTCCAGTCCTCTGCAGGACTGTTGGCTGCCTCTCGCAGGAGCCACAGGGCATGCAGAGTCTCCTCCCCGTTGGTGTCCACGTAGCACTGGCCCAGGAAGACAGTTGTCCGAGCAGTATCTGAGTCTGGAAGGGTTTAAGGTGATGTGAGTCAGGCAGTGAGGCACAAGATGACCCTGTGTCCTGCTGGCATCTCTGCTACAGGATGATGGCCTCCTGCTGCCTACCTTGGAGCCGCCAGTTCACAGTAAAGGAGAAGGTGGGTTGTGGGACCAGCTCTGTGTCTTGCTGGGACCCCTCCAGTGGTGAGGTGAGGAGTTCTGAGTAGCCAGCAGCAGGTCCTGGCAGGTAAAAACCGGAGAATCTGTTGTCCTTGTCCAGGGTGGACACAACCATCCGGCAGCTGGTGTCACTCCGCCACGACCCGGAGAGGAGGCACTGCAAGGCCAGTGCTGTGGGTTGGAGTGACCAGGCAGGGAGGGGGGCATTCTGCTCCCACCCCTTCACCCTGGCTCTGCCCAGAGATGTCTGCAGCAGTGGGTGGTGCGCCACAGACCTGATGTACCACCAGCATCAACCATCTCAGTGTGAGCATCATGTCTGAGCTCTGATTACATTCAGCTCAGCTGCTGTTCTGGATGGTTTCACCCACCCAAGGGGGGAGTGAGTTCCCCCCATGCTGAAGCAGTAGGTCTACTGCTTTCCCTACACTCTAGGGGGGAAAACAGGAGCTGTCTGGGGTATTGCTCTGTTTGCCTTCCTCTGAATGATTTCCTGCAGCAAGACGGATCCTTGCAGGAGCAGTCCCTTCCTCTCAACCTCTTTGCAGCTTCCCTCAGCGCTGCACTGTGCTGCTCCCACCAGTTCCAGCAGCCCAGCCCTGGCTCCCTGTTGAGCTATGATGCCCCAGCAGCTGACTTTGAGGTCTAGCAGGGTGTCAGCACCACATCCCCATTGTCATCTGTCCCCGTACCTTCCTCTCCACATGGGCAATGCACACTGCCAGGGCAAGGGCAAGGACCAGGGCAAAAGCACTTCTTCCCATGGCTCCAAGGCTGCCAAGAGCTCCTCCCAGCCCTGCAGCCCAGCACCCTTTATAGGGCTGTAACTGGAGCCCCATCAGCACCAGGATGGCAGCTGTGACATGAATGGCTTGATGTCAGGGTGCCCGGCACAGGCAAGGGAGGTGAGGAGGTCTGCATGACCTGGTCAGAGCTGAAGGAACGCAGGAGTAAGCACGGCTGTGCAGAGGGGTGGAGGCACAAGTTTTTTATAAGGCCCTATAGTAGCCTGGAAAGCATCAGTACCTTCTTTGGGAATCTGCCTCCCATGCACGAAGGCTGGAAATGACCACCTATTTCAACATTTACTCCCTCCCTGCTTTGCTGGTGCCACTGGCTGACCAGGGTGCTGCAGCACTGCACAGAAGGGAAAGCTTACTCATTTTAGAAGCAGTAACATTTCTCCAGTCTCTTCTGAATGTCAGCTCCTGATTTTGATGCTTTTGCTTTTGCTTTTACTTTTATGAGTTAGAGGAAGAAGCAACGGCAGCAGCATTACGGAGGTCTCAGTGACTGAGTTTGCTAAACACATAGAGCATAATAACCAGCATTGTATTCACACTTCTTCCTTATATTTGCCGCTCTAAAGCGCCTTTGATGCGCAAAATGCAGCGTGCACTGTCCCTGTCTTCCTGAGCCATGCCTTTGCTGTGATGCCTGTAGCAGGCATATGGCTGTGGCAGCTGAAAATTCAGCTGTTTCCAAGACAGCAGTGTTTGTGGCAGTGCATGGCAGCAGGGCTGCAGCATGCAAACTGGGGGCAGGGGAGTGCCCCTTTGGGGTGGCACCTCTCAGTGCCCACTGCTAGCCCTGGCACATCCTGGCACCTTGTGCTCAGTACATGTCTTGCTCATCTAGGTAGCCTCAAAAGCTGGGCCAAGTGGAAAACACCCCTCTCCTATCCCATCCTTCCTCCCTTTTGTCTTTTTCAGTCCCAAACTCATGGCCTATGACAGGGACTAGGAGAAATTTCCCCTGGGGATTCTTTTGCTGTTGTCCAGGATGACACACTATGTTCTTTTGGCTTGCTCCTGCCTTTCTGTGCTGTTTGGCAGGGACAAGCCACCTTGTTAGAGATCCCAGGGTGGTGGCAGGTATCCCTCCACTTCATGGCACCATGCTGCAGCTTCGCTAGAGCTGGACCAGACTTGATGGACTGTGTGGCCACGGTGTTGTCATCCCCGGGGCTGGGATATTTTTGTAGCTCTTCCACAAGAGGCTTCCTCTTCACCCACAGAACTGCCAAAAGCTGTGTCAAAAGAGCTGATTGCTCTTTTGTGGTAGGTGTCCACAGAGGCAAATAGAGAAGCACTGTCAAAGTGCAGTGGTAGAGAAGGGAAAAATCCCTGAGTGTAGCCCAGGTGGACGGGATGGGACAGGGGCTTTGACTTGTGCACATTTTACTTGAGGTGCTATACAGGACAAAGAAAGTTCTTAATCAACATCTCAAATCTACTGATAATGCTGCCTTCATTGCCCAGTTCAACAGAGTATGGAGTCCCAGTACTGGAAAGGGTTGGTGGTAACGGATACAAAGGCACTGCAAAGAAGTGAGCTGAATTCAGGCTGCTGCTGCTAGTTCTGCGACCATCAGGCAGATGTGGAAGGATGACACAGGGTGGAAGTTTGGGTTTAGATGGGATAGGAAATGAGCCCAAGGAGGTGGATGAGTGGGATCAGGGAGAGATGCAGATGTCCCTGTGGAAGGGTGGTGGTGACACCTCACCTCAGCAAGGGTATCTTTAGGGACAGAAGGTGTATCAAGGACAGACTTTAAGAAATGGCAACCACAGCTGATGAATTTTAAATTTTATTCTCAGTTGGGAGGCAGGTTTTTCTTGCCTTGTTGGGGGGTTAGGCTGCAGCCAGACCATCCCATCATGGGGCTGGCGAAGACGCAGCCTCACAGGGAGTGGACAAGTTGGGCAGGATCTTTCCTTTTATGGTGCGTTTGCGTGTGAAGACGTTTCTGCCCACCCTGTGAAAAGTTGAGAGTTCCTGTGGGATGACCCACAGACACTGCCCACTCAGAGCTGCCAGTGCTCACAGCAGTGGTGGGGGTGTCCCTAAATGTCACCCAAGTTTCCTCAAGCGAGGAATCCTCTGTGGGATTAGTGCCCCCCATATCCCCCCCCTACCTTGTGGCTTTCCAGTCCTCCTCAAGGGACCCAACAGCTTCACGCAGCAGCCACATGGTGCTCAGCATCTCCTTTCCACCTGCATCCACAAAGCATTGCCCCACGAAGGCAGTGGTGGCATCTAGGAGGAAGCACTTATTGGGAGATCTGTGGGGAAAATGACTACTTCCCCTGCCCCATTGTCCTCCCAGACACAGCTGTGTTCCTGCTCCAATGGCCACACAACCCTCAAACCAATGCTGGAGGGTCCTGCCCTTCCCTGTGGCTCCCTCTGACAAGGCAGGGTTTGTAGCATCACATCCCACTTGTGCTCACGGGGTCTGGATCCACCGTGGTTGCCCCAAAGATGTTGGGTGGGGAAGGGCTCCCCTGTTCAAGCCCAGCATTGCCCCTTAGCCCCATGCTGTGCAGGTGTTGCTGCTTAGCTGCACCAAAGCATCACCCTGCTGAATTCCTGGCAAAAGAAAATTCCTGCTGGCTGCATGTGCAGCTTCCATTGACACTGCTGTGCCATCCCCAGGTGTCCCAGGACTTACTGGAGAACTTGTCCCAGCGCACAGTGAAGGCAAAAGTGGGCCAGCCCTCCTCTCCAAGCTGCTGCTGGGCACCCTTCAGAGGGGAGATTTGGGCACAGCCGCTGGAGAGGGTGACTTGTGTGAGGTATTGTCCCTGGAAGTCCCCGTTGTCCCTCAACACGGAAATCTCCATCAGTGAGTCCTGGTCATTCTTCCACAGTCCGTTCAGCTGGCACTGAAGGAATACAGCAACACACTCTCTGTCCTTGCATGCAGAGGAACCATCTCTGCCATCCCTGCCATCCCTGCCATGCCATCCCAGCTGCTGCCCCATACCAGGGGAGCCACAAGCCCTGCTGTGAGTGCAGCTGCAGGGCACTGGCTATCCCTAATCCCAGTCTGGAGAAATGCTGCCCCAGGGTGCTGCTGAGACGATGGTGGAGCAAGGCCAGAATGTCTCAGCCCTGCAGCATGCACGGTACACCCAGACACAGACCCAGACATTGGAGGGGGTGTCACATGCATGGTGCTTCCAGGCACAAACCCCAAGGGATGGAATGCCCTGTGCATGGTTCCCTTATGGGAACAAATAATTTTTGAGGTGGTACCAGGTGGCTGAGGGTGATCTGGGGGTACCTTGCCCTCTGTCTGGACTTGGTTCTTGCAAAGCTCTCCTCTTGTCTAAGCCTAAAATGGCATTTAAGGGAGAACTCCTGGCTGCCCACACTGCACCCCAGTGCCGTGTCTGCCATGCTCCCGCTGTCACCCATCCCCGTACCTTCCTGCCTGCAGGAGCAACGCTCTCTGCCAGGGCCACGGCGAGGACCAGGATGAAAGCGCCGCCCTCCATAGCTGCAGGGCTGTGAAATTCCCGGCCCAGCTCCCTCTCTGCCCTGCATCCCAAACTCCTTTATAGGGCTGTAACCGGAGCCACGACGGCTGGCAAATGCGGCGTGAGTGTCCTGATGTCAGCGTGCCCAGGCCAGGTGAGGTGAGGAGGTCTGCCTGACCTGGGCAGCGCTGGGGGAACGCAGGGATGAGCACGGCTGTGCAGGGAGGTGGGGATGCAGGGATGATTTACACATCCACCGTCCAACAGGGTCTGCCAGCCCCATTCCTTAGTGTCGGAGCCCTGGGGGCAGGCACGGCTGGATACTGTCCCACTATCACTGACCCAATGCTGCCACCTAAACACAGGCTGCAGCAAGCGCAGTCCGTGAAGTAATGAAGTCTGCTGCACGGACTGGTGACGTGTCTGCCCGCAGCGGCTCAGCCCTGTCACCGTCCCTCCTGCGTTGTAAGTGTCTGCTGCTCTTTCTGTTTCTGTGTCCTGGCTGTGCTGGGCTTTCCTTAGGTTTGGGACCTAAAACTGTCACTGCAGCGGGAACTCTTGAATCAGTCATTCTTCCAAGTGCAGAAAGGCTTTCCTGGAAGATATGTAGAGGTTTGCTTATTCCTGTGGGAGGGTGTGTTCTGTGCACGGTGCCTCTAGACACCGTGGGAGACAATGCCATATGTGTGAGGCTTTGAGGCTGGGCAGGGCCCCGTCTAAAGGGTTTCCTGATGACGCAAGCCTGTAATGGGGGTGCTCAGACTGCCTGGCATTTGCACAGGGGCACAGGAGACACATCCTCTAAGATACCACTCTAACCAGGTGAACATGTCACTCCCAATGCTGCAGGGGAAAATAGAAGTGGTATCTGGCTGTGTCCAGATCATGCGGTGCCTCTCTGGCCCCTGCCCAAGCACAAGGGATGAGATCTGCTTTGACAATCCTTCTCATCTTTCCTGGGCCTGAATGCAAGGAAACCCACTCTCCTCTTCCTCAGGGAGCAGGATCCTATGTTCAAATTGCACTTTGCCTTTAATTAAAAAAATAATAGAGCTGTGTTCAATTCCCATCCTGGGGACTTGCTGCAAAAGCTCTTGGGATCTTGACACTGCTCTCCCTTGCTTGCTGCCCAGCTGGCTCTCAGCACTTAGGCCTTGGCTCTCCCCTGTGGGCTCCATGCAACACTCACAGAGGCAGCCCCAGTACAGAGCAAGGATGGACAAGTGCTCTGCAGCCCACCTACTAGCTTTCCAGTCATCCTTGGGCATGTCAGCCTCATCTTGCATGATCCATGTGATCCTCAGTATTTCCTTTCTGTCCTCATCTATGAAGTTTTGGCCCATGGAGGCAGTGATGGAGTCTGCAGTTGTCGCCCTGTATTCTCTTGGGCTTGAGATTTTTACTGCTGGCTACTGCTGGCTCTTTCCCGTGGGAACAGATTACCATTCTCACAGCAGTGTCTTTGTTGTTTTGTAAACACTAAAGAGAGCTTTGCCCTTCTCACGCAAGTTTCCCAAAACAATCTCTGTCACCTGTTGTTTGCTGAAGGAGAAGAGACGCAGTCCTTCTCTGACCAATCGCAGCCCCTTTTGCAGAGCATCTTATAGAAGCATAAAGATTCAAAAAGTGAAAGCCTTCTGACCACCTTGAACCATCTGTGTGCTTTTCCTTGCCGCCCAATCACTGTAACATGCAGTCTGTGAAGGGATGGGATGAGACAGTGCTGGGATGGGCCTGTCCCTCTTAGGCACCCAGTTTGTCAGTGGGAATGGCTGCTTGTGGGTGATGTTTCCCTTCCCAGCCTCCTGTCCTGCTGGAATCTTGAATAGGCATGGGATATGCAGGGTATAGTGGCATGAGCCCAGCTGAGCTGGACATCAGAGGAAGGGCTGGGATACTCCAAGGACATCTCATTGGAGGCTAGAGGAGCTCTGAGATTACAAGAGGAAGGCTGGGAAAGGAGAAGCACCTGAAAAGCCTTAGTTGACAGCTGAAGGTGGGCTGGTTCTTCTGGTTCATCAAGTGTGTCACCTGCACCAGTGATGCCTAGGCCTCCTTCATGGTGTGTGGTAGCAGCCAGTGAAGTTGCCTTTTCTGTTCACAGCCAAGATAGTTACATTGGAGTTGGCCCACTCAGCGGTCAGTGACCCCCTGCCTGGTCAGGGTGCAGTGCAGTGGAGGAGACTCAGCACTGGTGCCACAGCACAGCCTGGGTGGGGCTGGGTGGCAGGAGTGAGTAACCCTCTGAGCCATGTGGGGCAAGCTGGACAAGCTGCAGGTCCCTCATCCACACAAGGGCTTATATTGACAAATTTGGTAATCTCAGCTGTAGGGTGGGGAGGCAGAACACATCTGGAAGTGTGCCCTGCTTCCAAGCCAGCCCCAGGAAGGGCTGAGAACGTAGCTAAGGAGCTCCTCCGTTCTCTCAGGATGGCAGTCTGTGGTTGGCAACGCTACAGCTGGAACAAGGCCATGGAGAGAGGCAGAAGAGCAGAGCACAATGTGTGGTCCTGACCAGTGGACCAGCAGAAATGATGGAAGGGATTAGAGCTATGTATCTTCATTCATCAGGGAAGTTATGGCTTGAAAATCATATTTATTCTTATGTCATCTCTGCAGAGTGGAGGGGTACCAGATTTTAGTACACCCAAACCCACCAACCATGCAGTCCCTCGAGTGACCTGGGAACTCCCTGCCTCTGTCTGCTTAGGTGGGTCAGCAGCTGCACTCAGAGAGATGTTGAGCACCAAGAGGTTCAGTGTTGAGACATTTGTAGACGGTTGACAGGAGCAGTCCCCGCAGAAACGGTTGTGTAGGACAGTTTTCCACATGTGGTTAAGACATGTAAGTGCTGGAGGACCCCTGCAGTTGAAACTCCTTCTCCATTCTAACAGTGACTATCTGTTTGAAGGGATTTGATCCTTATGCAAACATCCTTCCATGCCAAGATCCGAATAAATTTGGGTTTTGGATTTTTTTTAATTGATACACTATATATGCAAACAGCTGTGCCACACAGACACGTCTATGTGATTTCAGGTGCCTCCTGCCTCCACCAGCTCCCCCTGCCCCTGGAGGCATTCACAGTGTGTGAATGACCCTGATCAAGGCTTGTCATGCAGCAGAAACAGTGGGTTTTCCTGCAGTGGGGCTGAAGGGGAAGCCCTGCTTACGTTTGCTTTGCTGATGAGGCTGTGCTAGAAGGAAACAGATGGTGCTGGGTTTGCAGACAAAAACCATGAGCAGGTATGCAGCTGAATAAAACCCAGAGCTGAGGGATGCTGGATGTCCACGGAGAAACATCCCCTTCTTTAACCACTTCCAGGTGCCTCCAGGCGCCCTGGCACACCATGTCCTCTCACCTGTCACCCCAAATCCGAGGTGTGGCACGGATGTGTTGCAGCCTAGCTGGGTGCCCTCATGTAGGGACTGGCCTTGGAAATAGCTCTGCCAGCTCATGCCTGTCAAGTTTCTCATCAGCTCTGTGGCTACCTGCTGGGGTTTGCAAGATGCTCCAAGTGTGGTCAGCACTGCTGCCTTCCTGAAGCAGCTGGGAATGCTGCACAGCCTCAGGAGAGCCCTGCCCTGGGGAAATGTTGGCATGAAGGCAATAATGAGGTCAGGGGGATGCACGCAGTGAGGCTGAAGGCTTAGCGGGGTGCCTCACTGCTAGCTGGTCATACCTCAGGTGAGAGCAGAGTCCTGTGGTCCCTCTGCCTCTTCCTTTCTCAGTCCTCAGCCTCCTCTAAAAGCATGTAAAAGGCTGTGCAGATGCATAAATGCATAGCACAGGACTGGCGTAAAGGCATTCTGGTCAGAAATGCTGTAAGGGAACTGAAAGGGCTGGAGAAATGCCAGTGAGGCACTGAGAAGGGAACAGCAGCACTGCTCTAGAAGCGGAAGATGAACCCCAGGGAGAAAGACATGAGAAGCAAACCACATGCAAGTTTGCAACAAAGCAGGCAAAAACACGGAGCAAGCAAACTTGCCAAAGCCACAGGTTCTGTTAGCAAAGCTCTCCCACCCACAGCATTTGTGGTAGAAAAGCCAGGGGAGCAGTGGGGGTAGCAGCCCCAGCAGCTCAGTCCTACTTTTAAGTTCATCAAATCCCAGGCAGTATGCCAGCTCAGAGCATGCAGCACTATCCCTGGTTGTTTTGAGATTCAAAGACACAAGGACTAAGTTTCAGGTTCAGACCCAGAGCTGATTTCCAGAAAATCATTTGCTTTGGCTTAGAGGCGTGTCTAAGGCAGCACAGGCACTGCCTGTTCTCTTCAGTCACATAGTCCACTGGGCAGAGATTTGAGAGGTATTTGCTAGTCATTAGCTTTCCAGTAAATCACATGTTTCCCAGGAAGAGTTTTGGGCTTGTTGTACTGCAGCTACTGGCTCTGTGTGGGTGGTACAGAGCAACCCTTGGCTCTTTACAGGGGTGTGGATGCACCAAGATCCATCACCTGCCTGCTTAAGGGCCATGTCAGAGCCAGGGGCCTCTGGATTCCCAGCCAGGTTTTCAGGATGCAGAAGAGCTCCCCAGCTTAGCCTCCCACCACATTCACCAGGCTTTCATTAGGAAAAAGTGAGTGCTGGTCACAGTTAGTTTCAGAGGGTTACTTTGGGGATGCACCATCCTGTTAGGGCTGGAAAAGGGGCTTTCTTGGGGCCAGTCTCTTCTCAGAACAACGGAATGAGAGTTTCATCCCACAGCCACCCTCCACCGTGTTTTAGCACAGCTTTTCCAGGACATATCCACAGACTGCACAAGGCTGTGTTTAAATATCTTTAATTTTATTTGGTGTTTTTTGAGACATCCTTCTCCAGAGCTGGAAACACCAGGGCATGCTGGTACACACTGATCCTGCTCAGGGGACTCCTGTCTCCCAGCTGGGGCCAGAATAAGATGCTTCTCCCTCCTTTCAGCCTATTCGAGTGAAGGTGTTGCGGCCGGTCCTGTAGGGGAGCAGTGGCCCATTGGTGCCCAGCCAGCAGCAGGGTAAGGATCCCAGAGGGACTAGAGGTACCTTGGCTCACCTGGTGGCTTTCCAGTCGTCTAGCTGTGAGCCAACTTTCTCTCGCAGCAACCAGGAGGTGTGCAGGACCTCCTTCCCATCATCCCTATTGAAGCACTGGCCCACAAAGACAGCTGTGGAGTCTAAAGCAGTGGTGGCAGTTAGCATTCCAACAGAACCCCAGCTGATTTTGGAGCTTGACAGGCCTCACTGGGTTTAATGCTCACGGAGCCTGAGTGGATTCCGATATTTGCAGGGAAATGCTGTGTTGCAGAGGTGTTGTCAAAGCAACCCTTTGTGTTGCCTCACCCACCTTGTTTTGGGAGGTGTACTGCTGTCTGCAGACACCATCCAGAGTGGGGAGAGATCGGAGAAGGAGAGGCAGGAGACAGCAGAGAGAACAGAGGGATCAGGATGGGCATTGGGATCTGCCTGAGCTCCCCTCTCCATCCCACCACCCCAACCAACAACAGCCATCATGCAACTACAGACCTGAGAACTTCTTCCAGTTGACAGTGAAGCCAAAGGTGCACTGTCCATCCTCATCCAAGTGCTGGGAACCAGTGAGTGGGGATGGCTGGATGGGTTTCTTGGTGCTTGACACGGCGGTGTGGTACTCGCCAGAGAAGTTTCCGTCGTCGTCAACCTTGAGCACTTGCATCTTGGAGCCCAGATCATTCTCCCACCAGCCGGTCAGGTTGCAAGGCTGCAGATAAACAGACATGTCCCTGGGGGCTGCCTGTACACAGCCCTTACAGGCTGAGCCCCCTGCCCATAACCCCTGATGCCCATGGGGTGCTGGCACTCACCTTGATATCCCTTGTGCCTTTCCCCAGGGAGCTCAGATACCACCTGCTTTTGGTTGCCTTCTCCTCTCTCTCATTGGCCTTTTTCTCCCCAGGGTACTCACCTTCCTGGCAGAGGAGCTTGAAAAGGAGCAAAAACACAGGTCAGGCTGTGGATGGTGGTACTGCAGAGTGTTCCTGGAGTCCTGAGAGTGCTCAAGCATTCATTTTTAAAAGACATGATTCATAAAGTTGCTGCTATCTAAGCTACATCACGAGGGCCAAAAGCTGGGGTAAGGCAAGCAAAGGGGAGAGTTGAAGAGGAAAAGCAAAAGGTGGGAGCCCTGGATAGGCAGGAACATGGGCGGGACCCCTGCGGTAGCCCTGGCAGGTGAGCTGTGTGAATCTAGGGCACATCTGCCTGCGTTTGTGGGTACCTGTGCTGTGCTCAGCACACATGTAGCACAACAGGGAAGCTCACTGTGATGGGCATACCCCTCAGGTCCACAGTGGGCTCCGTCTCAGCCATCCTACCTGCAGTTCTAAGCGCTGCCTGTTCTCTCCCACACTGCACCGTCCGAGACAGGGGCAAGTCACCCGCTGGGGCAGGGTCCCCATGCTTCCCCTGCTCCAATTTCCCTCCAAGTCCCTGGGAGGGAAGTGCGGGATTCTCACATGCATGGCCCTTTGCACCAGAGAAGGAATTTCCACGCTCATCCCTCCCGGGCACGCGGACAACCCTGGAACATTACTTCCCTCACCTCCCTGGCAGAGGGTTTATTGATACCGTCTGGATACCCGCTGGAGCAGGGGATCCTCCTGTTGCCGAGTATTCCCCCCGCGGATGGGTCTTCCACGCTTGTCCCACCGCTAACGAGCGCTACAGCTCCCATATCGTGTTCCCCCCCTCCGGCGAGCCAGTCGTGTCCCTTCCCGAACACCAGGATCCCCAGGCGTGCTCCCATGTAGACTTCCCCGGAGCCGAGTTTCCCAGGTGTGTCTCCCAGCAGGGGCTCCCACCTGGAAGCCTGCGGCGGCCGCGGCCACGGACACCCCTACAGGCAGAGCGAGTACGGAGAGAACGCGGCGGCTCATCGGGATGCAGCGCCGGGAGCAGCTCGGGATGCAGCGCCGGGAGCAGCTCGGGATGCAGCGCGGGGTGCCGCTCGGGATGCAGCGGTGGCAGCGAATCACGCCGCGATAGTGACTCACAGACTTTTATTCCTCGGCTCCGCCACTGTTTCCGGGAAAGCCTAGGGTGGTATCTGAGGGAAGGACTGGTACCGGGAGGCGAAAGGAGAGAGGGACGGGGACAGATATGGCAATAGGGACAGGGGTAAAAATAGGTATGGGGGCAGGGCTGGCGATGAAGACAGGACGAGTTTGTACGTTGTGGTGGGGTGAGGACGGGGGCAAGGAAGAGCATATGGATGGGGACGGGAACAGGGACAGGGATGAGGATGGAAACAAGGGTAGGAGGGATGGGGACAGGGCAGGGATGGGGGCAGGGAGGAGGGACTGGGGGCAGGGATGGGAGTAGGCATGGGGACTGGAACAGGGATGGACACATAGATGGGGATGGGCAAAATAGGGATGCAGGAGTGGTTGCGTGGGATTGCCCACTGACATCACGCAGCCTGGGCGTCTTTAGCCTCATGTCTATTGGTTGAGGGCTGGGTCTAAATTTCCATCCTGCCTTGCAGGAGGTCCTGTGTCCCAAAGCACCCTCTGGTCACTACAGGAGATGGACAAGACAGAGAGTCCTGAGGGCTGGGCAAGGTATCTATACAGGGACAGCAGGTAATCTGCATTGAGTCCAGGGAATTGGAAGATGAAGGAAGCAAACCTGCTCCAACAGCAATAGGAAAACCTCTAAGTAGGGCATTGCAGGCTGGAGGTGAGCAGCCCAGGTTGCGCCTACCACGCAAGAGGAAAAGGTAAATGAAAGGTCAATAAACAGGCAGGATCACATCAAGGTCAGGGACAGGATGTGAGATAGTTAGGACAGCTGATAAACACAGATTGTGATGCAGAAGGGGTGGTGCCCCCAGTGCTGATTTCTTGTAAATTCTAGTTTTACTTTCAGTTTCCCTATTAAGCAAGCACAATGTTTGGATCATTCTCTGTCTTGCTGACTGCTTTCTTAGGAGAAACGAGAAGCTGGGGAATTTGCAGCTGTGAGGGTAATGAAATGACAGAAATTAAGTCATGTCCTGAGCCAACATGATTCTCAGTGGCCTCATGCCCCACTGTGCAGAGCTCCCAGCCTCATCCCCCACTTCCACTGGGGTCTCAAGGCTGTAGCCTGACAGACCACTCAGAGAAGTCTTTGGGTGCTTATGGTGCCGGTGGCAGCCACAGTGAACTTTTTGGGAGGGTAAGCAGGAGAATGAGCCCAGAACAACTAGGGCATTGCCAAGGATCAATAGGGATGAACTGAGGGCTCTGTGCAGAATGCAGGCAAGAGGATGAGGGTGCAAGGGTGAGGGTGAGGATGAAGGGTTACTTTTGACCAAAAGCTTGACCACTAGGCACATCAACTAGTTTTGTTCAGTCAGTACAAGCATACCCTGGAGAGTCTCAGGTCTGTGCACTCTGGGTGCAGCCCCAGAGCCCAGCAGGGAATGACGGAAAAGAGCAAAGGCTGAAGAAGTTTGGGGAAGGACAGGCACACTGTTAGAGGAAGAGGATGGCAGACAGGCCCTGACACTTTCTCAAGGCACTATGTGCTTTTTGCCCCAAAGTCCCTGCCCCATCCAGCAGTCTTGCCCCAGCAGCCCTGCAGCCCCTAGGCACCCTTTGCAGCTCTCCCTGCCCACACAGCTTCTCCTTTTGGTGATCAGGAACGGGAGTTAGGAGCTGTGCATCATGGATTAGGTAATTGATGACTTGGAAACTTCATGAGCTGCTGAAGTTATGGGTTAGTGAGGTCTGGTATTAGAGCAGTGCAAAGGGCATTGGGCCGTTGTTTGTTTCCTTTCCTGAGGTGCTGATAAAATAAAGTTTAACGTTCAGATAACATCCTGTGAATACGAACACCAGAAAGGATCCATATCCTGTTCCACCCCCCTGATCAGGCTGATCACCCTGATCAGGTGACAGCCAGTCAGTGGGAAGTACGTGTATACCTGCATACATACAACAGGTACACCTTCAGTATCTGCCTTTAGCCACCCCGTCTGCCCAGTAGTTCCCCATGGAGTCCTAGGTCTCTCTCCTGATGCCCCCAGCATCCAGCCTGGATTTTGGACCATCCCAACACCCCAGACTCCCCTCTGTGAGTCTGGGGTGTTGGGGTGGTCCAAAATCTGCATCCAGCTCTACCCCATATGTGCATGCAGCACTGAGACTCCCAACCAGAGCAGTAGTGGGAAAGGGAGTTTTATGGGAAGATGGGGTAGAGGGTGGTGCAGAGACACCAGATGAAGCCAGGTGAGAGTGCTGGCTTGCCTGCATGCAGCTTTCACCCCTACCCTCAGCTGTGGGGTATCCTGCTGCCCCATACTGTGGGTGCTGCCTGGAGCCACCCAGCACAGGGCCCCTGAGAATGTCCCACATGGGTGCACAGGCAAGGAGGCACCTGCTGAGGTCTGAATCCATGATCAGGAAGCAGAATTACCCAGCTACTGTCACCCAGCCCCATCTTCCCCAGCCCATCCAAAACTCTTCCCTGTTGTCCCCCTGCCAGCACCTTGCTCTCCTCATGGCCACAGAGTGGCTGCTTGTATAGCAGGGACACAAGGGACACAAGGGACACAAGGGACACATCTCTCTGCCATGTGGGAAAGGTTTATTTGGGTCCATGTGTGGGGACAGCAAGTGTGGGAATGGGGAGCCCCACCAGCAGGTTGCTGGGAGGCACTGGGAAGAAGCAGGGCAGGGTGAGGGTGTGTTTCCTTGCCAGGAGCCCAGCTTGGGACTGGGACACTGGGGAGACTTGGGGATGCAGAAGGGGAGCAGGGTGCAGGCAGCGCTGGTCCCTGTTCCCATCACTTGATGTGAGTGAAGATGGAAGTGCCGACCCTGCAGGGAAGATGTGCCAGCAGGATGGAAGGGAGGGCTGTGGGGTGAGATGGCAGGGGCAGAGCTCACCTTGTGGCTTTCCAGGTGTCCTTGTGTGACGGAACCTCTTCCCGCAGGAGCCACGTAGTCTCCAGTGTCTCCTTCCCACAGTGATACACAAAGCATTGGCCCACAAAGGCAGTGGTGGAGTCTGGAAAGGTTCGAGAGAGGCAGAGTGGGGTGAGAGCCTGCACCTCAAGACAGGGAAGCCTGGGCCACAGGCAGACAGACACCACCTGCTACATGCCCTGGACAGAGAGATGGACTTCCCCACCGAACTGGCCAGGGGGACTGCTTCCACATGAACCTGACAGAGATTTGGGCATCAGTCCTGCCATGCCCCTTGGATAGACAGATGGACACCCCCAATCACCTATTCCAGACAATCCTGAAACACACTACAGACAGACAGACAGCTCTCCCACCACTGCTTCCCATAGCAGGAATGTGTGTGTGTGGCCCACCTGTGCCCATGGCCAGGGTTCCTCTGGGTGCCACAGGGGATTTGAGGCACCAGGCGGGGTGTCCCCACTCCCAACATGGGCAGGGGATCAGTGTCACCGCTGTACCTGAGAACTGCCACTGCACGGTGAAGCCGAACACAGGGTGTCTCTTCACACTGGGATGCTGCTGGACCCCTTGAAGGGTGACACCAGGATCTGCTTGTTGGTGGCTGCCACTGCAGTGTGGTAGGAGCCTGAGAAAGTCCCGGCTGTGTTTGTGGCCGAAATGGTCATATTGGAGACCAGCTCATTTCTCTACAGGCCCTTCAGGTCACACTGGGGACCGGGGGTCATGTGGGTGTTTTGGGCAGTGCTGAGCCACAGCTGCCCCTCTCCCCCCACACCAGCCTCCCTAAGCAGTAGGATGTGTGTCCCATAGCATGACCCCTCTGTGTGGCAAGTGAGACCAGCGCATGGGCAACACCTCTCCCTCCCTGGGCAGGGCAGAGCTGGGAGTACTGGGTGCCCCCTATAACAGGGGTAGGTGACCCACAGAACCCCCAGGGACAGCACGGACAGAGCTGGCAGCCTCCTTGGTCATGGACACTGCACCGTGGCATGGCACAGCAGGACACAATAGGAGCAGACAAGCACTGTGTGTTGGGGTGTCACAGGACAGCACAGCATGGCATGCCAAAAACATGCAACCCTGTCAGCCCTGCACACTGTGCCGCAGAGGTGGCACAGCATGGCACTGGACAGTATGGCACAGCAGACTGTGCCACAGCACAGCGTGGAGCAGCACAGCACGGCAGGGCACGGCACAGCACCAGAAAGCACCACAGGAGCAGGCAGCCCCTTGGCCATTCCCAGTGCACTACCAGGGCATGCAGCCCCTCAGCCCCCACCCTGCACCCGCGACAGCACAGCACGGCTCGGCACAGCCGGACTCTGCCCCAGAGCTGCCCTTACCTCCCTGGATGCAGCATCAGGGGCCATGAGCAGGGCCAGGGCGAGCAGCTGACAGCAGCCCGGGGTCCCCATGGCGGTGGTGGCTGTCTGGTGCCCGGCTCTGCCTGCGCTGCTGCCCCTTTTATAGCAGAGAGAACCAGCCGGGCAGTGGCCGCCGAAACCGGGCCTCCTGCCAAGGGACAGCCGGTGGGAGATGGGTGACCAGCCACTGCTCCAGGCTGAATGGGCTCCTGTTCCCCTGGGCCAGCTGGGGGTCCCAAGGACCATGGTGGGGGGTGGGGGTGGGGCTGCAAAGGAGGGTTCTGTGCCATGGAGGGTCCCAGCAGGGGACAAGCATCCGGCCGCAGGTATGGTGACAGAAGGACACCATGGGGGGTATTGAGAATGTATGTGCTGAGCCATGACAGTGTTGTCCAGAAAAAATGGATTTGTTACCTGCTGCATAACAAGGCAGTAATTACACACCCTGAGAGAGACATTGATTATTTATTACTTTACTTCCACAAACCTCAGTGTTACTCACTTATTACTCCTCAGCTTATTCCAAAGATCAAGCATACCAACTATCAAAACATTTTGCTATTTACACATTTCACGAAACAAAGGCATTAATGTTCACTGGCTACAAGTTATTTAGTTCTCTTATTAAATACTATTCTCTCTCCTATTGGTTAAGAATTCTCTTCCATCTGATGCTAATTAATCTGAAGGCTCAGCCTTTCTCTTCTCTTGAGCTGGTGGGTTTCTTGACTCAGTGGGCCATAAGTATTGATCTGCCCCTGCCAGAATTTACTTTCTACCCAGTCAGAGCTGATTCAGCACTGAGTTTTTGCTGATCCAGTTGTCTTTATTAGGTTTTTCTTATCTTGGGGGTTTTGTCAAATATCCTGTAAATTCTGCACTCTTTGTGTCCATTAGCAGGGGTACATTGTTCATCCCAAGTTTTGTAACCTCCACCCAGATCTGAGATCATTAAAGCCCATCAAGACCTAAACCTTAACAAGGCAATTCTACCAAGTAATATCTCTTTCTAACACCTGGGCATAGCTTAGAGCTTGTTTGCTGCTGTTTCACAGACTAAATTTCCTTTCTTGTTGATTAGGCTTGAAAGCATAAAAAGATCAATCAAAGAACAAACCTTTTAAAGAAATATTTTACTTATCCCACATTTTGCAACAACATGACAGGAGACTGTGAGTATTTGCAGCAAAACTTTATTGGGAGAAGCAGGTGGTGCTGCTGGAGCAGGGGCAGCACCTCTGGCACTGTTGCTGGCCTGGGAGTCCCCCACTGCCACCCTCACTCCTGTGACTGCAGGCGGGTGAAGACATTGGTGCCGACCCTGCAGGGACAACAGAGGAGGAAATGTAAGGCAGGGATGTGACAGTGTCCAAACATGCAACCAGCTCTGCATTGCCCCACCACATTTGCACTTTGGCAGGACCCCAGGGGATGGTATATTTCCTTCCTATGTTTTACCCCTGCACAAAGCAATCAAGTGAACCTTGCCATGGAACTTCACTAAGTCGTGCATTTGCAAAGAGAAATTAAACATGCTTTTGCCAGCATGTGTGAGAGTGACTTCTTAATGACCTAAACCACACATTTGTGACAGCCCCAACCCCTCGAGGCTGCAAAGGGCACCTGTGCAGGGCAGGGATAGGGGGCTCACCTGGTGGCTTTCCAGTCATTTTTGATGTTCTCCACACGTGACCTCAGCAGCCACACGGTCCTCAAAACCTCCTTTCCATCATCATCCACGAAGCACTGGCCCGTGAAAACAGTGATGGAGTCTGCAGGGACAGGACAGGAGGTGGAGGGGAGCGTGGCCAAAGTGGCAGGTCAGGGGCTGCCCCAGCACAGGGGACAGTAGACCCCTGCTGCCCCCAGCCTCTGGGGACAGTAGGGTGGGGAAGCAGGCAGGAGAGCTCAGAGGACTGGGGAGGGTCACACAGAGATGGACAGACAGTGCAGGCTTCAGCCCCTGCTGCCTCTCCTACAGCCTGGGATTGGGAGCTGACAGCAACCAAGGAGCTCCAGGGACAAGGATGGGGGAGCCTCAGGAAGGGGAGAGGGAGAGCAGTGGGGATAGTGCAGGGAAAAGGGGAGAGGGAGAGCAGTGGGGATAGTGCAGGGAAAAGCAGGGAATCAGCAAGGACACTGCAAGGGGGTGCAGAAAAAGTTCAAGAGCAAAACAGGGAGGGCAGGGGAGGTCCAGGATACCATAAAGAGGCTGAGAAAGAAGTACCTGAAAAGCTCCAGTTGACAGTGAAGCCGAAGGTGGGCTGGCCCTTCTGGTTAGGACCCTTCTGCTGGGACCCTTGCAGTGGTGATATCTTGATCTCATTGGAAGTGGCTGTCACAGCCGTGTGGTAGGAGCCAGCAAAGACCCCATTTGCGTTCACAGTCGTGATGGTCATGTTGGAGCCCAGGTCATTGACCCAGCGCCCAGTCAGGGAGCACTGGAGAGCAGGGAATTCAGCACTGGTGCCTGCAGCCACAGCCCCCTGCCCACCCCACCCTGTGCATCCCACCTGGACAGTACCTTTTTCACAGAGAGGCTGTGAGCCCCCAGGGCCAGGAAGAGCACGAGGAGGAAGGGAGTTGCTTGCATCATCTCTGCAGCAGGCAGACAGCTGATGTACCTGGGGATGTGCTCCTTGCAGGTCTCTGCTGATGCTCCTGCTCCCTCTCTTTTTATTGCTGCTAGGGCTGTGGGTGGCAGCTCTTGCCAGGGCATTGTGCAATCTGGGTGTTTCCAAATCTGTGGTTCCCAGGCATGCCAGGGGGTAATTACAGCAAACATTCCCAGAAGTGAGTGTCCATCCTTGCTCCCCTGGCACCTTGCAGGGAGGCTCTGGCTCCTGCTGATCAGTGGTTGCCGGGAAATGTTGAACAGGGAAAATCCCTCTCTGGAGCTGTTTTCCATTCTGTCACCCATCTGCCACATCAGTTCTTGAGGTGATCTTGAGGATCCTTAACCCTGGTGACCTCAGGACTGGCTGCAGTACATACCTCACCCTGCTCTTCCTCACCCAGGCATGCCCACGCAAACGCACCCAAACCCACCCACCACCCAGGTTGTTTGGAGACTTGGCTTTCCCCCCCCCCCCCAATACTGATGGATCTAACAAAGGTCTGATGTGCACATTAAGCTGTTGCTTTTACAAACTGGTTTGTGTTGAAAGGAAATTATTTAGTTAATGAAAAACAAACATTCATTGAATATCTGGGACATTGGATTTTAATAGTGACAAGAGTATTTACACAGGGATTCTTAGACAGCTCTAAGAACATATTTTTGTAATTCCTCTTAAACTTGTTGCTGGCCAGGGAGGCTGAAGTGAATGGATTGAGCCAGAGTTTTTCACATATTTTTAAATGATTTTCAAGGCAGTCTCCTAAAACACATGTTTTAGTTCCCTCAGTCATCATAGCAAAAGCTGATGGAGCCTATTCACCAGAAAATAATACTTTTTGTAAACTGGAGACAAGGCAGCTCTTTGCAAGAGCTCAAAAATGAACAATATTTATTTTTATTTTTCTCAGTCTTTTCTTTCTCTTAAATTTCACATTTGAGCCCTGGTTTCTCTCTGACAGTAAAATTCATAGCTACCCTGGCTGGAGATCACATCGTATTTCTATTGCTGGCAACTCCACACCCCCCTCTCCTTCCTGTAGGAGCCCTACAGTCCTCTTGCACCCTACCTAGGAGAGATCCCTGTCGAGAGAGCTGGCTGCTAGCCAGACATTCATGCCCCAGTGTTTGCTGTCTCAGAAATCAACTGCATAATAATGTGTGTTTTCCCATATTGCTGCCATTTGCTTTGACTGGTTTTGGCAAGCAGGTGCTGCCCAGAGCATTGCCAATGTTTGAGATAACAAATAAGGTCAGTCTGGGAAGGTTGTGGTGGGCAGGAGGGACAGACATCATCCCTTCTCCATCACCCCCTCTCCATCACCCCCTCACCATCACCATGGTTCAGGGAGCTCCTGCCAGGACCCTGTGGATGGACAACACAAAGTCTCATGCTGCTGATGGCAGCCCTCAGCTCATTCACAGATGTAGGTTTATTTAGCATCACACAAACAATATTCTTTATTTGTTCACATAATCTTTATTTTTCCTGTACTTAACAGTTACCTGGTGCTTATCTTGCAGGTTCAGGGGCCAGCTCAGTGCTCAGGCAGGTAGACTTGACTGGTCTCAGCTGAGTGCTGAGGTGTCTCCATGGGGTCTGTGCTCTCCAAAGATCAGAGGGCAAAGTATCTTGGAGCTGGCAATCATCACCATGACTAAATTATGCAATGCCATACCTGAGCCCTGGCACAGCAGGAAGTGGGGGCAACCAGCAGGCATGGAAGAAATCCAAAGCAGGAAGCACTGAAGAAGTTAAAAATCAGCAGGGCTGTGGTTTAAAACCCATGTATGTTTAGGGTGTTGTGAAAAATAAGGGTTGCTGAATAATAGTAAGAAGCAATTCATGAACAATTTAACTTGCTGCTCAAACTGGAGTTGAGTTAGCCTTGAAAAACAATGGTGCTGGCAAAATGTCTGTGACCAGGGACTGTCCTCTCAGCCCTCAGCTACATCCATGCAGAAGCTGATGAAAGCTGAACCTATAAGATAGAAGACTTACTGAGCTGATACAGCCCAAAGTGGAGGAGAAATCAGAAATATCCCTTTATACAGACTGAACCCCAACCTTTGGAAGGCATGTTGCCTGGGGTGAAGGAACAGCGTTCGTACGTCAAACTAATACCAGTCCAGCCAGAGGCTGTGCTGGCTTCAGTGCCTGCTCTTGTTCCTTGCCAGCTGGATTGGGACATCTCTGCTGCTGTTGGAAGCTGCCAACAGGAGACAAATAGAGGTGGTAACCCCAGGTGTTCCTCACTGATGTACCAGCACCCCTGTGCCACCAGCCTTGCCACGGTGACCCATCCCTTTCCATTGTCTGTGGGCTTTGCCAAGTGAGGATGCCACCAGCTGCCCTGGGAGTGCTGCATCCAGGACAATTTGTCCTTCCTGGATATTGTTATTTCTCTACCCATGTGCTTGCAGGAACACTCCCCTGGGGAGTGAAGAAAAGGCCATTTGTCACCCACTGACAGCCCTGGGCCACTGCAGTGATCCCCTGCCTGCACCAGCTCCCAGAACAGACAAGTAGGGGAAGAATGCTCACAATAAGTAGGACGGGCTGCTTCCCCATTCCAGTCCTAAAGGCTGCTAAGGACTTAGGGAACACTAAGCTCTGAAGTGGACAGAAAGAGCTTATAGTCCTTCCTGTGGTGTCCTCAGGGCCCTCCTGCCTTTCCCTGTGATGTCCTCAGAGATGCCCTGACCTACCTGTGGTGCTCACAGAGTTCCACTGCCCTCCCTGTGATGCCTTTCATGCTCTTTCTTTCTGTCCAGCTCTATCCAAGATCAGGTGAGCTCCCTGTCCCTACCCTGCACAGGTCCCCCGTGCATCCCCAGAGAGGACTGGGCTATCCTATCCCATGGGTGTCCCTTAGCAGGAGGCTCAGCCCCCTCTGCTATAAAATAGTGGCTGAGTGGGCGTGGGGCTGCAGTGCAGGCAGAGCCCAGGCACCAGATGCCACCACCACCACCACCATGGGGACCCCAGGTTGCTGCTGCTGCTGCTCACCCTGGCCCTGCCTGTGCCCCGTGATGCTGCATCCAGGGAGGTAAGGGCAGCTCCAGGGCAGAGTCCAGCCATGCCAAGCCATGCTGTGCTGTCCTGGGTGCAGGGTGAGGGGTTGCACACCCTGGCTGTGCTGTGCCATGTTGTTTAACAGGCTGTATGCTCTTGTTGTGCCCTAAAATGCCATCCAGTGCAATCCCACACCATCCCACACCATCCCACCCCATTCCAGTGCCATCCCATGGTGCAGTGTCCATGACCATAGGAATTTCCAGCTCTGGCTGTGCCGTCTCTGTGGGTATGGTTGACTACCTAGCCCTGGTATAGAGGAGTAGCCAGCACTCCCAGCTCTGTCCTGCTCTGTCTGGGGAGGGAAAGGTGCTGTTCCAACTGGTGCTCATGCCACTGCTCCCTGGTGCTACAAAAGGGGGCCATGCTGGCCCCATGCATGCAGGACCTGTGTTCCACTGCTTAGGGAGGCTGGAGCAGGGGCTGTGACTCAGCACTGACCAAGGCATCCATTAAAACTCATAGTTCCCTGCACTCTCTGTCTGGAAACACAACAGGAAGGGCAGTAGACCTCCCTAATCCCCACCCCTCCCTAACCAGGTTGGTGCAAATGCTGTGCTGGCACAGGAAGGAGGAAAAGGAACCAAGGTGCCCAGCCCTAGGCAGAAAGGCACAGGGTTTGTTTAAGGGCCAGCCATTGGCACAGCTGCTCCCCACAGAGGCATTTTCTGGGTCCTGGCCTTACTGAGCCTTGCAGGCAGCAGAGAAGAAAGCAAAGATCAGGTCTTTCCTGCCATTACCTCTGGGAGGTGGGTAAGGAGGCGTATCCTGCTCCCTTCAGCAAAACTCCACAAGAACCAGCCACCACTGGGTCTTGTCACCTCCCTGCCTCCCCAGCCATCCAAGCCCAACCCAAGAAGAAACATGGGAGCAGAAAGGATTTCCTCTTCTGGCTTGGTCTGGTGGAAAGAAGACACTGAAGAAGAATGAGAGCAGACAGCTGGACAGATTTATTAAGAACTGAAGCGATTTATCCCCTTAAATGTGCTCCACTGCCTGCCCCCGGCACCAACAGGGAGGGGAGCCATGGTACCAGACCAGGACCTGCTTCTTGGGCTCAGATTGTCACTGTCCAGGGAGCCGGGTCTCCCCTGGGGATTGTATCTGCCACAGGTCCTCCTAGGGCAGAGCCAGTCAGCATGTGCAATATGTGCACCCCAGGACAACTACAGCATCCAGGTGCCTTGAGTGCACCAGTCCAATATCCTCACACACACATTCACCCACACCTTTTTTTCCCTGCAGGACAAGTCCCTACCTTACCCAGCCCACTGATTGCAGGAGAGAGGGCTCCTGTGCCCCTGGACAAGGTACCAGCTGCAGTTTGGGACAGCTGGGGAACCTGCAGGCTATCAGAGCCCTGAGTGCACAGAGATAGGGGGCTTTGGACTTGGTGTTCATGTGGATCCCTCAGGGTCAGTCTAGAGCAGGAATAAATTTTCCATGAGAAAAAGGGCAACACTGCTTGCTGAGTCAATTGTCCCTAAATAACACCTCAGGAAAAGAATAGGTGGGAGTGAAAAACTCTCTTTCCCAAAAAGATTTAAAAAAATTCTTCAGTAGAGTGAATGACTAACTCAGGTGTTGAACTACATTCCACCTTCCTCCTGGGGAGGCTGACAGCTCATCCAGCTAGTGCATCTCCAAAATCAGCTTTTCTCCCACAGTCTCTGGTTAAAGCCCTCACAACTCCAGCAATTTTGCTTTGGGGACCTGGCCAACCAGACCACCCTCATCTGTTTTTTTGTTACTGGGGCTTGTTCCTTAAGATAAGGACTATTTGAGGACCACACTTTCTCCTTCACTGTACTGGTGTCTCAGCCTCTGCACCAGCTACAGGAATCATCACAATGCCTTCAAAAGATGGGACACTGGCCAAAGGTGGACAAAGGACTGTCCAGGAGCAGCGAAGCTGGAGGTGTTTTTTCTGCTAAGGGCAAAAATGATGGCCAAGCCAGTCTGATAACATCAGAATTTATCTTGCAGCTGCAAAGCCCATGTTGTGGATACCGTTAGGTTTGTTTTTGTAACTACTGGGAATTTTTGGCAAAGAAAGTACAAGAAGATTTCAGTTTCAGGTCAAGAACAAACAAAACCAGCTTAGTCTGAGTGAGTTACAAAGTACTTTAATCCTTTCAGTTTTGTAATAGGGTGATGATGCAAAGGGTTGTGACCAAGACTGGGCAACGTGGAGAGAGAAGAGGCAGCCTGGGGGTGAAGAGGTCAGACTGAGGTACACATAACCCCTGGTGGTTTTCTGTGCCTGGTTGAAGATACCAGTAACTTTTCTCTCAAGGGAAAGTTAAAGACTTCTGAAAGTTCAGCTGTGCTTGCTGGTTAAGCAATTATTTCAGAAAATTATCAAGAAAAAGGAAAAACTCCCTCTGACTACAAGGAAAAAAATAATCAAAAATCTAAGGTAAGAATTCAAAGTATTTACCAGAACAGACTGAAGTATCACACTGAGCAAGCTATTGCCAAAACAGAAAATGTGAACAAAGAAACACAAAATGAAACCATGCAAACGAAAAGAAACCGAAAACAACTATCCAGCTTCTGAGCATGGAAACAACATGCCAGCCAAGCCAAAAGCAGCAGAGCAGCAGCACAGTGAGGACTACAATGAGATGAAAATCCCCTGCACACAGCTGAAAATAAATATAGCATTTGCAACACTTTCATTATTGACAATAAAGATAAGAAATATCATTGCAGAAGTCACGGAGACACCACAACATCTACCTGCAAGACAGACAAGAGCCAGGAGGCTCATCAGCCCAGGGACATGCCAGATGCTTATTCTCAGCCTGGTGACACCAGAGCCAGGGGAAGCAGAGGCTGGGATTGCTGGGGAGGCTGGGCAGTCCAACCAGAGAGCTTTGGTGGACTCCAAGCAAAAGCAGCAAATCCTTTCTCTCTATGCTCAAGCCAAGCAGCCCTGCAGATGTTTTCCCCCTGTGTGGCTCTGGAGATAGCCCAGGGGGTACTGGGAATCAGTGAAGGGCTGGTGTGCCCTTCTCTGGCAGAAGCTTGCAGGCACACTTTCTTCAGGACTGGATCACAGGCTGTTCCTGTTCCTACGTTGCATTTCTGACTTGTTCACTGCTGACTTGTGCACGCAGCAAGGCCATGTTAATGAGATTATGGACAGGAGTGATGCCAGCCAGGCAATGGATGAAAATAGATGGAAATAATCCACGAAATGTCAGAGTAACAGAGGACAGGAATTCACCAGTCTCGCCTCCAGTCAGCTCAGACCTCACCAGAGAGCAGGGAGAAATGCCACCTTCAGCAGCAGGAGTCTGAGGCTGGGGAAAGGCGGGCCAGATTCGGGACAGCACCACATTTCTTGTTTCCTCCCCAAAAGGGTATTACTGCAGGAGGGCTGGGCCAGATCCTGCCTGGAGCCCCAGGCACAGCCCCAACCCCACACTGGGTTAAACACAGGAGGCCATGACCATGTAAAGTCACCTGAAGCTCCCCTCTGTTGTCTCAACAGACAATGAAGTGGTTTGTCAAACACTCCTCACTTCACTCATCCGAGGCCTCTGCCTGCCCATGTCCACCAGAAAGCTTTGCTGTGACAACTGCCCATGGGCTATAAATGACCCTAGTGGTTCTTCACTGCCTCTCTCTCTTCAAGGTATTGCAGCACCAGCAGCTGCTCTGATCTCCCACCAAATATGAGGAGTCTGCAGCCAATTCTTCTATTGCAACTGAAGAGACACAGACAGACTTTAGGATCCTAACAAGTCGCAGTCCTCTTACATATTCATATAGACATTTTTAAGACAGCAAATAACATGTGGAAAGTTGCAAACATTTTTTTATCCTGTTCTTAAAGGAAAAGTGTTGGTGAGGAGATTTCTGCCACTGGCAGCTGAACCCTGGCCTTGACCAGTATGAAACAGTCATCACCAATCAGGTAGGGTCTTCGAGGGGAGTGAGTGTCACTGCAGCAGCCTGGGCAGTTGGGACATCTGCCACAGGGCTCATGTCATCCCCTGCGTGTGCTCCTCTCCTCCACAGTTCACGGTGTGCCTGCGGTGCAAGGGGCAGACGATTTACCAGCAGGTCTTGTCCGTGGAGAGACCCAGCAGCCTGCAGGGCTGGAACTGGGGCTACTGTGGCCACTACGCCTTTTACCATGCCCTGTACCCCCGTGCCTGGCTGGTCTACGAGCTGCCGGGGCAGAGCGTGGTGCTCACTTGCCGACAGGTCTCTCCTGTCATCCCCCATGACTATAAGGTAAGGCGGTGACGGCGTCGGCGAGGGCAGAGCTGCTTGTTAGCCGGGATTCCCGGCATTTCCCCATGTCTGCTGGGACTCAGCAGCGGTCCCAGGCGGGGGAAGCCCCGCAGCCATGCGGGAGCTCAGGATTGCAGCAAGGGATGGCTCAGCACTGCTGCACTGCCCGTGCTGGCTGCCAGCCCCAGGCGAGGGTGGCAGCTGTGCTGCTGACGTCTGACCTTCCTCTTACCCCGGCGCAGCACGTGAGCCTGTATCTACCTGCCGAGCAGATGAGTGATGAGACACCTGGCTGAGCCCTAACCACCGCTTTCCGCCTCTCTGCTGCCCGGCAGAGCGGTGTTTGCCAGCCCAGGGCTTCTCTTTTGAATTTTGTCTTGCCTGCCTCGCAAATTCCTCTGCTCCTCCTGCTGCTCCTCAGCTTGGCAACAGACTCCAACACCAAGTTATTGCTCCTAGTACTCTTGCACTACGAGGAGTGGGAGAGGAAGATCGAAGCATGGCAGAATCCCATCCTGGAGAACAGGTAGGGCAGATGAGAACATCTTCCCAGTGGCCTCCTGGGGTTGGCTGCCACAGGAGCATCACCACCTCTGCCTCTGAGGGTGAGCTTCCTTCTTTCCCGCAGCCAGCTGCCTTCCTGGTACAAGTCAGCCCTCTTCAATGAGCTCTACTTCATGACGGATGGGGGGACCGTGTGGATGGAGGTGCCCCCTGATTGCTGTGCCGAGGACCTGCAGGGGCCGGCGGGGGCAGGACTCTCCCACCTCCTCCCTGTCCTGCGGGAATACGGAAGGTTTGCTTATTTGGAAGGTAACTCACAAGGATGTGCGGGATTCTCCCAACTCAGCCCCTCCCATTGCTGTAGCCATGTGTCTTTAACCTGCCTCGGGGATGTTTTTCACACTCCAGTGTGTAGGGAGCAGTGCCATTCCCAGGAAAACCCCTTGCAGGCCTGAAGGATTCAGCATGAAGTGTTCCCCAGATCCCTGGTGCTCTATGTAGAGAACGAAGCCCTCTTTGAACGGGAGCCCCTGCCTGTGCTGGGAAAGATCCCCCTGTCCTGGGCCATGTGGAGGGAGGGCCTTTCCCCCTTTTCCCCTCCCTGTGGCAGTCTCCTTGCCCTCACCAGCTGCCCTGTCCTGCCAGGCCAGGAGTACCGGATGTACAACACCTACGATGTCCATTTCTACGCCTCCTTTGCTCTCATCATGCTGTGGCCCAAGCTGCAGATCAGCCTGCAGTATGACATTGGTGAGTGTCCCCAGAGGCCCTGCCTTGGGAAGAGATGGAGGGCTTGAGACAGCTGCTGCTGTAGGGATGGGTGCCATGGAGCCAGCATCCCCCTCCAGCTGCTCTGCTGTGCCCAGGACTTGCAGCCCTGGACTGTTGCTGCCTCAGCATCTCGGTGCCCAGCACTGGTGATGCCTCCTTGCCATGCTGGGGGTGCACAGCTGCCTCTGCCTGCCCTGCGGGAGCCCCATGTCTTCCCAGCTCTGTCCTTGCCCCTTGCAGAGCAGACACATGGAGCTGTTTGCAGACTCCCAGTGGGAGATGGGCTGCAGGCCATTGCTCCAGGCTGAGCGGTGTCCTGCTGGCCGGCACCAGGTGAGGTCCCAAGGAGCACCATGTGGTGGTGGACTGACAAAGAGGAGTCCAAACCATGGAGGGTCACAGCAGGGGTCACACACTGGCCTTCAGGGATGGTGGCAAGAGAGGCAGTGGAGTGCCATGGGCATTGATGTGTGAATGAGAGGAGACAGCAAGCGTTTGCAGCAAAGCTTTATTGGGAGAAGCAGGTGAGGCAGAAGGAAGGGCTACAAGTCTGGCACTGCCTCTTTTCTGGGAACTCCAATGCTCCCACCCTCACTCCATGTGCTTTTGCAGGCGCTTGAATTCATTGTAGCCAACCCTGTGGGAACACAGGCAGAAGAGATGTAAGGGTGGGACACTGGAGTGGCCCAATGACAGTCCAGCCATGCATCTTTCCCAAACATCTGCACCTTGTAAGGATGCCCAGGGAAGCAGTGCACAAGCACCCTGTCCTCCCTCACTTGCATACTAGCAGCAGCTCTGCCAAGTGCTGAGCACCACAGGCTGGGAGCATCACCCTTCATCCCCATCCTTGGGCCATTCAGGATTCCTCCTTAGGCCTTTGGCTTTGGAAATGTCTCTCAGGTGGTGAAGCCTCCCTTGAGCTTGTCACAGACACTTTGCACACCAAGTCTTTCTGTTGCCTTATCAGAAAGTGCTGAAACCAATACTCCAAAAGCCTTGGGATATTACTTGCCTGAATCATAGCCCAAGTGGTAAAATTTTATCATTACTGGAACTGTGAAAAATTCCTGTAATTACCATCTCACATTACATCCAGGATGAAGACTGACTGATGACTAAGGTAAATCATCCCATGTCTTTACAACAGCACTCCTAAGTGAGGCCCCTGAACTCTCCTGGACCACTGCAGAGGGCTGTGCACTCCCTACGAGTGCATGGCTGAAGGGATGTGAACACCCTGTAGCAAGTGCAGTATAACTTCTGCCAGTTGGATCTATAATTGTGGCAAATCCTCTCAAATCACTTTCTAAGTGTTAAATTAATCAATGGTTGAGTCCTGCCAAATCCTTTAAACAGCAAGCATTGAGCAAGTCTGAGACTAAGAGTGGAATCAGCCCCACCTAGGATCTGTCAGTAGTTTAGAAAGCAGTGAGTACCTTCCTGAACTTTGTGATTCATTTGAAGGGTCTCACTTCCTCTTTTCCATTTCCATTCTTCATGTAAATCATTCTAAATTGATTCCAACCTTTATTTCCTTCCTATGTTTTACCCCTGCACAAAGCAGTCAAGTGAACCTTGCCATGGAACTTCACTAAGTCGTGCATTTGCAAAGAGAAATTAAACATGCTTTTGCCAGCATGTGTGAGAGTGACTCCTTAATGACCTAAACCACACATTTGTGACAGCCCCAACCCCTCGAGGCTGCAAAGGGCACCTGTGCAGGGCAGGGATAGGGGGCTCACCTGGTGGCTTTCCAGTCATTTTTGATGTTCTCCACACGTGACCTCAGCAGCCACATGGTCCTCAAAACCTCCTTTCCATCATCATCCACGAAGCACTGGCCCGTGAAAACAGTGATGGAGTCTGCAGGGACAGGACAGGAGGTGGAGGGGAGCGTGGCCAAAGTGGCAGGTCAGGGGCTGCCCCAGCACAGGGGACAGTAGACCCCTGCTGCCCCCAGCCTCTGGGGACAGTAGGGTGGGGAAGCAGGCAGGAGAGCTCAGAGGACTGGGGAGGGTCACACAGAGATGGACAGACAGTGCAGGCTTCAGCCCCTGCTGCCTCTCCTACAGCCTGGGATTGGGAGCTGACAGCAACCAAGGAGCTCCAGGGACAAGGATGGGGGAGCCCCAGGAAGGGGAGAGGGAGAGCAGTGGGGATAGTGCAGGGAAAAGCAGGGAATCAGCAAGGACACTGCAGGCAGGGACAGAAGAAAGGTCTGGGGACACAACAAGGTTGCTAAGACAAGACTAAGTACCTGAAAAAGTCCAACAGACAGTGAAGCCAAAGGTGGGCTGGTTCAGGTGCTGAGATCCCAGCAGTGGTGACTTCTTGATCTTTTTCGTGGTGACTGACACAGCCGTGTAGTAGATGCCAGTGAAGTCACCATTTGCATTCACAGTCGTGATGGTCATGTTGGAGCCCAGGTCATTGACCCAGCACCCAGTCAGGGAGCACTGGAGAGCAGGGAATTCAGCACTGGTGCCTGCAGCCACAGCCCCCTGCCCACCCCACCCTGTGCATCCCACCTGGACAGTACCTTTTTCACAGAGAGGCTGTGAGCCCCCAGGGCCAGGAAGAGCACGAGGAGGAAGGGAGTTGCTTGCATCATCTCTGCAGCAGGCAGACAGCTGATGTACCTGGGGATGTGCTCCTTGCAGGTCTCTGCTGATGCTCCTGCTCCCTCTCCATTTTATTCCTGCCAGGTGGGTGGGTGGCAGCTTTGGCCAGGGCATTGTACAGCCTGGGTGTTTCCGTGTTTGGTTGAAATCCCTGATAGTGAATCTAGATGGGAAGGGTGGGACATTTCCAGTTAGTGTAACTGCTGTGAATGACAGTCTTCATTTTCTTGAAAAAGACAGGAATTCCCGTAACTCCTGGCAGGGGTGTTCTATGGCTGCATATGGCTAATGTATTTTACATAAATTTTTAAGCACTGTTAACACTCCTATACCTTATACATTGCAATTTTCTACACATAATCACAACTAACTCTTCTATATGATTGAATAGATTATTTTAACAGAATTTTAGACAGATGTCCCCTGTGATATCTTTAATGCTTTTCTCACCTGCTGCCCTGGCCATGCTCCCTGCCACCTCCCTCAGTGTTCACTCAGACTCTGTCACTGTCCAGAGGGATCGGGGTTCTCCTACCTCGTGGGTGTCCCTTGGCAGGAGGCTCAGCCCCCTCTGGTATAAAAGAAGCAGAGCCTGGGCAGCTGACATGGCCACCAGCATCGTGGGAACCTCGGGCTGCTGCCAGCTGCTCGCCCTGGCCCTGCTTGTGGCCCTTGATGCTGCATCCAGGGAGGTAAGGGCAGCTCTGGGGCAGAGTCCGGCCGTGCGGAGCCGTCTGTACCGAGCCGGGTGCAGGGTGGGGGCTGAGGGGCTGCATGCCTTGGTAGTGCCATCCTTGTGCTGCGTGTTTTCTCCGTGCCATGCTGTGCTGTCCTGTGCCACCCCAGCACAGAGTCTGTGCCCGAGGGGCTGCATGTCCAGGGTGTACTGTCCTCTACCATGCCACGCCATGCCACGGTGCAGTGTCCATGACCAAGGAGGCTGCCAGCTCCATCTGTGCTGTCCCGGGGGGTTCTGTGGGTCACCTACCCCTGCTATAGGGGGTACCCAGTACCTCCAGGCCTGCTGCCCTGCCCAGACACTGAGGGTTGCTTTCCCAGCTGATGCCCATGCACTGGTCCCAGCTGCCAGGTGGAGGGGCTGTGCTATGGGGCACACAGCTGGCTGCTTAGGGAGGCTGAAAGTGGGACTGTGCCTCAGCACTGACTGAGCCCCCCTCACAAGCCCCAGGGTCACCTGCAGGGCCTGTGAAAAAATGAGATGGGCTCTTACATGACACTTCTGACCCTGAACACAGCTAGGACCTTCTTGGGCTCCTGCCACACTGCGGTGGCAGCCATCAACAAGCAGATCCTGGTGTCACCCCTGCAAGGAGCCCAGCAGCCAAGAGCTATCCCAACTTGAGCTTCACCATGCAGTGGGAATTTTCAGGTACAGCAGTGCCAGCAATCCTCTACCCATGCTGGGAGGGGGGAGTCCCCCAGCTAGCACCCCAATCCCTCATGGCACCCACAAAGAAACCCTGGCTGTGGGCACAGAAGTGGCCCACATATCTGCTCCTGCATTGGGACATGGAGGAGATGTGGGACATGGAATTGTGGGGGTGTCTGCCTGGGAGAGTGTCAAGGCAGAATGGGAGCTTCAGACAATGTTTATTAAGAAAGCCCTCCCTTGCATTCTAGAATCCTGCCCAGTGAAGAGTTTGGGCATAGCTGGATCCAACTTAGCCCTAGATTCTGTCAATGGATTATGTGTAAAGGACAAACAGTTGTAATAGAAACTTTGTACAATTTGGTACCACAGGCTTGAGGGTGGCAAAGCAGATATATTTATATAAAATCAAATAATTTATTATGATAATAAGACATATCTTAAAAAAAATTATCTACTACAGATGACAAGCTACAACAATTTCTATTGCATGATGCACTATTTTGAAGCAGTATTCATTATATTAAAGCTAGCAAAACCAATTACAAAGTAGAGCCTGAAGTTACTCACCCGTACCAGTAATTGTGGGCAAAACTCTCTGGTTCAGCCTCAAGAAGGGGATATCCCCATGCAAGGGAGGAATCTCCACACATTCTGGGAAGGAGGGTGTTAGAAGATCCCACCCTTAGAAACTGGGAGCAGGTTTTACAGTATAATGGGATTGACTGTCAGCTGGATGTCATCTGCAGCAGCTCAGCAGCTTTAGATACATTATCAATAGTATCACTTGCTGGTTGCTTTACTTGGCACTTTACCAGTTCTATCACATTTTCACATCACTAATAAGGATGTTTAGCTTTGGGGTTTGATGAGTCAGACTCATTTCAGCATTTTCAACACCAAAAGCAGCATGACACCTCTTTCTCCATTCACCACTGGTTGCTTTACAAATAGGGAATTGTTCAAGTTATTTTGCCCCCACTGCAGGCAGACCATCCTGATACAAAAAGGAAAGTGGGATGTCCCTCTCTCTGTCCAAGATATATAGTATCTATCTGTCCAGGAGATCTGTTATGTCTGTGGGCACAACAGGAAAGGCAGTGGAGCTCCCTCCTTTCTTTCCCTCCCACACCAGGATGGTACAGCCTTCAAAGGCTGTGCTGGCAGACAAAGAAGGAAAAGGAAGCAAGGTGCCCAGCCCTGGGCAGGAGGGGACTCGATTTAGTCGAGGACCTGCAGCCCGGTGGCTCAGCTGCTCCCCACAGAGGCCCTCTCAGGAAGAATGCTCTCTCCTCTGCTGCCAGCAAGGCAGGGCAGAGCCAGGAGCCAAGCAAGGAGCAGATGTTATCTGCTGCCACATCTGGAGCACATCCTGCTCCCTTCAGCAAAACTCCACAAGAACCAGCCACCACTGGGTCTTGTCACCTCCCTGCCTCCCCAGCCATCCAAGCCCAACCCAAGAAGAAACATGGGAGCAGAAAGGATTTCCTCTTCTGGCTTGGTCTGGTGGAAAGAAGACACTGAAGAAGAATGAGAGCAGACAGCTGGACAGATTTATTAAGAACTGAAGCGATTTATCCCCTTAAATGTGCTCCACTGCCTGCCCCCAGCACCAACAGGGAGGGGAGCCATGGTACCAGACCAGGACCTGCTTCTTGGGCTCAGATTGTCACCGTCCAGGGAGCCGGGTCTCCCCTGGGGATTGTATCTGCCACAGGTCCTCCTGGGGCAGAGCCAGTCAGCATGTGCAGTATGTGCACCCCAGGACAACTACAGCATCCAGGTGCCTTGAGTGCACCAGTCCAATATCCTCACACACACATTCACCCACACCTTTTTTTCCCTGCAGGACAAGTCCCTACCTTACCCAGCCCACTGATTGCAGGAGAGAGGGCTCCTGTGCCCCTGGACAAGGTACCAGCTGCAGTTTGGGACAGCTGGGGAACCTGCAGGCTATCAGAGCCCTGAGCGATGGGGAAGGGGAAGCACAGGCTCCAGCAGCAACTCCGTAACCCACCACACTCTGAGGAGACATCTCCCACACCTCTGGCCTCCTCTTGTGCTCAGCATCAGCGGCTGGAAGCCCCCTGAGGTCAAGGGCATGTAGTGGAGGTAGGGAAGGAAAACAGCAATGTGAGTACTAGCACAGAGTGGGAAGGGAGGGTCCCTGCCTGCCATCTGCAGCCCCACCAGCCTGTGGTGCACCCAGCGCCCTGCCCCGTGCCAGGAGGCTCAAGGGTGGGTGGGGCCCGGGGGGAGCCGTGCGGGTGCCGGTGCCTGGGCAGCCCGGCGCTCCAGGGCCAGCTGCATGCTCCAGATGCTGAGGGGCCGCATGTAGGCCAGCGAGCGGTACACCTTCTTCTCGCGATAGGCCTCCGGGGTCTGGAAAGCCATGCCAAGCCGCTCCCAAACCGTCCGATAGCAGCCCTCCGCCGTACGGAAGCCTTCCTCCACCATGCCCTGCAGCAGAGGGAACAGGACCATCAGCATGTCCATGGAGTGCAAGGAGCACATGCTGGGGAGTGCAGCAGCATCCCCACTCACCTCCTGGATCATGGTGGCAGCCAGGGAGTAGACCACACCGATCCACACCTCGTTGGACTGGACGCTGGAGGTGTCAGGCACGCCGTCAGGCCGCATGCCATTCACTGCGCCCATGGTGCCACCCGCAAAGCTCAGCACATTCTTCTCAAAGATGGTCTTGAGCGCGCTGAGAACATGACCCTTGGGGAAAACCTGGGTAGACAGAGATGGGCTTGGTGCTCATGTGGCCCCTCAGGCTGGGTCTGGAGTGGAATTAAATTTTCCATGAAGAGAAGTGTGACACTGTTCACTGGGTCAATAGCAACAAATTTCCACCTCAGAAAAATAACAGGATGAAGTGAAACGTCTCTTTCCTCAAAAGGATAAAAAAGCCCCCAAAGTACTTAAGAGAGAGGCGCTGAACCACATTCCATATTCTTCAAGAGGATGCTGACAACTCATTGTCTTCGCTCAGGGATCAGGTTGCACCTGGTGGGTGATGCAAAAGGATGGAGAGCCCCGATGCATACCCGATGCATAGTTTTAGGGTAAACTACCCATGCCACTGTGTCTGTATCCATATCTGCTTGTATATATGTATATAATTAAGGTAGTGCATGTACGTATATAGTTTAGAGGTTTAGATTCAATGTAATATGTTGGTATGGGAAAAAATTCGGGGTGGATGATGTTGGGGGTTAGGTTTGTTTCTTGATTTGTTTTTTACTTATGGAATTTTTTCGGGGAGTTGCTGGGCAACTAACTACTGGGTATTTATGAGTGCTCAAGTGGGACAAAAGGATGGAGCAATAGGACCCAGCTACACTTTTCACTTTTTTTTTTTTTTCTTTTGTGTCCGGGAATTTCTTTCTGAGGGGGAGGGTGACGCGAGGTTTGGGGGCAGGAAAAAGACGGGGTGGGGGGGCAGCTTTGCTCTCATGCTCTCGGCATCAGGGAGAAGACGGTCAGGCTGCTGCTTGCTGTGGGAGGAGGTTTTTTTCACTAGCACTATTGGGTCTGATCCTGAGGAAAGATATCATCATCTGCTCGTGTGCCCAGGAAAAATCCTGAGCTCTCCTCCAGCTGCCCTGCTGGAGCTGGGCCAGCCCTGTCCCACCGCCGCTTTCTCAGCGCTGCTTTGAGGCTTTTTCTGCTACGCTGTGGCCCCGCACTGCCCCGTCCTGCCGGGACATCCCTGCCCTCCCAGTGACCACCAACAGAGCTCCTGATATATCCGATCCACCAGCCCGGGATCCCCCACCGTTCCAGCTCGGTGCTTTTTGGAGTCCCAAGAGATCAGACTGCCCCGGGTTTTGTGAAACAAAGCCCCGTCAATGTCCCTGGTCCTGTTCACTGTTAATGCTGTAGTTGTTGTCGTTCGTTTTGCCTTGTTATACCTATTAGTAAAGAACAGTTATTCCTATCCCCATATCTCTGCCTGAAAGCTGTTTTAATTTTCTAAATTACAATAATTTGGGGGGGAGGGGATTTGAATTATCCATTCCAAGAGAGGCCCTGCCCCTCTTTAGCAGATACCTGTCTTTTCAAAACCAAGACACTCATCCAACTAGTCAATCTCCAGAAACAGCTTCTCACCCACAGTGACTGGCCATGCCCCTTCCGCATTGCTTGAGGGTTTTGCTTTGGGGGCCTAGCCAACCACACCATCCAAATCTGCTTTATGATTGTCATTTGCAAAAGAGACAAGAGCCATGAAGTTCATCAGCACAGCCCAGGGACATGCCAGATGCTTATTCTCAGCCTGGTGACACCAGAGCCAGGGGAAGCAGAGGCTGGGATTGCTGGGGAGGCTGGGCAGTCCAACCAGAGAGCTTTGGTGGACTCCAAGCAAAAGCAGCAAATCCTTTCTCTCTATGCTCAAGCCAAGCAGCCCTGCAGATGTTTTCCCCCTGTGTGGCTCTGGAGATAGCCCAGGGGGTACTGGGAATCAGTGAAGGGCTGGTGTGCCCTTCTCTGGCAGAAGCTTGCAGGCACACTTTCTTCAGGACTGGATCACAGGCTGTTCCTGTTCCTACGTTGCATTTCTGACACTGCTGACTTGTGCACGCAGCAAGGCCATGTTAATGAGATTATGGACAGGAGTGATGCCAGCCAGGCAATGGATGAAAATAGATGGAAATAATCCACGAAATGTCAGAGTAACAGAGGACAGGAATTCACCAGTCTCGCCTCCAGTCAGCTCAGACCTCACCAGAGAGCAGGGAGAAATGCCACCTTCAGCAGCAGGAGTCTGAGGCTGGGGAAGGGCGGGCCAGATTCGGGACAGCACCACATTTCTTGTTTCCTCCCCAAAAGGGTATTACTGCAGGAGGGCTGGGCCAGATCCTGCCTGGAGCCCCAGGCACAGCCCCAACCCCACACTGGGTTAAACACAGGAGGCCATGACCATGTAAAGTCACCTGAAGCTCCCCTCTGTTGTCTCAACAGACAATGAAGTGGTTTGTCAAACACTCCTCACTTCACTCATCCGAGGCCTCTGCCTGCCCATGTCCACCAGAAAGCTTTGCTGTGACAACTGCCCATGGGCTATAAATGACCCTAGTGGTTCTTCACTGCCCCTCTCTCTTTAAGGTATTGCAGCACCAGCAGCTGCTCTGATCATCCCACCAGATAAGAGGACTCTGCAGCCAATTCTTCTATTGCAACTGAAGAGGAACAGCCTTCAGGACTTGGAATAAGCCATAGTTCCCACAGATATTAATTTTGGACTTTTTAGGGCAGCAAATAACACGGGAAGTTTCATACACTTATTTCCACCATTTTTAAAAAAATAGCACCTTGCCCACAGCAAAGGGGCACTGGGGCTAAAGCTGTCTGCAGTTACACATCCCTGCTGCATGGCCTCTCTGTGAGAGGGTTTTGGTTTAAGACGGATTCCACTGTATCCATACAACAGCCTCCACTAGGGTGTGCAGTGGGAGAGCAGGCAGGTGCCCCCCACACTTGCCCTAAAGAGTAACACATGAGAGCCCGGCTGCTGCTTCTCTCCTGCCACAGGTCCCATCTTGCCCCAACGACACCAGGCAACCCCTTCTCTTACCTCAAACTCCCCTTGGTCCAGACCACAAGCTCCGAGAAACCACTGCCCAGCACACTGGTCTGACATGATGCTGCTGGATGTGTCACTTCCACTGCTATCATAGTTGTAGTATTTTCCTGGACAAAGCAGGAAACAGTTCAAAACCAATAGATTAGGATACTGGCTCATGTGAGCTCTCACTACACACCTCCCTGTGTGACAGGAGCACAGCTGCTTTTTACACAAAACTCTTCTTCCTTTCCCACAGCTGTTCCCTCCTAAACACCTGCTCCTTCCCCTCCATTTAGAGGGGCAGCATCTCCCTTCCTTCCCCCCAGCTTGCACAGAGAGTATCCTTCCCCCATTCCCCGTAAGACTCCACGATCCAAGGAGGAGCCACTCCCTTCCAAGGGATGCACGGCCAGCTAAGTGTGGTTCACCACCGCTAAGCACCCACCATTCCAGAGCATCCTCTCAAATGCCTCCTTGCCCTTGTTCAGGATGTCCAGGTATTTCTGTCGGATTGCAGTATCCCCTAGCAATTCTGCCATCTTGCACATCATGCAGACAGCAGCCAGCCACAGTCCACCACAGTATGCACTGCCAGAGACAAACGACAGAAGCATCAGGAATGTGGGACACCTCAAGGGTGCTGTGACAAATGGGACACATGGGCCCAGCTCTAAGCTACCCCACAGCCCCCATGTACAAGCCCCACCTGCCTCTCTTGCTCACCTGGCTCCATGCACCACCCACGCATCATACGTCTGGTCAGCAAAGCCACCATTTTCAATGAGCCCATCATTGTCTGTGTCAAACTTCAGCTCTGACTCCATCACAGCCTGTGGGAAAGGCAGGAGGTGGTCACACAGTCCTCACGTCCTGGAAGCTCCTCACATTCTGCTGGGGAGCATCCATCCTCTCAGGCAGCTGCTTGGCTCCTGAGGGAAGTGGGAAAGGCTGATGCTCTGTGGTCTGATCTCCCATTACCTGGCACACTGGCCACATGTCCTGCAGGTACAGGGAGTCACGTGTCAGGCAGTAGTCACGGTACACCTGCAGCACAAACTTCAGGTTGAGGTCCTTCCAATCAGCAGTATTGTGCATCAGGTAGGCATTGACACGCTGCCATGGCTCATCACCTAAACCAGGACAGACCAGATGCAACAGGACAGCAAGCAACAAACATCCCTCCTCCTACACAGGAGCAAGGGTACTGTGATCAAACAGCACTGAAATAATATGTTGTACCCTGTGCCATCTCTAGTGAGAACAGCCTTCCTGCTACTTCCCTCCGTCTCCCTTGTCAAAGCTCCATGCAGCACGGTCTTCATCACCACCCCACACCATCCAGATTTCCATTCCCAGAAAATATAGAATCATAGAATCATTTAAGTTGGAAAAGATCTCTCAGAGCTGCTAAGTCCACCACTGAACCACACCCCTAAGTGCCACACCTACACTTCTTTGAAATACACCAGGGATGGTGACACCACAATTCCCCAGGCAGCAAGTTCCAATGCTTGACAACAATAAGCAGTGTATTTCATGCACCATACTCATTTCCTACAGCTTGGCATCCCCTCTGCTCCCCCACAAGCCCAACAGAACCCTCACTTGGGTCTCCAATGTCATGTGGCACCACATTCTTCATCTTCACCTGGGCTGTCTGACCACACATCAGGTACTGCCGGGGCTGGACATCTTCGTTCACCACAGTGACAGCTGAAGAGGACGAAGCAGGACATGTAAAGGGCAGCAGAAACAGCTGCAGAAAAGTCCAAGCATGAGCACAGGCAGGGCCACCAACACCAGCACGCCAAGCTGCCCTTTGGAGCTCCAAGATCACAGCCCTCTGCCAAGGGCTGAAGGGACAGGCTGCTATCCATCCCCCACTCAGCAGGGGACAGGCAACTGTCACTATGCCCCTAAATGGAGGGCTGGGAAGGGCACCCAGTGGGCTCAGCCCTACCAGAGCCCAGCAAAGGGCCATGCTCCACACCCCTATCCAAGCCATCACCAAGAAGCCACCAGCCAGAGCACCAGGAGTCTGCAAACAGCTCCATGTGTCTGCTCTGCAAGGGGCAAGGACAGAGCTGGGAAGACATGGGGCTCCCGCAGGGCAGGCAGAGGCAGCTGTGCACCCCCAGCATGGCAAGGAGGCATCACCAGTGCTAGGCACCGAGATGCTGAGGCAGCAACAGTCCAGGGCTGCAAGTCCTGGGCACAGCAGAGCAGCTGGAGGGGGATGCTGGCTCCATGGCACCCATCCCTACAGCAGCAGCTGTCTCAAGCCCTCCATCTCTTCCCAAGGCAGGGCCTCTGGGGACACTCACCAATGTCATACTGCAGGCTGATCTGCAGCTTGGGCCACAGCATGATGAGAGCAAAGGAGGCGTAGAAATGGACATCGTAGGTGTTGTACATCCGGTACTCCTGGCCTGGCAGGACAGGGCAGCTGGTGAGGGCAAGGAGACTGCCACAGGGAGGGGAAAAGGGGGAAAGGCCCTCCCTCCACATGGCCCAGGACAGGGGGATCTTTCCCAGCACAGGCAGGGGCTCCCGTTCAAAGAGGGCTTCGTTCTCTACATAGAGCACCAGGGATCTGGGGAACACTTCATGCTGAATCCTTCAGGCCTGCAAGGGGTTTTCCTGGGAATGGCACTGCTCCCTACACACTGGAGTGTGAAAAACATCCCCGAGGCAGGTTAAAGACACATGGCTACAGCAATGGGAGGGGCTGAGTTGGGAGAATCCCGCACATCCTTGTGAGTTACCTTCCAAATAAGCAAACCTTCCGTATTCCCGCAGGACAGGGAGGAGGTGGGAGAGTCCTGCCCCCGCCGGCCCCTGCAGGTCCTCGGCACAGCAATCAGGGGGCACCTCCATCCACACGGTCCCCCCATCCGTCATGAAGTAGAGCTCATTGAAGAGGGCTGACTTGTACCAGGAAGGCAGCTGGCTGCGGGAAAGAAGGAAGCTCACCCTCAGAGGCAGAGGTGGTGATGCTCCTGTGGCAGCCAACCCCAGGAGGCCACTGGGAAGATGTTCTCATCTGCCCTACCTGTTCTCCAGGATGGGATTCTGCCATGCTTCGATCTTCCTCTCCCACTCCTCGTAGTGTGTTAGGGCGTAATGGGACAGGGGAGCAGCAGCACTGCCTTCGCTGCCAAAAAACCGGGTGTACCGCCTGCCAAGTGAGGGTTTGGTGAGCACCTTGTGGGCTCCACCTGGGAAGCCCACACGGACACCACAGAGGCACACCAGACTAGAGTGAACAGCAAAACTCAGCTGCTTCTGCAAAGGCATTGAGGAGCAGGGGCTGGGCACAGGGTCCCCTCCCTGAGCTGGCAAGGCCACAGCCCAAGGAGTGGGTGCCAAAAGGTCCCCACATGGTACACAAGTCCAGAAGGAGGTAAAAGGGGGCTTTGGGGCCATGAGCTAAACACCACTGGAGACAACCCACCCACCTGAGGTGCAGCTTCTCCTTGGAGCCAAAGTGAACACAGGGCATGTCCCAAGCCAGGGCCAGCTCCAGAGTCTTGTGTCCATGGGCAGGCACCCTGCAGCTGGCACACACTGCTGCTGCTGTGACCTCCCCCTTCTCTGTTGGCCTGCTTTTACCTGCCAGGAAAAACGAAGATATTCTTAAGCAACCAAGAAATACCAAAGGAAGGGTAACTGAAGTTCACACACACCTTGAGGGAGGTAACAGGGGCCATACCAAAGCCTCTGTACAACCTGGAGGGTACCAGTCAGGGCTTTAAGGGATGATGTTGCCACAGGAAAAAACTACCTTCCATGGGAGGAGTGGTTAAAAGGATTCAGTCATCCAAGAACAGGAACAAACCAGGCAGGAAAAGCCACCAGGCATGAATGGAAGCTACAGAGTATCCCATGACTCTGTATCTGCATTGCACTCAGAGACACTGTGACTTTCTAGGGACAGTCATTGTTTCCAGCTTTTTGAAGGATGCTTGAGCCACGCAGGTATTTTAGAAAAGCCCTGAGGTGGCTGCATAATTATATGCTGGTTCTGACATGTGTACAAGGTAAACTCATTAGAGCAATATAAGCACAGAACCTGACTATAATAATGTCTGGCATGCATGAAGGAAAACCACATCCCAATAGCCTGGAGAGCTCTGATTGCATCTAGGCAGGAAGCTTACTTTTCTGGAAAAAATTACATAGTAAACACTTCAGTTACACAACTTAAACCTCAAGAAATCTTGTAAAGACCCAGCATCACTAGCTTGTCAGCATAATCTTTGTCTAAAAACTGACAGTCATTAGGAAAATGGTCACCTTTAATGGCAATAGGAAGTAAGCATCAAAGGCTGGAGATGCCACCCTGCTTCAAAGCTCCTCCAAAGGGAGTGAGCAGAGACCTGAGGATGGATGCAGAATTATCAAAGGAATACCACAGACATTCAGAGAACTGTTAAAGTAGGAAGAGGACAGCAAGTGACGTCAGCACTAAACCCCAAACACTGTTAAATGCTGGCAGGAACAAATCTGACAGGACAAAGCTCATTTATCTGGAAACAGAAACTGAGGGAAGGTGGCTGGGAAGCATGTTGGCTCCTGTGGCAGATATCTCAATTCAGTATGCAACCACACACAGACTAATGAGATACTGGCACATTTAACCAGTAACCAAGAACAGTCTGGACATGGCATGAACAGCTTTTGAAGAACCACAGCAAGGACAAGCAACAGGAAGTTTGGATACAGCCTAAATTCGGGAACAAGCCACAGCATCTTGGAGAGATTTTTATCAGCCAAGCTGGCTGGAGGAAAGAACTCTGCCCTGCCTTGGGTGCCCAGAACCAGCATGGCCACCCATTTCCCCTGCTCCCCCTCCACCTGTCCCACGGAGGATGGAGGGACTCACCAGTGGGTGAATCCAGCCTGCCATCCTGCAGGAGGTCCTGCCACACCTCTCTACCCAATCCCGTGGGATTGAATGCCGTGACATGGGTGACTCCCGTGCCAGCCTGGGGAAGGGAAGAGCATCATCAGGGGCTGCTACTTTGGAGGAGAAGATTAATGCTCTCCACTCCCCAACACCACCACCAGGACATCACACTCACTTCCCATGTGCTGCCCAGCAACTCCAAGTCCAAACTTGTTGCCTCAGCTGCTCTCCTGACACCATCCCCAAAGAGGGTGCCTTCAGCAAAGTCATGTCCCCACTCCTGGCATCAGGCAAGCCCCGAGAACTGCTGCCAACCCCAACCCACTGCACACCCATCCTTTACCAGCTGCCTGCACGCAGCTCCCCCACATCCAGCAGGGCTGCGCAACCTCCCCAGCAGGAGCCACAGCAGCAGGAACAGCCCTTTACCTTCTCCCGGGCAGAGATGGCCAGGGTGAAGGGGTTCACGGCCAGGCAGTGGTGCAGCAAGACTCCAGAGACCCGCTCGCCATCCTTCTGGAAGGTGAAGGGCTCATTCCAGTGCCCGCCACTCCTGTCCTCCTTCGCTCCCGTGCCGTTCTGCAGGCTGAACATGATGGACACTTCCACGTCCTCATCCCTCCTGTTCTCCACCTCCCAGATGAACACTCCCACTGGCAAGCTGGAGTCCTGGCAGAGACACAGAATGCTGTCTACAGGGCTGCTGCTCCACAGGCAGCTGCCCCGGCATCATTCCCCCCACTGCTGGGGACACCACGCAGGACACAGCGCGAGCAAGAGCACTAGGAGCAATAACTTGGTGTTGGAGTCTGTTGCCAAGCTGAGGAGCAGCAGGAGGAGCAGAGGAATTTGCGAGGCAGGCAAGACAAAATTCAAAAGAGAAGCCCTGGGCTGGCAAACACCGCTCTGCCGGGCAGCAGAGAGGCGGAAAGCGGTGGTTAGGGCTCAGCCAGGTGTCTCATCACTCATCTGCTCGGCAGGTAGATACAGGCTCACGTGCTGCGCCGGGGTAAGAGGAAGGTCAGACATGTCAGCAGCACAGCTGCCACCCTCGCCTGGGGCTGGCAGCCAGCACGGGCAGTGCAGCAGTGCTGAGCCATCCCTTGCTGCAATCCTGAGCTCCCGCATGGCTGCGGGGCTTCCCCCGCCTGGGACCGCTGCTGAGTCCCAGCAGACATGGGGAAATGCCGGGAATCCCGGCTAACAAGCAGCTCTGCCCTCGCCGACGCCGTCACCGCCTTACCTTATAGTCATGGGGGATGACAGGAGAGACCTGTCGGCAAGTGAGCACCACGCTCTGCCCCGGCAGCTCGTAGACCAGCCAGGCACGGGGGTACAGGGCATGGTAAAAGGCGTAGTGGCCACAGTAGCCCCAGTTCCAGCCCTGCAGGCTGCTGGGTCTCTCCACGGACAAGACCTGCTGGTAAATCGTCTGCCCCTTGCACCGCAGGCACACCGTGAACTGTGGAGGAGAGGAGCACACGCAGGGGATGACATGAGCCCTGTGGCAGATGTCCCAACTGCCCAGGCTGCTGCAGTGACACTCACTCCCCTCGAAGACCCTACCTGATTGGCGATGACTGTTTCATACTGGTAAAGGCCAGGGTTCAGCTGCCAGCGGCAGAACTCCCCCCGCCAGCCACGGGTGATGGTGCCTCCACCGATCCCGCCCAGCGGACACCCTGGCAAAGACAGCAATAGTTAGCACCCCCATTTCTCCCCCTGGTGGCACCTGGCTCAAGAACTCTCCCCATGCATCTCTGCAAGGGGGAGCCATTTACATCGCCCACATTACAAAAGCTCCTTGACTTATTAATTCCATCTAGGACCCTGACGACCTCAGGTGAATCCCTGCCCACCACGGTGCCCAAAGTGGGGACTGACCATAGATCTGCTGCAGTGGAACAGCACACAAAAGGTCAATGAAGGCAGATTTCTTCTCCATGCGTGTCTTCTTGAACCACCACCTGAAGTATCTGCAAGGGAAAGAGAAGTATTAGATAAGTCAGGATCAGACAACACCATCCATTCAGTGTCACTGGGCAGGATGAGCACAGGTTAAGCTTTCCCTCCTTGCAGAGATGTACAACAGGAACCTGTGTCCCTATGCCCATGGTACAAGGGGTGATAAGGCTCTATCACCCATCTGGAGCACGCGTTGGTCAGTGAGCACAAGCAGGCAGAGTTCAGGCAGCTCAAGACTGACTGCAAGGGCCATTCAAGAGCAGGACTCCCAGCTTATGTAGCACAGGAGGCTTTCCTAGACATTAATGGAGAAATGGGAATGCACACAAGGATGACCTCCATGCCTGGTACACAATGTCCTGCTAAGGAAGGCCTGCAAGCAGAGATGCAAGCCCAGAGGAGATACACACTGCTGCAGGGACACGAGCCTTGCTCTTCTACCTCCACGTCCCTATTGTCATACACTACCACATCCCTATGCCACATCATTAGAGGCAGAGGGCACAGGGCAGCCTTGCTCTGGAAGTGGTGATGGTTGCTGTCTGCAGCTGGGAGGATCCTGGGGACCTGCCTCTGCCCACACACCAGCTGCACAGACCAGTACTGCCCATGAGATAATTTCTCACCCAAAGGTCTGAGAATCAAGACACCCAAACAGGGGCACACCTGCGGCTGGGTGTGCCAGCACCACTCCAGGCAAGAGGAGCAGGGCTGGGCTCCGAGTCAGTCCTTGTAAAGTACTGGCTTTGGCTAATAAACTGCCCGAAGTTAAGCCTTCTATACAGAGACAATTAGCACACGGAAATCAGCTACCAGACCAGACACTGCTGAACCTTGCCCAGCAAACAGGCAGGCAAGACCCAGCTGGCAGCTCCATGGCCCTGGGTGCCAGGTGGGCAGTGGGGGCACAGGAGCCTCCACAGTGGACAATGTCCTGAGCTACCTGCAGACACCTATGCCACGTTGCTGAGCAGAAAACCACCCTAACCAGGAACACACAGCCTGTCCTGCCCCTGGTTTCACAGGATGCAGAGCACAGGTGATCATGGGCAATGAGCAATAATCCCCTGGGACATGTACGCCCAAGAGCAAGGCGGAGAGGCTTTTCCATGATACCTCTACTACTATGCTTCCAAACAGAAACAACCCACACTTGTCTGCTCACTGGGCATTCACCTTTATTCATCAACATCTAAGGTTGCCAAATCCCTCTCAAGGTTATTTTCTGGGTTGCAGTCTCACAGGACCTAACTGCAGCCTGCTCTCCACTCTTACAGACAGAGTTTTGTGTTTGACTGTCTATGGATGTTTTGCTCACAGAGGTTCAGGGCATGATGAGAACCAGCCTGTCCTGCATGACTGCCCTGAACCAGGGCCTGCCACTATCTTCCAGCTATATCTGCTGCAACTGCTCTTCTCCAGCTAAGACAGACCTGGTTTTACCCTGCCAAGGTGAGGTATTGGCAGTGCTCTCTCTGTATCAAGGAAATGATTATTATTCTTTTTCAACTCAGCATCAGGGAACCAACCTGACTGCTTCCCCAGCAGGCTTCTGGCAACAGGAAATAAAGTACCCAGGCAGAATGGCTGCAGCACAGCCTAGCAGGGCATCCCGACTCCTTGGAAAGGAGGCAGGAGATGGGTTTCAGGAAGCAGATTTTACGGAGAAAATGGTAGAAAAAGTTTGGGACTTACTGCCAAAGTCATTTTACCATCTCAATAGCAAACTCTTCTCCTGCCAGCTTCTCCCAAAATCACGCAAGCCAAGAAGAGAAACCCAGTGGTCAATGCCAAATTGCTGGCTATTAACAGCTCTGCCAGGGCTGAAGAGCAACTGAGAGAAAGACTTTGGGTTCTGTAGCACCAAAAGCCTCTCTAGACCTGGAGGGAATTTCTTCCCTTTCAAATTGGCAGTGGAATTAAAACTTGTCTGAACATCACCCAGCTGATCAGGATTCATGCCGTGACCCCTCTCAGAACACGAGCCACCTCCTGGAAAGCTACCTGCATCTCTACTCCTGTCTCGCAAGCCCAGCTGAGTCCTCTGCACAACCCATTCTTTCCAGACACGCATGCGCCCCAAAGTTAACCCGATGAGCCCTGATTAACAAAAAGTCCTGCCCCAGGACTGTCAACACCCCAAGCCATGTCACCTGCATCTAGGGCTGGTGCTGCAGAAGCGGGCATCCATCACCATGCTTAATTCAATGCAACAATGTCTGTTGGAAGAGCCGCGGGAGACAAGTCTCATGCTGTCATGATCAACAAGCCTCGTTTATTGATTTCAATGTTATCATATTTATACAGGCAGTAATCAGCTCATACATATTGCAAAAGTATAGCTCATGATTGGCTACGTCTCTTATAATGCACGTATTTTTGCAGTTAGCCTTGCAGTTGCAACTTTCTTAACTTTTTTGTACTTTCCTATATACTATGTATTCTCGACTTCCCCGTTGCTATGGAACCTCTGTGCTCAAGGGCAGTGTTTTCTTGCCGTAGGTCACGTAGCCCTCAGCTACACTCTAACCGATTTGATATTAACTATGGCCTTTGCTATGCAGCCATTCATCTGCTAAATTCTCCACAAATGTCAACCGAGGATGTGGTGGCTCCCCTGCCGGTCCTGGACCTCCTCAGCCAAAGATGTGCAGTGACCCCAAGGCATTTCCAGTTGCTACAAGCACCTGTAGCACGTGACTTTGCACTTGACGCACCAAGCCATGCCAAGTTTTGAGAACATCCCTGGCATAGCGGCCACTTGCCATAGGTCATTCAGGAAAGGGCAGGCCAATCAGCAGGGTGTCACAGATCCCCACACCATGACACAGAACTGAGCTCCAGGTTCCTCTCACAGCACCAGCACCCAGGTTTCCATGAGCTGGCTGCCCCAGCCAGGCAGATGCTGAGGTGCCCACCAATGCCTGGAGCATGCAGCCTCCCGTATATTCTTGCACCCCTGAATGGGCTGCCCCTTCAGCCAACAATGTTGGCCTTGGGTTTTAAATCAAACCCACATAGGTATTTTCAAACCCACATAGGTGTTTCTCATCATCCTAGCACTTTGACTCCCCTGCTCTTGAGGTAGCAATCTCCTTGCAAGGAAACTCTTGTCATTGCAAAAATATTTTGAGGTAACAACCAAATTACCTCATAACTTGAACAGGAGAAGAGGCAGCAGTTTGACTACAAGCTTCTTGCTTTCAAAGACCTTTCCCTAGGCCTGATGTAAGGCACTTCCAGAGTTCAGTGAGAATAAGGCCAGGATTGCTTCTCCTCCCTGCTCACCCCACCAGAACTTCATGCTTTCCCACATACTCAGCTCATCCCAACCTGCCACGGTGGCTTTTCCAGCAGCCTTTATTTATCTTCAGTGCATGACCCACGCTCTCCCTTCCCTGATGCACCAGGGTGTCTCAGGTCAAACCAGCGTGCCGTGCACCCCGAAGCGATCCAGAATATGCCCTTTCATCCAGCTTTGCAGGAACCAGCTTGGCAAGCGGCTGCCTCCAAGGACACCAGCAGAAAATGGAGGCAGGAGACCATAAATCCAGCACAAGGAAATAAGCAATGCCGACGCTGGTCCCAGCGTTCAGCCTGACGGGTGCACAAACACTGCCAGCACACGGACTCCAGCGTTAAAGGTTAAAACAACATTCCCGTTTTCCACACGTGCTCTCCGTTGTTACTTCCAGCTCACCCCAACGCAAAGCCCAGAAAGGTGTCCCGTTCCCAAACCTGCCACAGCACACAGCGTTCCAAACCCCTCCCAGCTGGCCCCAGTTTAACCTCCAGCTGCCAGCACTGGGGACGATGCCGGGGAGGATGCGGCAGCGATGAGCTCCGGGAGCGGGAGATGGGGGTCCCCATGCCCAAGCGATGCCCTCAGTCCTCCCAGCTCCCCCCGTTTTGAGGAACCCAGGCGCCAAGTGCTGCCCCTTTAGTACCAATTGCTCTGATTGCCGGCGCCAGGAAGGCAGGAGGGTGCCGGCGGCTCCGGGCGGCAGGAGGGCGGCTCCCGCCAGCCTGGGGCCTTCCGTGATCTGCCGGACTCTGCCCTCCGTATGCCGGGACACCACCGGTGCCTCCCCGGGGCGAGACTCCCGCGGCACCGAGCGGCTCCAGCGCAACCCCGTGTACCCCTCGGGACACCCTCCCTGGTCCCAGTGTGTGCCCGGCCCCCTCCATCCCCCGCCGTACCGCAAGCCGAGGCCGATGTGCCGCAGGACATCGCGGAGCGGCACGTCCCCGGCGCCGTAGGGCTGCCGCAGCTCCTCGAAGCTGTGTGCCAAGCAGACGCGCCAGCCGTCCGCCGCCACGCCACGGCCCTGCGCTGCCCCCTCGTAGCGCCGCATCAGCGGCCCCTCCGCCGCCTCCGCCGCCATCACCGCCCCCCGCCCCGTGCGCGCCCTCTTCTTCACCGCCCCGCCCCGCCCCGCCCCGCCCGCGCCCCCGGGGCACGGCGGAAACACGGACCCGCCCCGCCGCCGGTCCCCGGGGGCGCCCGGCCGAGCGCCCGGCCGAGCAGATGCCGAGAGAAGCCGAGCGCTGCTGAGGGGCGTGCGAGAGTTGCCAAGCGCTGCCCGATAGCTGCCGGGAGCTGCTCGTGAGCCGACCGAGGGTGCCCGAATACTTCCCGAGTTTTGCCGAGTGTAACCCGAGTGTTGCCGAGTGTAACCCGAGTGTAACCCGAGTGTAACCCGAGTGCAACCCGAGTGTTGCCGAGTGCAACCCGAGTGTTGCCGAGTGCAACCCGAGTGTTGCCGACTGTAACCCGAGTGCCGAGCGTTGCCGAGCGCTACCCGAGCCTTGACGAAGTCTGCCCGAGCGCTGCCGATCCGCGCCGAGCGGCTGAGGGGAGCCGGGCCTGCAGTGCTGCCGGACGGCGAGCGCGGCCTGTGCGGGTGGTGAGTGGGCCCGAGGTGGGAGCTGCGGAAAGTTTGCGGCCCTGTGTGCCTGATCCCTCGGGTGGAGCCATCCGTGTGCGTGTCTGCGTTAGGGATCGCAGGGCCGGGGGTATCAGGGTTGTCCTTTCTCACCGTCGCTATGTGTCCTGACTCCCCGTACCGGTGTGGACGTGGGAGGAAGATGTATATATTTCTGAGGACGGGGTTGTGCGTGTTTCCTCCCACACCTCCTATGTGTGTATGTATCTGTGTCCCCATTCCCCCTGACTTACATTGCCCAGCCGTCTCTCCGTGTCTCCGTGACCGCACAGGGGGGAATGGCGTTAAACTGAAAGAGCCTACGTTTAGAGTAATTATTAAGAAGAAATTCTTTACTGTGAGGGCGGTGAGGCACTGGCACAAGTTGCCCAGAGAAATTATGGTTGCTTTATCCCTGGAAATGTTCAGTGCCCGGCTGGATGGGGTCCTGAGCAGTCTGGTCTGGTGGGAGGTGTCCTTGCCCGTGGCAGTGGAGCTGGAACAAGATGATCTTTAAGGACTCTTCTAGTCCAAACCATTTAGTGATTCCTTGAATCTGTGATTCTGTTCTGTGATAACATGCCCACTGGTGGCTTTTTCTGGCAGGTGTGCAGCAGGATTGTCCAAGCCATGATCGAAGTATTGGCCAAGCTGGGTCGTGGGCCTGTGTTCCTGGCAGGGGAAGTGCTGGAGTGTGTGATCACCTTCACTAACCCATTATCGGCCTCATCGACCTCTGCCAGCAGGTACAGGAGCCAGTCTATGCTCGGAGCCTCCAAATGTTGGAGCTGCCTGGGTCCCTCCAGAGGGAGCGGCCCACCCTCTCTTCCCTCTCTGGAGAAGTAGTCATGTCTGGACTGTGGGGCAATGGTGCCAGCTCAGCCCCTTGTGACTTCCCTACTCGAGGCACTCCCTTAAGGAGGCCTTGCACCATCTCAATTTTGGGGGTGAAGCTGAGGTAATTATGGTGGTTTTGTGCCCCCAAGAAGTAGACAAGGAATGATGTATGCAGTTAGAGATTCTCTGTCCCTCAGGTGAGCCCTCAGTGACAGTGACTGGCAGAAAATGAAGCCAAACTGGCTGTCAAAGTGGGATATCTGGTCACGCCAGGGTGACAGTCCTACAGAGCAGCATCCAGGCAATGTCCTTGTTTCCTGCATTTATGGAAGAAGCTCTCTTTTGTCCAGCACTGCTAGATAGATCAATGTGATCTCTGCCTCCAGAGACGGCAGACAAAGGGGTGGGTGTGAAGGGGGCACCTTCTGCGGCCACATTTCCCAGCCTTTGAGCACTGCATCTCCCCTTAGCAGTGCTGTGGAAACGTGAGGAGATGGGAGCTTCCCATATTGGCTCACAGGGGGTGACTCCGTGTCGCGAGTAATCACCTAAAGCCTTCATGTCCGCTGAGTGTGTGTCCTTATCTAATTCTTTAGGGAGTGGAGAGTGCTTTCTCATCTTGAGTCCCTTCCTGGGAAGTGTCTTTTTCCTTGTCAGATTCAGCATGTTTTCATCACCAGTACGATATTCACTTGTGATTGTATTGGTGGGCCCACTTGCAGTGCCTGCAGTCTCAGCAGCAGAGGGCTTCTGTATTTATTGCCTTCCTTAACTTCTCATCTTCCTGTTTCCTTTTGACTGTTGAGTTCAGGTTTCAAATTCAGCTGTGGCATAAGCATGCAGCTTCCCAGAGTTTTGCCCTGTGTGATGACAAGCACTGTTTTGCCTGCTTCTGAGACATGTGGGACTGCAAGGGTACCAGGTGGCATGGTTTGGGGGCTTTGCAGTGCATTTATGAGAGCTTAATTTAAAACTTCAGATGTGTTGTGATCTGTAGAAGACTGCCTCTTGAGAAACAAAAGTTTTTAAAAATAAGAAAAATCCCAGGTGATCAATCAGATGAGACATGGCTAAATCAAACGAGTGGCAACAGCAAATAGATTGGTGGTTTGGAAAATGAAGCTGTGGGTTGCATAAAGGCAGGAGCCAGATCAAAGCACCGTGACTGCAACAGGCAGACAGACCTGTCAGAGCCTGGAAGGTTTTGGGGCTGACAGGGGGAGGGACAGAGAGGCTGCATTTTGGGCACAGGGACAGAATTGAAAGAAAGGCAGGAAATGAATTTGATGGTGGAGTACAAGAAACAAATCTCTTCTATCCAGAGGATGCATGGAGCATGTCCCATGTAGGCTACAGGAGTTGTGGGGAAAGGATGGAGGGAAGTGACCTCAGCACCAGTGCAGGATCCTCCACTGCTGAACAAGCACCAGCTGAACAAGCCGGCTCGGCTGGCAGGAAGGGAAATGCAAATTTTGTTTGGATATCTGGCTAGAAAAAATGAGAACAATCTAGTGGCATATTGTAAAGCAATACTGAAAAAGAGAAAAATACACTCAAAACATGGTGTTTGAAGGTACTGTAATCACTCCAAGCTTATATAAAATTAGCAAACATTGCCTCAAGCAAGAGCAGCTCTCTGCTTCCAAACAGCAGATACCTTACAACAAAAAAACATATGGCAGCCTTGATGGAAAAGCCATGCTGGTACTTTTGAAAATGCAGAATTACAACTGTAGGGCTCAAAGCAACTAGGTATAGTAATTCAGGTGTGTTTGAGTAAGGGCAGCCAGCACATACAAAAGATCAAATAACGCATCATTAGTCAGCTGACACAAATGCAGCACACCTTTTTCCCTTGTTCATCTAGACCTTTAACTGCTCTGATGTGTCACATGGAGGGACACCCACGTGCCACAAAAAATCCCTCTGCCACCTAAAGCTCTAGTGTTGGTGCTTACTAGTCAGACCATGATGTTAGAAAACACCAGAGGGACTCACTGGCTAAACTATGGAGACTGCTGTGGAAATAGAAATAGTGGAGTGATTTGGAAACTGAAGGGTGTCCCTAGTACCATGGGAAGGGCCCTAAGAGCTGATGTCATGGCAGAATCCAAAACATGAGACTGTTTTTTATGCTGAATGTGTGGCCCTACCTTAATTCCTGTGGCTCTACAGAGAGGGGTCAAAATGACTCCTTTGCCTCCCCTGTTGCCATCAGCAAAGTCTTGCACAAGGAAAAGTAAGTAGGTCCTAATGAAAGACCCATAAGCATCCTGCTTTGGTGTGGCACAACAGCAGCTGATGTTCTTGTTGGGGATGGGGCTGTAGGGCCAGAAGGAGCATGTCTGTGCCTACCTGCCCTGAGGAGTGTTGAGCTTGGGGCATCTCTGTGCTGTGGGCAGGGGCAGCTGAGCCCAGGTTGTAGGAATTTGTTGCTTTAGAATTTGCCTGCTTCCTTAATGGTTGTGTTGTTACCAGAGTGCTGCTCTGTGTGTCGCCTCTGGCTTGGGATTTAGCTCCTCATGGCTGAGTGTCCTCTCAGCCAGGGCCCACATACAGCAGCTTGAGGTGTTCTCCCAAGACTGCAGTGAGTGGCCCCATCTGTAGATGATGAGAAAGATGAACAAATGAGTAAGGCTTTGGACTGGATCTTGGAACACTTGACCTCAGCATGTTTGCTGAAAGATCCCTGTGAAGTTTCGTACAAGCCACCTTGTCTCTTGTCCTCATGGAAGGGAACAGGGACTGCTGACCTCTGCTGCCTGTTGTGCTCTGCCGTGAGTGTACAGCATGTTTCCTGAGGCAGATGTGTTTTCTCGTGCCATGTCATTGCTGTGCTGATGGTCTTGTGGCTCAGACTGCAATTTTTGCTGCCTAGAAAGAGTCCTTAGGCCACAGAGCCAGGCTTTGGGTGAAGCTGTTGTCAACAGCTAGAGTGGAAGTGGCTTTGAGTCAGCATCCTAGCTTGAGCTTACTCCCAAGGCTTGTTTGAAAAGGGACTGTGAGAGTGTCTTCAGTGACAGTGAAGCAAGGCCTTCCTTCCAGACAAGCAGCCCTGCATGGAGCTGAGAGGACAGAGTTGCTCTTCTCCCAGTTCCTGCCTGCTGTAATTCCAGTATAAAGCAGAGATATGAGTGTTGCTCTTTGCTTTCAGTGAGATGCTGGCATGGGCCAGCGCCCAGATCCACTGCCAGTTTCATGCCAGCGAGAACCGGGTGGCACTCCCTCCCTCTGATGGCAGCAAGCACGATGTGCAGGCAGAGAATGAGACCGTCTTTGTCCCCAACAGAGGTGAGTGCCACTCCTGTCTGTCACCCCAGCAGGGACAGTGAGAGCACAGTGGGCAGGAGTCAAGCAGACCATAATGTGTGTGTCTTGATGCAGCATGCATAGAAGTGAGTGGGAAGTTTGTGTTGCTTTCCTGGTGATGGATGTTGTGACACCTTGTTAATACTGAAATCACAGTGACAGTAGCTTGGATTGAAACACGACATTTGTTTGTCCAGCTTCAGTGGCAATGCCTCATGATGTGATCAGGGCAAGAGATGCTTTCTCCTTGGCTCTCTTCTCCCTGTTCCTCCCCACGGAGATAGAGCTTGACCTAAATACAGCCTGCAGCTGTGCAGCATTCAAGTGTTTCTTATTCTCTTCCAGGAGAGCGGGGTCAATGTATCCTGTCCACCCCACCAAAGATCCTCTTCTGTGACTTGCGACTGGATCCTGGGGAGTCCAAATCCTGTGAGTCCTGTCTTCTCTTCCCCTACTCACAGAGCTCATCTCTGGGGAGCTCTGCTTTCAAAACAGGCTTTGCAGACCTGAGTGCTGCAAGTGTGAGATCCTGACACTCATGAAATCAGGGTGCTTTGGTTGGAGTATGAGTGCTGAGGAGCTGCTGCATCATCCAGAGTCTGTTCTCCGTTGCGCTAGGGCTGTGTACTGCAACGTGTCCCTCAGTCCTGCCCCTGGTCTGTGGCCTTTGCTGCAGGTCCACTGTGTAGCTGCAAGGCATAAAATTTTTGAAATACCTGGTTGCAGCAGGAGGAATGGCTACACAGACCCGCATTTCCTTGCCTTTATTTCTTCAGTCATACTGGAGTATTCTTGGTGTCCTCCAAAGGTTTGTGCTTCTTCTTCAGGTTGTGGCTGTCCTGGAGATAAAAGTCTTCTGGATGTTATAGTTTTCCTGCTGTGAAAGTGAGTGCTGCTCGTCTTGTCTGCTGAAAGCTCTCTGTGTCTGAGTAGATAGCTGTGGAAACAGCTGAGTTTGTGCTGTTCTCTCTTGGCTGTGTGACCCAGCCTGTTCAGGTCACGTTGGATCTCCTTTGCATTCCAGTGGCCTGTGATTAGCAGCAGTGATGTTAGGCCTCTCAAGCTGTGCATGGAGAGCTTTGTTACTGTCCCAGGGATCTGCTGGAAGTGGTTGATGGAGACCTCTCACACTGTAGAGCACAGGGCGAGGAGAAATGGCCTGCCCTGCCTATGCCGGGGCAGGCTCTGCTGAATCACTGAGCTCTGCAGAGATGGAAGCGAAGCTGCAAGTGAGACCAAGCAGCTGTGGGGTTGTGACGTACTGGTTTTGAAGCTGGTGTCTCCTGCCTTTCTGGCCTTGGAGGGGCCAATTGGAGGGAAAGGTGGACCTGGTGAAACCAGGCTGGCTTGGCTTGGTGGTTAGTGGGGTGGGGCAGTGCCATCTTGGGGCTGTGCCCCTAAACTGCAGAGCCTGTTGTCTGAAGACATTTGATTATTCATTTATTTTTCTACAGCAGCATCTTGGGGAAAGGAGCTGGCCATGCCAGCAGGAAGGAAGAGGAGGCAGAAATCTTGGCTGGCCTGAGGCTCACCTGGATTCTCCTGTGTTCCTTGCTGCTTGCAGGTTTGGGGCTGGAACATCCATTTCCTGGGAGCAGAGGGAAGTCCCTTTTCTTGGCATACCTTAGGCAGGTTGGGCAGTTTCTGGAATAACAGATCAGTGATGACAGCCCAAGTTGCAGGTGGCTGGGATGGATTGAGGGATTGACTGTTCACTGGCTTAACAGGCAGAAGCTGTTCAATCCCAGCTAAGCTAGGGATTGTCTGTCCTTTCCAATGACGTCGTGATTTGTGTGTGTGTCCTCTCGGCCTCTGGGTGGCACTGGCACAAGTAGCCTGCATCTGCCTAGTGCTTGTATGCAGCTCCTCTGGAAGGACACAAACTCTTCTATTCTTCGAGGTTCCTTGGCTGTACAGTACAGCCTTTCCCCTTGGCTGAGTGATGCACCTGTTTCGTGCATCACATGTGATGTGGCTGTATGTGGTGCTGCGTTTTTAGCACTGAAATCCCTGTATCACAGCCCTGGTCTCATTCACTGACAGGCTGTTCACACCAATCCCATCAGCCTGTGGTGCTTGCTGCTGCTCTCACATGAGACTGCAGCTGGCATGCTTGCAGACCATTCCTGGGGTCTCCTGCCAGCTCCATGGAGGGAGAGTTAAGGCTGTGTGGGTGTGTATCTTAATTCTTCATTTCCTGTTTTTCAGAAGTTTTGAGTTTTGCTACGCAGTTTGGGAAGGGGGAAAAAAACCAAACCAGAAAGCCTAAGAAATCTTAATTTTGCTTCAGCAGTATACCGTGTTATTAAACTGCAGCCAGAGCTGGCATGTACAGCTGAGGTTGTGTCAGACTGTCTCTTGGTAAAAGGACTCATTTTCATTTGCTGACCAACTTACTCCCCAATACCATACTCTTGTTGTGTTGCCAGTGTGTTGAAGTTGACTCATCTTCCAGCCCTTCGATACATGGTGCAGACTGAGCTCTTTAAATTTGTCACCATGAAGCTTTTTCTCAAGTCCTCAAATAATTTCTGTGGCTGTTTTGCCTCCACTCTGGTTTTGTAACACCTTTAAATATTTGGTAGATCACAGAGAGGGGAGGAAATGGAAGCAGCCTGGACACAGGCCAGAAGGCCAGCCAGAGGGCACAGCGGGTGGGTAAGGAAGGCATTTGTAGCATTGTAGCACCAGGAATGTGCTTCCTTCTGGGATATGCGTGGAAGTTGGGACTTCCTGAGTCTTGGCATTCCTGTGCAGGTAGCAAACTGTCCATCCTCCTCTGACTATGGTGGTCTCTGCTCAGATTATCCTCACTGGGCATGAAGGTCTTTATGAGCACTCTTTTTGAGTCTGGTACAGGGTTACAGAAGTCTGCTTGTTTCCTTGGAAATATCTGATTTTCCTCCCTGTTAGGATAGTTCTCTGCTTTATCTGCACCCTGGTCCAGAAAGAGAGGCTTGTGTTTTAAGGTGTGACATCCTGTCAACAGTACACACTAGCACAGGGTTTTTTCTTCCTTCCAGTCCTGTTATTTTAAATCCAGAAGTTATATTTAAAATGTAACCCTAACTTTTAATCTAAGCCTCAACATTCAGTGTGTGCCAGACATGGGGAAGGATCTGTGGTTTCGGAGCAGGATGCTGCCCTTCCTCTGGCAGGGCGTATCTGCATTACAGTGGGCAAGCCAGAAAGGTGGAGACTTTCCACAGTTCACTGTTTGTGTCTTTCTTGTTACACAGCGTGTGGTTTGGGAAAGCTGCAGAAGTGTTCACACTGTATCAAGAGGCATTGGGGTTTGTGTAGTGGCCAAGGGGCACTAGGAGGGCTGAATGTGGTGAAAGCCAGGCCCCAGTATCTCAGAACCCTCAGAAGCAGAGGCTTTGTGGTCTATATCATCAGCTTGTCAAGGGGGACAAACCACAGGTTGTTGTGAAGGTCTCAGAGTTGTTTCTTGATCATTTAGCTGCAGTCTTTCAAAGAAAAACACAGGAGGAAACTAACTTGTTGCTGAGTTTGAGGGTTTGTGTAAAGCAGAAGCAAAAGAGGCATGAAGTACTGATCAATACCCACATGGGGCAGGGACTGGAGGATGCTGTGCTGTGAGAGTGCTGGGCGAAGGAGTGCACAGAGGCAAATTCAGGTTGAACTCGTGATGAGTAAGTTTAGCTCTCGTGGTTGTATTCCTGGATTTTAATATTCCACATTCTTTGGAAGAGACGGAGTTTGTGTGTGTGGTTGTATGTCCTGGAAGCAATATCTGGATGATGGTCCATGTGATGCGAGGAGCAGTGTGCCTGGTGCGGGGGAACCAGGTTGTGCTTGGCCACTGGAGGAGACAGGAGACAGCAGAAAACACCAGGCACTGTCTCTAGCTCAGCACTGCTGGTTGTAACACTTGATGCAGGCAGCCTGCACACAACAGCTGCAGGATCTTCCTTCTTGCCTTGGAAAGCAAATTTTCTGCACCCCTTGCAGATTCGTACTGTGAGACCCTGCCTGTCGATGGTCCCCCCTCCTTCCGGGGCCAGTCTGTGAAGTACGTGTACAAGCTGACCATTGGCTGCCAGCGCGTCAACTCCCCCATCAAGCTGCTGCGCGTGCCCTTCCGTGTCCTCGTGCTGCACGGTAAGGCCACACGCTGCCCTCCCTGCATGGGCCAGCCAGGCTGCACCCTGCCCTGCTGATACTCTCGCCTTCTTCTCAGGGCTCAAGGATTACCAGTTCCCACAGGATGAGGCTGTTGCACCCTCAAACCCCTTCCTGGAGGAGGAGGAGGGCTTGAAGAAAGATTCTCGCCTGGCAGACCTGGCAACAGAACTGCTCATGGTGGCCACCTCCCGGCGCAGCCTGCGTAGGTCATATTCCCTGCTCAAACCTGCTGTCCTTTTTGAGAAGCTGGGCATGGAGAACATCTCAGGGCCAGCTACAAAATGTCTCTCACTGACAAAATGAGTCTCCAACTGTGGCTGTGGAGCAGCTTTATCAGGGCCTGTTTGGGTCAGGGCCTACTTCAGCCCGAGAGACCCTCTGCCCAGCACATCACAGTCAGTGTAGGATTTGTCCTTGCTCACTGCAGAAGTTTCCCAAAGGGAATACCACCTCTAGGGACTGTCCTTCACACCCAAACAGGAGGCATGGGGTCATGTCATTAACCGAGAGTGCGGCACAAAACAGAGCCTTGTCTTGCCACAACCCTTACCCCTCTTCTTGCTCCACAGACCTGTATAACATCAGCAACACTCGTGGGAAGGTGGGGACGTTCTGCATCTTTAAGACTGTGTATAAGATTGGAGAGGATGTCATTGGGACCTTCAACTTCTCAGAAGGAGATATCCCATGTCTGCAGGTCATTGCTGTCTCTGGGATTACTGGGGAGAGGCAGGGGTTTAGGGTGAGGGAGGGGGAGAAGGGATTGGGGTGTCACTGGGCTGTGAGGGTTTCTAGTGGGACCTTAGCTGGGGTCCCCTTGGAATGTGACGGGGGACAATGGTCCAGTTCTAAGCTCATTTGGGAAATGGAGCCCGCAGGCTTTGCATGAGGTGAGGCTGTGAGAGCAAGCACCCTACCAATCGCCCTGCAGTTCTCAGTGAGCCTGCAGACAGAGGAGAGCATCCAGGAGGAGTTCCAGCGGCGGCGGGGGCAGCCTGTCTCCTTCACTGTGCACGCCCGCCATCAGGAGTCCTGCCTGCACACGGCGCAGAGCAGCTTCAGCCTGCCCATCCCACTCAGCTCGACCCCCGGATTCACCACCAACGTCGGTTAGTACCCACCACAGAAGGGACCCACTCCTGCTTGTCTCTGCAGGAGGACTGTGATGTCCCCAGCCCTGCCCTTGCTCAGCAGAGATGTATCCCTTGAGGGGCAGCTGGCCTGTGTGAGTGAGGTCATTTGCTGTCCCCTTGCCAGGACAGACAGTGCTGAGACAGTGCTGCTGCCCGTGGCCCTTGTGGGTGTTAAGTGCTGACTACCCTCTTGCCCACAGTGTCCCTGAAGTGGAGGCTGCACTTCGAGTTTGTGACCTCTGGGGAGTCAGCAGGGACTTGCTTGGTCCGTGGGAGCCAGTCAGAGGCTGTCACCTGGACTGGGGTGGAGCAGATGGAAGTGGACACCTTCAGCTGGGATTTGCCCATCAAAGTTCTTCCCACCAACCCCATCCTGGCTTCCTATGTATCTCAGTTCTCCAGCACTAACTCCATCACTATCTGAAGTAGGGAGAGGTTATTGGCCTACAGAGCTGCAAGCGTGTGCCACCAGTGGGAATGGCAGGCAGGACTGTCACTAGTGTGCTGTGGTGCACGTATCCCAGTGTCCCCTTGGATTCATCTGTGATGCCGAGGTGGGCATCAGGCATGTCTGTCCTGTCCATGGCTGGAAGAACACTGCTTGGTGCAGTCTTGTGCTGCAGCCCCCCAGCTGGAGCTGGACCCTTCCTGCCTAGGTGAAGGTGCAAGTCTCAGCACTCAGCAAAAAGAAATCTGCCTTCCCAGGGAATTGCTGATGTGCCTTTATCCCATGTGGGGCTTCCAAGAAGGAAATGCCCAGCCCAGGGAGGGGAGAGCTCTTCTAGTGAAGCTTCATACCACCCTTGGGTGAAGGCTGTGCCCTTACAGAGACCCTAGAAGCAGAGGTCTGGCATTCAGGTGAGGTACAGTAGCCACCTGGGCTGGGTGAGCGCCTGCTGTCCTGTCCTGACACGTGTTCTGCCTCTTGGAACATTGTCCCATGCATACAGTCCAGTACCCCAGCCATCCCCACCTGGAGGAGGCAGGTCCTGGCAGGCCAGCCCTGTGCTGCTGGCATGTGCTGGTGGCCAGGATGCAGGCCCATGCTATGTATGATCGTGATGATTCAAAACTGAGCAGCACTGAGCCCCTGAGCTGTTGTCTGCCTGGGTTCCTGGGTGTGAAGGCATCCTGCTGGTCTTTGGATCCCTGGGGGGCTGTAAGGAATGAATGCTGTGTATCCAAGAGCTGGCATGGAGATCTCCCTGCTCAACAGCCAGCTCCCCATTTTTACTAAGACTTCCAATGAGCTTTCCCCTTTGCATGATAATGTAATAAACATCTGAGTGTGCAAAACACAGCTTTCCCAAGAGCCTTATTCCTACATTGTTCCCGGTGCTGGACACATCCAACCTTCTACAGCAGTCACAGGCTGGAGAACTTTTTGTTCAGTATCTTTATTGCAGGAACAGAAACATCTACACAAGGCTCTGCACAACACCGTCACGGCACCAGCTGGGGCAGCTGCCAGGGTGGCTGCCTCCACCCTGGCACTTGGATTCCTTCTGCTTCCTGAACCCTCCCCTCCCTGTTCCCTTGCCAGTGGGGTTGGGGGTCTCCCCTGAGGACATCCTATTCTGCCACCCACCCTGGGCTGGCTCTGTTGCAGTGTTGCCCAGGGCTGGCCTACAGTGCCAGGGACCCCAGGAGCTTTTGGAGCGGGGGCATTAGTGGTTACAGAGGGGGGTTGTGCCCCTCACACCCCGGGAGCAGAGAAGGAGCTGTACAGGGAGTGGGGATACTGCACGAGGTGCTGTGGTGACCCTAGCGAGCTCCTCACAGCTGCTGTGCAGAGGAGTCTGGGAGGGAGTAGGGAGCTGCTTTGCTTGGGGCTGGATATCGGAATGCAGGACTGCCATGAAGCAGGCTGATTTAGTCCTGTAGCCCTTTTTTTAGTCGCTGAAGGTTTTCTGCCCACCTGGGAGGAGATCCTGTAGAATCTGCATTTCCATAGTGTGCAGAACATCTCGCAGGGAGGACGCGCTGATTCAGGAAGCTGAAGGCAGAAGCAAAGCTTGGTACCATGGTGTGTGGATAGTGGTTTCCCTCGAAGGTGCCAGCGGTGATGCCTCTACAGGGTGGGTGGGGCAGGTCTGGAGCATGCGGGCGGTGTGCTCTGGAGGGGGCAGGGCGGCGCCGAGGGGCGCGGAGCGCTGTCGAGCCTCTATCTGCTCAGCCCGGCACCCAGCAGCTTGTTCACCAGCGGCTCGGGGGTGCCGGCCGAGCCCCACTCGTGCTCCACACTCTTCACACACGGCAGGCTTGGGTTGGCCTTCTGCACTACCGAGATCTGGCAGGTCTGTGAGTCGTAGTGAGCCTCACACCAGTCAGGGAAGTCGATTGGGTGCTGGGTGCTGTGGGAGAAAACACGGTGCCGTCAGACTCCCTGATTAGTGCTGGGGAGCTGCTGGCTGGACTGGGTGGCCTCCTGCTGCCAGGCCCCCTTCACAGGATGTCTTCTAGACCAGCTCAGGCAGGCTGGGACATGGCTCCTGGCACATCTGGGCATTTTGCACCCTTTCCAACTGCCCCAACTCACCCCACCACCCTCAATGTCCTGGTGGGGTCCTGACCACCTCTGCCTCTTGCTCCCCATCACCTGGTGCTCCACAGCCCTCCCAAGACTCTGATATCTGCTGCATTTGCAGCCACCAGACTACCCCTGCTGTAGAGGCAGGGGTGCTGTGGTGGAAAGTGACAGCCCACCCCAGCACAGCCCCTCACTCACGTTTCACAGCAGCCCACCCCAATGGGGTGTAGGCAGGTGCAGAGCAGGCAGTTGGTGCTCAGCCACGATTCCCCAAGGGAGAATTGTTTCCCTTCGTACTCACAGGGAGCTGCAAAGGAAACAGCAGTGATGAGAACACGTGGGCCTGTGCTGAGGGCGAGTGGAAGCCTCCTTGACACCCCTGTGCCCTGAAAGAGGGGACAGAAGTGTCATGATGACCTCTCACACACCTTATGGTATGGAAGATATATGGTGGTCTATCCACCGTCCTGCAGGTATGGAATGCCCTGTCATCTGCCATGGGTGATGTGCCCATGCATCCTCTCCTGGCCCTGCCTTGTGGCTCTCACCAATACCCCATCGGTCTAGAGCAAGAAGCAAGTGGCTCTTGCTTCCCTGGAGAGGACAAACCCAGCATTCCTTAGGGTCTGGGCATTTCTGCAGCCCTGGGAGGAGACAACAGAGAAATGATGAGCCACCCTGCTCCCTTTGCTGCTAGTCCTGCACACTCAGCCCCAGCCAAGCTCCTGCCGGGAGCCTGCATGGCCCAGAAAGCTGTTTCTCAGCCAGAGCCCTGGGGAGCTGTTCTGTGGTTTATAGACTGCTCCTTCCACTCACCACTGGCCCATGATCCCATTCCTGAGTTCAGCACAGTCCCTTCCTTATTTCTTAGGCATAGGGCAGAGCCCTGCCATGCTGGGAAAGCTGAGCCCTCCTCTTCCCATCAGCCTCTTCCTATCTCACTTCCCCACTTACCTTTAGCTTGGAAGTAGCATTTGGCCTGGGAGCCCGGCAGCTGGAGGAGGAGGGAAAGAAGCAGGCAAAGCCTGCCCCAAGCACACCTCATCTTCTGTGCTTGCATGGCCATGGATGGTTGAGCTGAACTTGTTCGCTTTGCTTCTCTATTGCCTTTGCTTCTTTCCCTTCTCTTTCTCTTTCTCTCTCTCTGCCTTCTTAATGCTCTTCCCCTGATCCCAATGAGAGATATTTATAAAGTTCAGCTTTACGACCCTGGCCACCAGCTGTGCCCCACTGGAAAAGTTGTAAAACTCATTTCCTGATTTGAAAGGCATGAAAACAAGAGGTAGGATCAAGATTTTTAACAAGCTGTGAAAAGCTGATTCATGCCCTCCAGAAATTTCTCCAGTTGGAAGCCCCTGTGGGTGCAAGGCTCCACAGCGAGGGGAGATCCAAAGGTCCCCAGCGGCGTTGCTCTCTGCAGCGTGGCGAGCATGTAAGCAGCAAGCACGGGAGACCCTGGCTCCTGACCAGGAGAGCTCCAGGCTCCCCTTTGGTCATGCTGAGCCGTCACTGCTTCTTCACAGCAAGCCAAGGTTTTGGGAGCATCCCATCTCGCAGAGCTGCACAAGCATCCTGCTAACAGTGTGGGATGCAAATGGCACCATCCTCATTTTGGGGGGGAGGTGCTTGCACCCAGCTCCTGAGTACCACATCATGGCACTTTCACCCCAGCCTGGGCTGCAGCTGTGCCAGGTTCATGGCCATGCATGGGCTGGGGGGTGACAAGAGGTTTAAAATCACAGAATCACAGAATCATAGAATCTGCTGAGTTGGATCAGCAGATCCATCAGGATCACCATGTCCAACTCCTGGCCCTACACAGGACACCCCAAGAATCCCAGCATGTGCCTGATAGCATTGTTCGAACACTTACTGAGCTCTGACAGATTTGGTGCTGTGACCAGAGCAGACAGTACAGCAACTGCCACTGATGCAGAACAGGAGAGAAAAAACCAGGGCGCATCTGAGCAATGCCCATGAAAGGGGACTGTGCCTGTGCACCTGGAGCACCCACAAGGTACCAGAGCTGAGCATCCTCTTTCACAGGCTGCAGAATGGCCCCAGTAGAAGCAGGAAACAGGAGAGAAAAAATCAGGAGGCAGAAATGCTTTTGGGCAACAAGTAACCAGAGGAGTAAACGAGGGACTTGGCTGGAAGCAAGGACCTGTGGGAAGATGCCACATCACCCAGGGATGTGCCTGTGGACCTCAGAGACCCTCACCCAGAGGGGCTGCCTCTGTGTAGAAGTGATAAGGCTGTTATCAGCTGGAAGAGGGAACGGATGTGCAAGAGGGAGGAGGTCAGAGCCCTGGGAGCCACATGGCCCTGGAGAGCTACAAGCAAAGGTCTGACTTGCCAAAAGAAATTTGCAACCCTTGTCAGAGGTGCTGCCAGCAGCAGGAAATAGAGCTCTGGGGATGGTCCAGCCAGGGGCTCAGCCAGTGCAAGGCTGTGCTGGCAGTGAGGCAGCATCAGCAGCAGTGGCATATGTGGGTCATCTGCCCCTGCATTAAGCTCCCTGCTTTCTGAGAGTTTGGGATAAATTTACACCTTGACGCGTGAGGCTTAATATCCCTTCCAGAATTTGTATTGGCATTCACTATTATAGCTGGATATTTTTCTTATCCCCATAAGTGCCCAATCCCTCATTGAATCCCACTAAATTTTGGCCTGAGCATTTTCCTCTGGCAGTCTAATTAAGCACAGGGTGAGGAAAAAAAAAGCTTCCTTTTATCCACTTTATCCGTTTTGGATTCCCCACCTTTGTGTTTGAAGGCACAGTCCCTTCTCTTTGGTGCTCTAGGCCCCTTTGCCATCCCATTGCATTTCCTGCAGCTTGTCCTTTTACTGCTGAGGGAGTAGCCCTGGCTTTGCATCCCTTCTTCTCCTTAGAGAATTACCCCAGCCCTGTTGTAGTGCCACAGATGATGCTGTGTCCCTCGGTAGGGTGGCTAGATGGCAGCAGTTAGGAAAGGCTGATAACAAATCAGAGAAATGCTGGGCACACCCTCCTGACCGCCGGGCCATGAGCCGGGATGGTGGAGTGTATCAGTGACAAATGGAACCTGCCCTTTGGTGCAGAGTTGTTACTATATAAGGAGGATAAAAGCATTCGTTGTCAGAGCAGTTAATTAATATTCCTATTGTGTGTTTGGAGAAAGAAGCCTGGCATGCTAGTAACTGCAAGAAAATAATCCATCATTGTTCCATCAAGAAGAACAGCAGATGTTAAAAAAAAAGAAGTGGTGGGTTTCACTCAGAGGAATCTAAATCCACAGGATTTAGACAGGGTTCCAGAAGAATGCTCATCCTGGGGCAACAGCATCTCTTGGCTGTGTAGAAGGACATTGCCCCTGCTCCATGAGGGACATGGAGAGGCATTCTCAGGATTTCTGTAGCCATTATGGTTAATTAAATAGAGGGTTAAAGCTGCGAGACTGTAGCAGCATGGAGATGGATGGTGGTTGCTGCTACCTGTCCCCGAAAAGTGTCTCTTCTAAAGAAACCACTCGGGGGGGACACACAGGCGGTCACTCGAGTCCACACTCACACACACCATGGTTAGCTCTGCAAAGAAGGCAAGAAGAGTCTCCAGTGTAGAATTCTAGCGAGGTTTATTTTGCAGACTCATGCCAAAGGGCCCAGAGACAGAAAGACCCAGATCAAAGGAATGTTCAGGGTTAAGTAAGGGCGTCAGGAGCCAATGTCTGAGGGCACAGGGGTGGTACGAGGGCAGGGCAAAGGGCAATGACCTATAGGGGCCATAAGGACAGACCATCATCGATACCACAACCAATGGGGAAACAGGGAAAGGAGAGACCTTCTCAAACTGGGGACATACATGAACAATAGGGGTGGGGAAGGCCCATGGGCCAATGGGAAAAGCAAAACTGAGGTAAATTAACATCGCGCTGCAGACCACCATGGGGGAAGCCATTTTGCTCACCCTAAGCTGTGAGGCTTTCTCAAAGCCTATGGCAGATTCTTGCACAGCATTACTCTGGAAAATTCCCTTAGGGGCTCAAGGGCCTCCACATTAGATTGTCCATGGCTGCTGGGTTTTTCATCAAAATGTGTTACTGGGAAAATGCAGAGAAAAAGGGGAGTGTCAGGACACCTCTTGGCACACTGTAGAGGGACCAGGGCAGTGGAGCAACGTTCAACACTGTGGCTGTGCCTAAGGAAAGGGGCTGATGGTCCCCCCAGCCTACTGATCCTGCTTTTCCCCTCCTGACCACTTTCCTTCCCCCTCTTCTGCATTCCTGGGCACCCACCTGGCCCCAGCACACACATCCCCATGGGTGATCCACAGCATTTTGGTCCAGGTTGTACAAAGGGGATTTGTAATTTGGAAAGCAGTACTTGCAATTGGACTTGGTGCTTCAGAGCTTCTGCCTGGGTTCTTCAGGGGTGCTGTGGCAGGAGGAGCTGACACCCTCTCCTGCTGTGCCAGCCTGAAGGAGGTTTTGCTGCAGAGACTGAAAGAAAGCAGCCATGTTTTGGTCTCACATCTTGGGGAACAACTGAGACCCAGGGAAGAACTGCAGAAAGGATAAAGGGGCTGGGAAAAGTGCCTCTCTAGAAGTTCAGTCACTTTGATTTACCAAGCAGAGCCCAACAGAAGGAATCACGTGTGTGCCTGTCTATGTGTATTGCCAGTGAGGTGCAGTCACCACCTTTGAGTATCCCAGGACCCTGCAGAAGGTCATATCCATGTCTCAGGATGTGACCTTCCGCAGGAAGGACCTAGCTTTTCTTCCTGGCCTTGCTCACAGATTGTAGCTGTATCTGAGAAAAGGTGGGTGCTGCACCAACAAGACCACAGTTCTGCTGGCCTCCTCTCTCAGCAATCCCTCTGCAGAGCGGTGGAATGCCCAGTGCCAGGCATGGGACCCCATGGATGGTGAAGGCAGAGCACCCAAGCCAGTGGTGCTGGGATGAGGTGACAACAGCCCACCCCAGCACCACAGGAGGCTCAGGGGGTAATAAATTATGCTGGACAAGTTGCCATCAGCAGAATCCAGGAGGGTTATAAAACCTGAATCTCCTGAGCCTTCAGCTGAGGCTGCAGCTGCAGAGCAGGAAGCAAACAGGATCCTGGCTGGCATTGTGAAAGCAAACACCATAAATCCAAGGAAGTGCTGCGATTGCTGTTTTAGGCACTGGGGATTTTGGCTCCTGCTCCCCAAAGGTATTTTATTTTCTCTCTAAACAAAAACAAAAACAACAAAAAACCCCACAAACAAAAAACCCAAACAAAAAACCAGCCAACCAAACAAAAAATCCACAACCCAAATTTATCACTGGACCAAGCTGCATGGATGGTGCTATGGACCCTGAGGCAGCTCTGGGATATGGGCATCTTTCCTTCCCCAGCACCCTGAGGATGCTTCAAGCACCAGAGTACCCAGGGCACCAGGGCAGGTGTAGGGACATGCCGGCTCTGAGTGATGAGCACTCATGAATGCTCACTGCTCACCAGCATGACCAGACCCTGGGGAGAGGTGAGCACAGGGGTGAGGAAGAGATAGGCAGTCAGGAGCTGGGAAGGGAAGATAAAGAGCTAGCCAAGGAATCACAGCTGGCTCAAGGCATCCTTCATCCCACAGCTGGCAAGCCTGATGGGATAGCTCACAGAGGCTGGAGTACAGCCTCACCAGCAATGAGACTGTTGCTCCAAAAAGGGGACAAAATATAGGGGATGTGAGAAAAACTTGATGTCACCTTACTCTGCAGAATGGCTGCCTGCTGGATGAAGCTTGATGCCAGTGGAGAAGCATGGGCTGCAAGGCATGCTGGCATGCCTTGTGTCTTCCATGGCCTCAGCAGCTACACCCTGACCCTCCTCGCAGGGGAGAGGTGTTCTGACCCCAGAGGTTAGGCTCAGCATTTCACAGGGGCTTTACAGCCCTGGTTGGAGGGGGTGTGTGGGTTCCCTGCCATGGGACAGGACCTGCCATGGGATGGTGTCTGCAGGTCCCCAATCATGGGATGGGGTCTATGTCCTGGGCAGTCCCATGCTGTGGCTCACTTAAGCTCTCATACCCTCTTGCCCTCTCCCATGTGGTCTCATCCTCCCTTGCTCATGCCCATGCTCCATTCCTTTGGCACTTTCCCAGGTTGTTTATCATAGCTGTGGCTGCTCTGCATCAGGCCGGGGTTTGGCATCAGTGGGTCAGCCATGAATTCCTGCTACCCTCAGTGCTGGCACCCACCCTGGCTCTTCAGCACCCTGGGTACCCCAGCATGGGTGTGCTGTAGCCCGTGGCTCTGCCTGGGCTCCTCTAAGGGAAATGTCTCAGGACGTCACAAGGTGTTTGGGAAAACCGGCCTTGGCATTTGCTGGCCATACCAGGAAAATAAAAACATCTGAGCAGGCAGCTGCAGAGTGACTGTGAGAGGCTGGCACTCCATAAATCCCCTGGAGCAGGTGCTTTGTAGTCAGCACAAGGAAATGAGCATATTATTCAACTTGGCTTAAACCCCAAAATGTTTCCTGTCCTGTGAGTCAGAAATAACCCTGGGAGATCATTCCTAGGCCACGCAGAAGCCGCACCAGCCAAAAAAGGGCCTGGCACTTGTTGGCCTGAGGACTTGCCGGGGAGGTTAATGGTCCAGGCCCCTTGTTTTGGAGGGGAATTTGTCATGGCACTGTCATGCCACCAGCACTGACCTCAGCATATAAATGGCCTGAAACATGCAGAGGATCCCAGACTGGTCCTGGGCACATTGCTTCATTGGGATGCAGGGACAGGGAGAACTTCAGGAGACCTTGAGGCTTTCTGTGTCCTGGGTGGGTCCTGCAGATCTCTGGCCTCACTGTGGTATCAGAAAGATGGATCCCCCTGCACAGCATTGGCTGTTTTACTGGCACCCACAGGGCCATGCTGGGGTGATACCCTGCTGTAGGGACACCCTACAGGAAAAGCCATGGATGGCTGGTGGCTTCATGGTGGAAGAGACTACCTAGGCAGGGAACTGGGACACCACACACTCAGCCTGGGGACCCCAGAGAAGTTGGAGGGGAAAGCACTGTGGGAGCTGTCCCTGGCTTGGAACAGGCAGCAACAACCTGAAGGGGTTCATGGGTAACATTTCCTGTCCTGGCATCCTGCAAGGACACTCCTAGGATCCCACCCTGGGTCTGGGGAACAAAGTGTGGGTTCTAGGGCCTCTCCCCATGGACAGACAGGGACAACCCATGTCCTGAAACAGGGAGGTGACACAGCTACCACATTTATCCACATTTTTTCCCTTTAAAATATTTGCCTTTGCTTTATTTTTTCCATCACTGGCACACAAACTTCAAATCCAAACAAGGAGCCTTTCAGGCTCCCTGGACAGCAGGAGCACAGGAAGTCCATGTGTGAAAAGGTCATCCTATATATCTGCACCAGTCCCTGGGTGCTTTGTGCCCACCTGGGCAAAGCCTCTCTGACCTTCTGAAGATGTTACTTTCCCATTTGGGATGGGGTGGCAATGTGAGCACTGGCAATAGAGACCCAGCAGAGGCCTGACTTGCACTTGAGTAGAAATGTGAGTCCTAGGTGGTGTCTTTTCCATCTCTGCCCTCTTTCCACAGCCTCTGGCAGGAAGGGGCTGCTGCCCATCCACGCTAGAACTCCCCATGACCCAGTGCTGTTTGTGCCCTGACACAGCAGTGTCTGCAGGACTCCACCTGGCCCTGGCAGTGACAGCCGTGCTGCAGGCACTCACTCGTGGTGCCTGCCATGCTCTTTACAGCCACCTCCTGAGGCTGGCAGGTTTCTGGCTCCACTTTCAGCACGGAGGTGAAGGAGCTTGGCAAGGCTCATGGCCTTGTGCTGCTGCACTCCAGGAGTGGAAAAACAATTGTCATCTCTGGGGACTGGGGGCTTGGTTATGCTTGCCAGGGGAACATGGCAAAGAAGACTGGAATCTCAGGGTTGTGAGCCCCTCAGGACAGACAAGCATAGCTGTGCACTCAGTGCCCATCATGATCTGGTGCAGCCCTAGGACCAGCATGTGTGTGACGAACAAGTGTGTGAGATCACTTAAAAAATCACTGGCAAGGGTGTCGGTAAAAACCAGATTTAATATTAAGCGGCAGCACAACGAAGTTCATTGGCAAGATTCACTCTACCACTTACTAGACAGTTAAGGCACATTGAGGAGAAAAAAAAAATGCAATAACAAACAAAACCCAGGTAATCAAAACAGAAATGAACTGAGAACCATCTAGGGTTGAGTTTGTGTGTGTGTGTGTGTGTTTAGGTGCGTATTACACTGAGGGCAAGGATGAAAAGGAATACGGCCTAAAAGCTTAGTAGCACTCACACTTAACACTACTTAACTTGTAACTTAAGGTTAACAATTTAACAGAGGAACAACACTTAACAGCATCTAACCTATGTAAATTAAACTTAACAACTTAGCAAAAGAACAGCATTTTAGCAACCTTTAACTTTGCTTATAACTTATGACTTAACCTTACTTACAGGCCTAAGTTACTTAGATCTGAGACACTTAAACATCTAAGAGAGCAGCATTTCTCCCAGATTTGCTATGGCCTATGCATAGAGGCATGCACACAGACAGAAAGACAGTGCAAGGAAGATATCCGTGAAAAATTCCCCTCAGAGGTCAGTGAAATACTCACTTTGGATGCTTTCATATCTCCCCAGAGGCAAAGGGTTGAGCCTCAGGGAGTGAGGGTGTCAGCCCAGGATCCATTATCATTCAGTGATCCTCCAAGTACAGCAGACTTGAGTTTGCAGACTTGGCTCTGAGAGGCCCCACTCAGAAGGAGGTTGCTGGCCACAACCTGCTGTGTTGTAGGGCAGCTCAAAGGGTCTCATTTTGGACCACTGTTTACAGGTCTGCAAGAGAGTGGGTTTTAGTTGTAACAGTGTTTCATCCTTGCCACAGTTTCAGCCTGCACTTTCTTTGAATATCTGAGAACAGGGACATTCTGCCTTTCCAGGGAAGAAAAACAGTTGCCAACGCTGTTCATAAAAAACCCAGGAGCCCCATAAGACCACTGAAGTTCTTGGAAGCAGGGGGCATTTCTGATAAGGTAAAGAGGAGCTGAGCCCAGGTGCAGTTTTTCAAGGCTGAGGTCTAACAAGCATTTCTCAGACCTCAGTGCAGCCGGAAAAAGGGGGGATGCATCACCACAATGCACCATGGATTCCTATGAACCATCACAGACAGCCATGTACCACTACAGACCACCAGGAGCAGGGTGCAGCCCAGTGCAAGGAAATATTGTCATCCCAAGGTGTGGGATGCAAATAAAACTCAATGTGAGACCGTGGAACGGGGAATGTGCAATGGAGTTAGAAAAATCCTAAGGTATGATACATCTGTATGTATGGTAAGTATATGGTGAGGGTATGATCTGTTCATGGGGTGTCTGGTGTATATATGGTGTGTGTAGGTGAGTATGGTGTGTGTATGGTGTGTGGGGGGTGTATGGTGTGTATATGGGGGTGTATGGTGTGTGAGTATGGTGTGCATGGTGTGTGTATGGTGTGTATGATGTGTATAGTGTGTGTATGGTGTGTGTATGATGTGTGTGGTGTGTGGATGGTGTGTGTATGATGTGTATAGTGTGTGTATGGTGTGTGTATGATGTGTGTGGTGTGTGGATGGTGTGTGTATGATGTGTATGGTGTGTGGATGGTGTGTGCATGATGTGTGTGGTGTGTGGATGGTGTGTGTATGATGTGTATGGTGTGTGTATGGTGTGTGTATGATGTGTGTGGTGTGTGGATGGTGTGTGTATGACGTGTATGGTATGTGGATGGTGTGTGTATGATGTGTATGGTGTGTGGATGGTGTGTGTATGATGTGTATGGTATGTGGATGGTGTGTGCATGATGTGTGTGGTGTGTGGATGGTGTGTGTATGATGTGTATAGTGTGTGTGTGGTGTGTGTATGATGTGTATGGTGTGTGGATGGTGTGTGCATGATGTGTGTGGTGTGTGGATGGTGTGTGTGGTGTGTGGATGGTGTGTGTATGATGTGTATAGTGTGTGTGTGGTGTGTGTATGATGTGTGTAGTGTGTGTATGGTGTGTGTATGATGTGTATGGTATGTGGATGGTGTGTGTATGATGTGTATAGTGTGTGTATGGTGTGTGTATGATGTGTGTGGTGTGTGGATGGTGTGTGTATGATGTGTATGGTGTGTGTATGGTGTGTGTATGATGTGTATGGTGTGTGGATGGTGTGTGCATGATGTGTGTGGTGTGTGTATGGTGTGTGTATGATGTGTGTGGTGTGTGGATGGTGTGTGCATGATGTGTATGGTGTGTGGATGGTGTGTGTATGATGTGTGTGGTGTGTGGATGGTGTGTGTATGATGTGTGTGGTGTGTGGATGGTGTGTGCATGATGTGTGTGGTGTGTGGATGGTGTGTGCATGATGTGTGTGGTGTGTGCATGGTGTGTGCATGATGTGTGTGGTGTGTGGATGGTGTGTGTATGATGTGTATGGTGTGTGGATGGTGTGTGCATGATGTGAATGGTGTGTGCATGGTGTGCGTATGGTGTGTGTATGGTGTGGGGGGTGTGTGTGGTGTGTGTGGTGTGTTTATGGTGTGTTTGGTGTGTACGGTCTGTGTATGGTGTGTGTACGGTGTGTGGGCTCTGTACGGTGTGTGTATGGTGTGTATGGAGTGTGTCTGCTCCGTGTGTGCTGTCGGTGCGTTGTGTTTGCAGTGTCGGTGCTGTGTCGGTGCTGTGTCGGTGCGGTGCCTGTGTCGTTCCGGTGCGGTGTTGGTGCAGTCGCGGTGCCGGTGCGGTGTCCGTGCGGTGCCGGTGCCGTGTCCGTGAGGATGTGCGGCCCCGGGACGGTGGCCGGGCCCCCTCTGGTGGCTCACACACGCACACACGGGGTGCCTCCGCAGCCACACTCCCCGTCACGGGCATCTCACGCACCCCATCCCTCCAGCAGCGAATCCCCACCGGCTCCTCCCTCGTTCCCTCCACCCCCTCTGCTTTTCTCCCCCGTATCTCTATTTTGTTTTACCAGAGTCGTTCCTCCGCCGGCGGCATTCCGCCTGCCGCAGCTCCTGCGGGAGCAGCACCACCTCCCGGAGAGGTCGCGGCGGGGGCTTTTCCCACTCAGTCTGTTGCCAGCCCCTCTGTGTCCCCTTTGCCCCCAGCCTTTGCCACCAGAGGCTGAGGACAGGAGCCACAGGGCCAGGCTGGGGGCACCTGCAAGGTGCAACGTCCGCCCCCATCTGTGCCCCGTGAGCAGGGGTGATTTCGCTGACACTGTGATGATCTCCAGAGGGACCATCACCACCTCACCATGTCCAGCTCCACACTCCATGGGGAAGTTCTTCCAGAACTTTCCAGCTTCTCATTTCTGGATGTAATCGTTGTCGGTTGGATTTCACTGTCCTTCGGCTCAGGCACCGCTGCCAAATCCGTACCACACTGGACCGAGATATTTATAGCCGGCAATGCAATCCCCTCGTCTCGAGTTGTGCCGGGGCTGGGTGAGCCGAGCTCCGTGACCCCGGGACGCCAGGCACACATCACTCGCTGTGGGGACACCTGCAGTGTGAATGGTAGGGGCAGTGAGAGGGACTGTCATTCCCAGCGACCCCAGAGGCGGAAGTATCCACGCCGGGGCACCCTGTGGTGCCAAGCCCGCGGCGATGCTCTGCTCTGGTGGCCTGCCCCAAAATCCCGGGAGGCAGGGATTAGAGCGACACCCTACTCGCCGCTCAGCACAGCATCCCTCACGCATCCGAACCACACAGGGCCTTGAAGGGCCAGTGACATCGGCAAGACCCGCGAGGCCACCGTGCAGCCACTGTGCTCCCCCTGTGCTCCCACACACAAACATCTCGCCCCTTATAGCTCTGAGCCGTGGGCCAGGGGCTAGCACCACCTTCAACGCCCCCCTCCAGTCTCTATCGCCCCTCACCCCCGCCCGATGGGAGCAGGCAGCAGGCTGGGAATGCCAGGAATGCACCGCAGGCATGCTGCCCCCGCCGAGCTCCCCTCGCCCCACCTAAGCTCCCTGCAAACAAACGCACGGCACCTCCGTGTCCCCTCTGGCTAGGCGGCCCCCCATGGCAGCCCATGACATCCCCTTAGGTACTTCCCAAATCTCCGGGAGTACCGGCAGCCCCGCTCTGCCGGCGTTATCCCAGCCCCACGGCTCCATGGGATAAGGGTCATTGCCACATAGCCGGACCTTGCACCCTGAGTGCTCCCCTGTGCTTCACTTGTAGGTGTCCACCCTCCTACCCCACCATGCCACCGGCCTGTGTCCCATAGCAGAGGGTCTGAAGCCCCAAAGCTGCAGTGGTGACATGCCCGTTGCACCCAGCCCCCTGCCATCCCCTGCCCTCAGCTCCCCCTGTCCCGTCAGGTCTTGAGTCGGCCAGGTGCCTGTGGCACGGGTCCCAGTGCACCCTCCACTATTGGGGAGACACACTGGGTCTCAGGGACGTCTGGTTCCCCAGGACATCCCAGTGCTCAGGGTCCAGCTCCCCAGGTGCTTCCCTGTATCCTAAATCCCCGAGGATATCTCCAACCTCCTCCCCTCCCCCCCGGGGAGATACCCACGGCCAAAGCTCTGGAAGCCCCCCAGGGGAGGCAGCCAGATCCTGGGCAACCCTTCCTCAGAGCCTGATTCCTCCTTTATCCCATCATTTAAGACCTCCCAAAAATCCCTTGTGAGGACACTCAGACCCAGGATATTCCCTCCCCTTCCAGCTGGCTCTACCCCACATCCCTTCACATCCTCGCACCCCTCCCCAGGGTACCCCTTTGCCCCATCATGCACATTCCCCGCACCCCACTGACTTCCCCAAACCCTGGGTGCCCCCAGCATGAGACATCCCCTCTCCAGTCCCTAGGATTTGGGGTACCCTAGAACTTGGATGCTCTCTCACCGGAGCTCCCCCAACTCAGGTACCTCTTTCTCAATCCCCCACCTAGTGGGGACACTCCAAACCCTAATGCTACCTCCCCAATCCCCCTCACGGACCCTAGATCCCACGTACCCACTCTTCAATCCCTGCCCACTGGGAGCCGTCGGCTCTGGGGACTTTCCTCCCTTAATCCTCCGATGGAACCCCCCGAGCCCGCCCCCAACCCCTCCACCCAGAAGACGAGCACCCCAGTCCCCTGCCCCAAACCCTCTTCTCCAATTCTCCCTCACTGCACCTCACCAGAACCAAAGCACACCTCCCTCAGTCCCCCACCCACGGGAGACACTCCGAACGCGGATGCCCCTCCCTACCTCCCCTCCCGGACCCCCTCAAACACAGGCACCCCCTCTTCAGTCCCTGCCTACTAGTGGCCGTCGGACCTGGGGACCGCGCTCTCTTAGCCCCCGTTGGAGATCCCATAGCACTTCGTCAGCCTGGAAGCCAGAGACCCCGAACACCCGGCCATCCCCCCACCACCCCAGCCGGCGCCCCGCTCCCCGCTAGCCCCACCCCTGCCCCCCCTTTCCGGGGACACCGCCCCCCGCCCCGCGGCGTGCCGCCCATCCCCGTGCCCGTCCGGCCGGGCGGGGACCGGCGGCGCCGCCCCCCCGGGGGAGGGCGGTCGGTGTCGGTCGGCGGGGCGGGGGCGCGGCGGGGGCGCCGGAGCGGCGGGCGGCGGCCAGGGCGGAGGAGCCAGCGCGGCCCATGGCTCCGCCGCTGCCGCTGCCGCTGCTGGCGCTGCTGCTGCTGCCGGTACCGACGGGCGCGGGGCGGCGGGCGGCCACCCCCGACGGGGCGCCCGCCAACTTGACGGTGGCGGTGGTGCTGCCGGAGCGCAACGTGAGCTACGCGTGGGCTTGGCCGCGCGTGGGTCCGGCGCTCAGCCTGGCGCTGGAAGCGCTGGAGCGGGGCGAGCCGCCGCTGCTGCCGCGGCCCTTCTCGGTGCGCGTCGAGTTCATGAGCTCGGAGCTGGAGGGCGCCTGCTCCGAGTACGTGGCACCGCTCAACGCCGTGGACCTGAAGCTCTACCACGACCCCGACGTGCTGTTCGGGCCGGGCTGCGTGTACCCCGCCGCGTCCGTGGGGCGCTTCGCCTCTCACTGGCGGCTGCCCCTCATCACCGGCGGGGCGGTGGCCGCGGGTTTCAGCCGCAAACGGGAGCACTACAGCACGACGGTGCGCACGGGGCCCTCGGCACCCAAACTGGGCGCCTTCGTCTCCCACCTCCACGCGCACTTCAACTGGAGCGCCCGCGCCGTGCTCCTCTACGTGGACCGCAAGACCGACGATCGACCCTACTACTTCACCGTAGAGGGTGTCTACCAGGAGCTGCAGGATGGCAACAACCTCACCGTCACCGTCCACATCTACTCCCCCGAGGAGGGCGGCCCCGACACCGCCGTCCACTTCATCAAAGCCAACGGGCGCGGTGCGTGGGGTGGTGCGGCGTGGGGTGCGGGGGGGCACGATGACCACGGGCGGGATCGGGCTGAGCGCCCAAGGAGCGGGGGCGGTGGTGTGGGAGTGGGAGGAGAAAGAGAGAACAGAGGGGGCTCCCCTCGGGAGATCAGCGTAGGGCCCCGAGGGGGGGAGGCAAAATCCTCCACGGGCACAGCGAGGGGCTGAGGGTGCGACGGGATCCGGGTGGGGACGGTGGGGGCGGTGGGGGCCAATGGACCCGTCTGGGGCACAGAAGGGGGAAGGATGAGGTGCAGCAAGGGGACTGGGGTACTGTGGACAACATGTAGGGTTCCGAGAGGGGTTAAGGGAGAAGCAGGACCCGTCTAGGGCACAGAGAGACGATGGGGATACAGTGGGACCCCTGCAGGACACAGCAAAGGACTGGGAACACGGTGGGATGCATGTGTGTCACAAAAAGGGACCGGGGTGGCAGTGGGACCTGTTTGGGGCACAGCAAGGGGTTAGGGGTGGTCAGTGGAGATCCACATAGGGCACAGCAAGTGTCAGAGAGGGCAGTGAAATACGTGTGGGGTGCAGCAAGGGGATGGGAACACAGTGTGATCATGCGGGATGCAGCAACAGTCCAAGGAGACAGTGGCACCTTTGTGGGGCACCATGAGGGTCCGAGGACACAGTGTGACTTGTGAGGAGTTGAGAGCAAAATGGCACCCATGTGAGGCATGGCAAGGGACCAAGGATCTGGTGGGACTCATGTGGGGTGCAGCAGGAAGTGGGCAGAGGGACACCTGAGGTAGGGCATGGCAAAGGGCCAAAGGAAGAGTGGGACCCCTGTGAAGCACAAGGAGGGGCTGGAGGAACAGTGGGACCTGTGTGGGGCATGAGGATGGGCTGAGGGCACAGTGGGACCTGTGTGGGGCATAGGGAGAGGTGGACAAACTGGGCTCTGTGTGGGGTGCAGTGAGGATTGAGCACATTTTGTCACAGTGGGGCTGGAGGAGCAGCAGGACCTCCACAGGAGGTGAGTTCACAGGGGACAAGACAGCACCTGAGCCCCTCCCCAGGTCAAACCCAGTGCCAGCGGAGGAGCCAGGATGCAGCAGGAGGAGGGGGCACAATGTCTCCCTCCCAGCCCCCCAGCCTGGTCAACCTTTGTTAGCAAGAGCTGGGGCAGACCCCCAGCTTGGAGGGATACATGGTATGAGGGGCAGCCTGTGGGACCACACCACCCTCCATGTTCGCAGGGTCGGGGTGACCCAGGCATGTCCTTGGAGGCTGAGGGTGATGGAGTGGATGTGGCTCTCTGAAGGACAGCATCAGCTGTGATTATGTACTCAGAGAACCATTGTGCCAACACACCTAGGTGGCTGTGCCGTGCTCAGGCGGAGCCCCCCAGACTGCCACATGGGCTGTGCCTGTCCCTGCTGCACCCCCAGGCTGGGGCTGTGATAGCCCCACCCTGCTGATGGAGGGATAAATGAGTTTGGTGCCTTGTGAGTGCCCCAGGAGAGCTGCTATATTGGGAGCGGGAGGAAATGGAGGGGCTTACAGAGGCAGCTGGAGAGCAAGGGTAGTCTGATGCTCTTTCATTATTGATGAGCAGGGTGTATCAATCCTGGAGTCAGCCACTCTGCAGTGCTTCTTAATGGATTCTGAGATGCTGTGTCATTAGGAAGGACATCAAGCCAGGATAAGTGGAGCCAGATAGGCCAGCAGGACTTGTGCCCAAGGCTGGGTAGGACCAGGCTGCAGGGGGGAGGTGCTTTGGGGTACTGGACCGGGTTCCCATCAGGACTGAGGCCAATGAGGCTGAGTCCATGGAGTGAGCATCCCATGGCTGCCCTGCTGGGATGGGAGCCCATGCATGTGCCATCACCAGCCATGCAGTTTGGAGCTTCTTATGGGATGAGGGCAAAGGACTCTGCAGGGAGAAAGGTTGAAATCAGTGATTCCTGTCAATGTTTCCATCTTGGTGCCGTAAATCACCCCAATGGGAATCAATCCCTCCTGGTGGCAGGCAGGGCGTCATGGCTGCTGGGGGAGAAGGCCAGGTGTGGGCAGAGACCTGAGGGTTTCCTAAGCTGGGGCCATAGTATCACAGAACCATGGAAAGGCTTGGGTTGGAAGGGACCTTAAAGATCATTCATAGTTCCATCCCCCCTGCCATTGGCAGGGACGTCAAGAGGGTCTGGGCCTTTCTGGCCACAGCTCAGAGATGGTGCCAGGTGTGGGGCTGAGTGGAGCTGAGTGTTTGGCCCCACAGAGCTGGGTGGTCAGGGCTGCAGAGCTCATCATAGGTGCTTTCCTACCCCAGGTGTGTGGGGCAGGGAGTGGGGACTTGCAAGGCTGAACCAGAGATTGGAACCCCTGCATGGAATGGCGTGGAGATGGAAGCAGGGTCTTCAGGTGCATCCATGCCCATGACCTGCAAAAACACCATGTATAACCCCTCTTGGCATCACCTTCCTTCTCCCAAGTCATGGGCAGGAGTTTGGTAAACATTTCCTAGAGAAAGCCATTTCCCTGCCCCTCTTTGCATCCCTAACACTGCTGGTTCTTGACATTCACAGGCCTGATGAACGGGCACAAGGAGGGGTGGGATTGCCCCTCTCACTGGTGCCTGGGCGACGTGCAGGAGCCCACGTCTCTCTAGCCATTTGCAAAAGCACTGATATAATTAGAGCTGTGGTTGAGGGAATTACCGGAGCATTTGCCTGCAGAAAGCCCAGGTGCCCTGCCTGGGGAGATGGCTGGGTGGTGCTGCTGGAGGGGAGTGCGTTTGGCTCTCACCCCCATACTCTCCCTGGGTTAGGACGACAGCCTCTGCTCTGCAGTGCCCTGTGATGGTGGGACTGCTTGAAACTGGGATTTTCTACCTCAGCCTGGGATTTGCCCACATTTCAGGGTTATCTTCCATCATGCAGGGGTCAAGCAGTGTTCTGCCACCTCATCCGCATGCTCATGGTCCTGCCCCTTCCCTGGGACCTGGCACTCTGCCACCTATGCCAGAGACACCTCCTAAATAAATGTCAGGGGTCTGGATGCACTGTAGCCTTGCAGAACTTCATTCCCCTTGTCCTGGGTGATGCTGAGGCTGCCTTTGGCCATTTGCCAGCCCCTGGGGTGTGCATGAGCCCCCTAAGGCTCTGCTGGCTGTGCTGGAAGCTGCCAGCTGGAGGCAGCTGCCTGCCTCAGGGGGAGCCCCAAGCATTGACCCTTCCTTCTGCACAGCTCATGCAACCTGTCCCCAGGGAGCTGTCTAGGCGCCGTCCATCCCCTTGCTTGGTGGCCTTTGCCCGGGCAGGCTTTTGCTGCTGCCGCAGGGGCTGCCTGCCTGCAGTGTCCCACCATCTGCCACCAGCTGTTGTGGCTCCCCAGCCCCTGTGGCTCCTTTTTCTTGGCGCCTGCACTGGGATGGGGAGGGTCCCATCTATGCCCTTGGAGGGAACCCTCAGGCTCTGCATGTTAGGGAGGTGTTAAGCTGTCTGTCCTGGATGAGAAATTTGGGGACATTTCTTGATGTAGGACTAGCAAAGTGGGGAAGCCAAGAGTGTTTATTTGAAGTATTGCAGCCTTCAGAGAGAACCATTTCAAACCCTGAAACAGGCTTTTGCTCACACACAGCCCACGGTGCTGTGATTTCCCTCTCCCCCGTGCCCAGGAGCAGCTCCCCGCATTGCTGTGGATTCCCTGTGCCCAAGCTGGCTGTGCCGGGTCTCTTCTCCCACCTGTGGGCTTCCTCACTGCCCCTGTGGGTGACCCTGCCAGCCCTGCTGCCCACATGGCTGAGTGCATGCCTGGCTGGGTGCCTTCCAGCAGCAGAGCCCCCTTCCCAGAGTGCGGCGTTTCCTTGCTGTCCCCAGCCCCCCATTCCCTGGGTCCAGCCGGGGCGCTGGGCCTCATGCAGAAGAGCTGTGTGTCGGGGCCAGCGCCCAAGCGTGACATTCCTCCAGCACCCGCTGCCGCCGCCTCCTCCGTTGCTCAATCCCGGGTTCCCAGCCAGACTGGCTGGAGCGGGGGCCCTGGTTTTCCGGGGGGAGGGAGGAGGCAGTGTCAGGATCCTCAGCAAGGGCACGCAGGGCCCCTGCTCGGGGGGGTTCGGACAGTTTCAGGCGCCCGTCCCCACAGCCTGGGATGCCCTGAGCCAGCCGTGTGCTGGCCCCACACAGCACTTGGGTGGGCATCCCATGGGGGCTGACTGAGCCCCCAGCAGAGGGTGGGGGCAGGCGAGACGGCCCGACGGGGCCCGGGCACCCCCTTGCCGTGTGGGTCACACCGGCGAGATGCTCTGTTTCCAATTAGCGGCCGCCGAAGGTGCTGGAATCTGGGAACCTGCGCATTCCTGCCGCACGGACAGCCGGCCACGAACCCAAACATGGGTTTGTCCCATTCCACAGCCCGAGTTCCCCAGGGGCCTCCGGCGCACGGCTCCAGTGCCTTTTTCCAGCCCCCCTGATTCCGTGGCTAGGGCTGGCATGGAGCAGACGGGAAGCTGATGCAGGGGGGAGACATCCCCCTGGGTTTCCAGCTGGCTTTTGCTGGATCAGGGTGTGCGGGGTCTGTGCCTGGGGCATCCACCTCATGATTTCAAGCAAGTTTTTCCCTGTTCCCCTCTCCCCCTTCAGTCCGAAGTGATTGATGGGGCAAGAGGGGGTCTGTGCCAGCAAGGGCTGTGAGTCTGGCCGTGGGTCGCAGGGAGGCGGTGAGCCAAGCACAGCCGCATCTGCTCCATCCCCCTCCGCAGCCACTGAGTGCTCCCGGGGCTGCTCTGCCCATCTACCCCATTCGTGGCTGTGTGCCCGGGGTGCGGTGGGGTGTCCCTGCCCCACTGAAGCCCCTGCCTCTCTCTGGCAGTGGTGTATCTCTGTGGGCCGCCAGAGATGCTGCGGCAGATCATGCAGCTGGCGCAACAGGAGAACCTCACCAATGGCGACTACGTCTTCTTCTACCTGGATGTGTTCGGGGAGAGCCTGCGGGGTGACTCTGCCCGTGACCCCTTCAAGCCCTGGCAGGACAGCCCGGGCCAGGACTCAGGGCTGCGCGAGGCTTTCCAGGTGAGCTGTGACCACCTGCCTAGGGACAGAAACCTCCCCAGCCTGGCTCCACTGTGTGAACCAGGGTGCTGTGCTTGGTTGCAGATGGTGCTGGTGATCACCTACTATGAGCCCCAAAACCCTGAGTACCAGCATTTCCAAACCCAGCTCATCCTGCGAGCTAAGCAGAAATTTGGGGTGCAGCTCAACTACTCTCTGGTGAGTGAGTCCCCCTGCATGCTGGGGTGGTGGGGTCCCTTCACATGGGTCTGAGGCACCTCATCAGGATGCAGAGGGTGGGACACAGCCACAGACAGTACCAGAGGAGTCATCCCTGGTGGGAACAGCCACAGGCACTGCCATCCCTGCAGAGTGCATGTTGGCCCCAGAGTGGTTATGGGGCCACAAGTGGGTGCGTGGTCCTGGTGTGAAGGTTCTGGGATGCTCCTGTGTGCGTGGCTGTGGGTGTGCTCAGATTCCCCCTGGCAGATGAACCTGGTGGCGGGGTGTTTCTATGATGGGATGCTGCTGTACGCCATGGTGCTGAATGAGACTCTGCGCGAGGGAGGCTCCAAGAAAAACGCCACCCACATCATTGAGAAGATGCGGGACCGCAAGTTCCAGGGTAACACTGGGATGGGGGCAGCTGGATTGTGGGTGCCATGGGGGTGGTGGAACTCAGTCCCTGTCCCACCTGCATCTTAATTTTCCCACAGGTGTGACAGGGCTTGTGAGCATGGACAGCAACAATGACCGGGACACTGACTTCAACCTATGGGCCATGAGCGACCCCAAGACCGGGCAGTATGAGGTGGGGACCAGCACCAGGTCCCCCTGGCTGGGGTTGGATGGTAGGGTCTAGGGGTGGCCTTATCTCTCTCTGCCTTAGGTGGTGGGACATTACTCAGGTGTGGAGAAGCAAATTCACTGGCTGGGACGACCCATCCCCTGGGTGAAGGGGGCTCCCCCCTTGGACAACCCTCCCTGTGTCTTTGATGTGGATGATCCCTCCTGCGAGAAAAGTGGGTGTCGTGGGTCCCCACATCCCTTGGACCCCAGCAAGCTTCCATATGGGTGCACGCCAGTCTGGCCGTCATAGCCAGATGGGCCACCCTGACATGTCCTCTCCTGCCTGCAGCCCCCCTCTCTATGCTGGCCATCGTGGCTTTGGGCACTGGCCTCACCTTTGTCATGTTTGGCATCTCCAGCTTCCTCATCTTCAGGTCAGTCTGGACTGGGGGAACCTCTGTCTGATGGGTGGGCAAAGGGAGCAGGAGGGATGGGGGCCTGACTCCTATGTGTCTTCTAGAAAGTTGATGCTGGAGAAAGAGCTTGCCAGCATGCTCTGGAGGATCCGCTGGGATGAGCTACAGTTTGGAAGTCCTGAGCGGTACCACAAGGCAGCAGGCAGCCGGCTCACCTTGTCCCTGGTGAGAGGAGCTATCCCTGAGGCACCACCTTGCCCCTGTGCTGCCCTCCCTTCCTGCATGACACCCTGCCCTGTTGATCCTTACATGGCCCTGTTTCCTACAGACCCATAGCCCTACTGTCTCTCTCCTCAACACAGCCCTTCATCCTTACATAGCTCTCCATTCCCTGTAGTGATTTATTCCATCTATCCACAGCATGATTTTCCATCCCCTGCAGAACCACTGTAGATCCATCCTCTATGTAGCACTATACTTTATCAAGCCCCTATGTTGCCCGCCATCCCCTGCACAGATATACCTTATCCATGTCCTGCACTCTGTGCAGTGCACCATGGCTTTCCTACAGAGCATGCAGAACTTGTCCTGACCATTAGAGCACATCCTGCACCATACTCTGCACACCTTGGATGTTCCTGCCCTGCTCCATTGGTGTGGGCCATCCCTCCACCCCAGGGTTCCTCTCCCTAATCCCCTCCTTCCCACAGCGTGGCTCCAGCTATGGCTCCCTGATGACCACCCATGGCAAGTACCAGATCTTTGCCAACACCGGCCACTTCAAGGTCAGTGCAGCAGGCAGGGAGCTGAGCCCTCCCCCTGAAATGTCCCAGCTTTGTTGTGCTCCCCATTGGCTGCATCCCCATCCCACAGGATGTTGGCACTTTCCTCCCCTTTGCAAATCCATCCAGTGGACATTTACCTTTTCCACTTCCTAAACTTCCCAGGGCAATGTTGTGGCCATTAAGCACATCAACAAGAAGCGCATCGAATTGACGCGGCAGGTGCTCTTCGAGCTAAAGCATGTAGGTTTGGGGTCTGGGCTAGGGTGGGCAACCTGCTTGGGGGTGCAGGGATTGGTCCTGAGCATGTGGGAGGGTAGCAGGAGCAGCAGCTCATGCCCTTTGATCTCAAGACTATCTTGGGTCCACTTCCACCTGCAGATGCGAGACATCCAGTTCAACCACCTGACTCGCTTCATTGGGGCGTGCATCGACCCCCCCAACATCTGCATCATCACTGAGTACTGCCCACGGGGCAGCTTGCAGGTAGCGGGGCTTGGGGACACTGCAGGTGACACTTAGATATTCCTGGTGACCCAGCTGGGCAGGGTGTTGTGGACAGGGCTGTGGATGCTGGTGGCCACCTGAGCCCTCCCTATAAGGCTCACAGCTGAGCTGTCCAAGCAGGTGTCAGAGGCCAGTGGAGGGGTGGGGGTGGGTGCTGCAGAACCCTCCAGCTGGGCACTTGGTGAGGCTGCTGTCACCATGACCTTGTGCTTGGTGGGGTCCACTCAATGTGCTACCCCAGGATGTCCTGGAGAATGAGAGCATCAACCTGGACTGGATGTTTCGCTACTCCCTCATCAATGACATTGTCAAGGTACCCAACTGAGGGGCGTGAGGGGGTGGGAGATGTGCCTGAGAGATCTGAGCTTCACTGTGTCCATCTGTCCCAGGGCATGGCATTCCTGCACAACAGCATCATTGGCCATCACGGCAGCCTCAAGTCATCCAACTGCGTGGTGGACAGCCGCTTTGTGCTGAAGATCACCGACTATGGCCTGGCCAGCTTCCGCTCGCCTAGCGACAACGAGGACACGCATGCACTCTATGCCAGTGAGTGCCTACCTGGGAGGACCAGGGGGATGGGGTGGCCCTGTCTCACTGCTCCGTCATTCTGTTCCACCAGAGAAGCTCTGGACAGCCCCAGAGCTGCTGCAGAAGGGGCACCTGCCCACCCCGGGCATGCAGAAAGCTGATGTCTACAGCTTCGGCATCATCGTGCAGGAGGTTGCTTTGCGCAATGGCCCCTTCTACATCGAGGGCATGGACCTGAGCCCTAAAGGTGAGGATGGAGAGTACGTGTATGGAGGTTCTGCCCCACCATGGAGGTCTAGTGCTCACTCACTGTTGGCCACACCCCGGCAGAGATTGTGCAGAAGGTGCGCAACAGCCAGAAGCCCTTCTTCCGTCCCTCCATTGACATTGGGGTGCACAGCGAGGAGCTGGCAGTGCTGATGGAACGCTGCTGGGCACAGGAGCCAGCCGAGCGCCCTGACTTCAGTCAGATCAAGATCTTCATCCGTAGATTCAACAAGTGGGTGGTTGGCATGCAGGGATAGTGGCCCTGGGTGGGTGTGGGACAGCCATGGGGGTGGTGGCTGGGGAAGCACCTCTTCCTGCAGTGCCAGCTGACTCTACCCCAGCAGGGAGGGAAGCACCAGCATCCTGGACAACCTGCTCTCACGCATGGAGCAGTATGCCAACAACCTAGAGAAGCTGGTGGAAGAGAGGACACAGGCCTACCTGGAGGAGAAGCGCAAGGCAGAGAACCTCCTCTACCAGATTCTGCCCCAGTGAGAGGGGGACACAAGGGGGTTGTGTGGGTCTGGGGGTTAGCATGGGTTCAGCATGCACCTGGTGCTGTGCAAGCATGGGGTCCCTTGCCAGCTTTCCATGCTGGTGTGGGGCAAGGGTTGCAGGGGGAACAGCAGGCTTGGGGTGGAGCTCACCACTATCCTTGCCAGTTCTGTGGCAGAGCAGCTGAAGCGTGGAGAGACAGTGCGGGCTGAGGCTTTCGACAGTGTCACCATCTACTTCAGTGACATCGTTGGCTTCACTGCCCTCTCAGCAGAGAGCACGCCCATGCAAGTGAGAGCAGGACTTGGGGGGTGGCACCTCTGTGGGGCTGGTGGAGGTCTCACACCCTGGCAGTGCCATCCCTGAGGTTGGGGGAACATGTCCACTCCCAGATGCACACACCCCCTTATTCCATCCAGGTTGTGATGCTGCTGAATGATCTCTACACTTGCTTTGATGCCATTATCGACAATTTTGATGTCTACAAGGTGAGTGGCATGGTGAGCAAGCACAGCCCCTCAAAGTGAGGCAGGCAGCAAGGAGCCCAGGTTGTACCTGCCCCCCCTGCCCCCACAGGTGGAGACAATTGGGGATGCCTACATGGTGGTCTCAGGGCTGCCAGTGCGCAATGGAAAGCTGCATGCCCGTGAGATTGTCCGCATGGCCCTGGCCCTGCTCGAGGCTGTCAAAACTTTCAAGATCCGTCACCGTCCCAACGACCAGCTCCACCTGCGCATCGGCATACACACTGGTGAGCCCTCATGTGCGCCAGCTGGGGGGGCTCACCCACCCACCCACCTGCCCCCACTGCAGCATCCCTGAGTGCCTGTGTGCCTGCAGGTCCCGTGTGTGCTGGAGTGGTGGGTCTGAAGATGCCGCGGTACTGCCTCTTTGGGGACACAGTGAACACCGCATCCCGCATGGAATCCAATGGCCAGGGTAAGCTATGGGGCTGGTAGCTGAGGTCCAGAGCCATCCTCACTCCTGTGGCACCCAGCCATGTCTCTCTTGCCCCTCTGTGCTACTCAGCCCTGAAGATCCATGTCTCATCTGCCACCAAAGAAGTCCTGGATGAGTTTGGCTGCTTTGAGTTGGAGCTGCGTGGCGATGTAGAAATGAAGGTGAGGGCACAGTGCCAGTGGGGTACCAGCCCTTCCAACCACAGGGGAATGTGATAGGGAGGTGGGTTGGGAGCCCTTGTTGCCCTCAGTGGGCACCCAAGAAGCAGCTCCAGGGGCAGGCAGGCAGGGTCTAACTTGCTCACCTCTGCCTCCAGGGCAAGGGAAAGATGCGGACATACTGGCTGCTGGGCGAGAGGAAAGACCCTTAAGTCATTTGAGCCCCGTGGCTGTGGCAGAGCCCCCAGCTCAGTGGGGCTGCCAGTGCTTTCCGGTGCCCCAGGATGCACCGGCAATCCCCCCCAATCACTGCGTCCACCTGCCTCTGCAGCCCCCCTGCTTCAACAGGGTCTGGGCAAGGTGGGGCAGTGGCCACAGCACCATCTGCCCCCCTCCATCAGCACCAGCAAAGCCTACCTTCCCCACAGCCTCTGCTGGAGTGGGGTAACCAGCCCTAATCCAATCCATGGGACCTTGTATCCCACCTATCCTCTGAGGTCTGCCACCCCTGCCCTCTCCCCTGTGGCTCAGCTGGCTCTGAGCTTCTCCGGGGCCTGGCTGCCCCGCAGGGCACTTTGCCGTCTCTTTTCAGTACCTGGCCCCAGCAGAAGTTGTGCCCATGTCAACCTCTCCCTGGGGTGGGGGGAGAAATGGGGATTCCTGCCAAGACTGACTCCTTGGCCAGGTCAGGCTTCAATGCCGCAGCTCCCTCCCTCCCCAGTCTCCCCTTCCCCTGTATATAAACCCATCGGGTCATGTAAATACCCATCCCTTCTCCAGGTGTAAATATAGGACTTGCTGCAACTATTTTGTTGAAATACAAACTTCCCCAGTTCCATCTGTCCTGTGGCCTCTACTTCACTCTGCCCTAGCATGCCAAGTGGGGAGGGAGACTGGGGAGACCCCAATATGGAACTCAGCCTAGGCTGGCTACAGCTGCCTGAAACATCCCAAGAGATCATATCCCAGGGGTCTGTCTGTGGTGTAGGGCCAGGGTGTGGGCATGGGGAGCCAGTGCTGGGCAGTCACAGCAGTGGCTGTTGAGGGCTTGGGCGGTGCTGGGAAGGCAGGGCTGCCATGGGTTTGCTTTGGCGTGAGGACTGCAATGCGTTCCTCTGAGCTCATGCTCTGGCCGCCCCGCTGCCGCCTCTTACTGGAACACACCTGTGCCTGGGGACTGGAACAACGGCTGCGTGTCACCCACCGCGTGTGCCGGGAGGGGATGTGTCCCAGGGGATGGGGCTGTGCCAGGGACTCTCTTCCATGCCTAAGGAGGAGCTCTTGGGACCACAGTGTGTTTTGGGTCAACAATGACTTGCAACTGGGCTGAAGGGTTTCCCATTTCACTTCATGGTCTCACAGGATTTGAGATCCCAGAGACACAGTGCTCCCCCTCCAAACATCCAGCTTGAGGACAGCCTTGGGGTGGGCAAGAATGCTGGGACTACCTGTGTCCCCTTGTTTTTTATTACTTGTGGGGCACGAGCTGGCTGCTCAGGGAATCATAGGGATCACGGAGGTTGAAGGGCTCGGGATGCCCTAAGTACAAGGTAATGGGAGTGGAGAAGGCTGCATTCCTCTTGAAGGGAATATTTCTGCCAAAGAGGGTGGTGACACCCTGGAGAGGAGAGAATTGGAGACGTCTCCGTCAGCAGATGAGACCCCCAGAGTGCTGGCAGGACAGGGTGGTGGGGGCCTTACCGGCATTCCACAGGCTTGCTCCAGCCAGAAGCTGGTTGGCTGCTCCGTTAAGTAGTTGTGAGGCTGCAGTGGAAGCAGAGCGTGAGCCAGAGGGAATGGCATGCTCAGCAGGACCCAGGAGCCTCCCAGCCTCCCTGGAGGCTGCTGCAGGCTGCAGGGGAGGATGTGTACTGCCTGTACCTGGGTGGTGGGCTGGGGTGTGGACTGGAAACCCATGGCACGGTAGTCCTCGTGCGTGGTGGAGATAGATTCCATGCGCCTCGGGCGGGGACGGATCTCCTCCTCCGTCTCCTTACTGCAGTCAGAGCAGACCCCATACCTCTCAGCTCTGGGATCCCCGCCACGGCATGTCCCCTCTCTGGGGCATAGCCCCAAGGATGGGTCTCATGCGGGAATGCAGACTTGCCTATATTTCTCATAGAGCATGGATGCCAGTGTGGCCTTCCGCTGCCCTGCAGAGGGGAAGGTGCCATCAGCCCTGCAGCTGAGATTCCCCTGCTGCCTTTTCAGGGTGCAGCATGGCATGTTGGGGTCAGCCTTACCTTGCCCCAGCAGCAGGGCCCTGAGAGGTGGGCAGTCCTTTGGGAGGGAGCTGTCCGTGTGTGAGGAGAGAAACTGGTGGATCGGCAATCCATGGTAGCCATGCTGGAAGTCCTCGCTGCCCAAATCCTTCCCTGGCCGAGAGTCCAGGGGGTCCACGAGTATCTGGGGATGGACAGTGGAGGCTGTGGAAGGGAGCAGGAGCCCATGCTGCACTTCCCCATGCGCACTCCTGGCTTTTAGGCTTTTGATATTCCAGAGGCATAAATGGTAAAGAGGTGTTAACGGTCTTTCTGGCCAAAAACCTGGGGAAGTTGGAGTAGACACACAGCTTGGGTAGGACTGACCTGTCCTGCCTTGCATGGCTGTCCAAGCACCTGGGTGCCTAGACTGCCCCGGGCAAGTGCTCTTACAACACTCGAACAACCCATGGAGTACGCAGGCTTTGGCTCAGCTCAGTCCATCAGGTGCCCCCCAGCTTTGCTTGGCCAAGCTGGCATCCCCACATCACCGTGATGGGCCGTGACACACAGCTCCTGCTCCCCAGCAGTGAGATCCCCTCCTGCCTTACTGTTACTCCCCACATGCCTGCCTGTGCCTTTTGTGCTATTGAGTTTCATCCCTTTTCTATCCCGCTGGGCTCAAGGTCATCTGGGAGGCTATTTAAAGAGAGGGGTCTGCCCAGGAGCAGGGAGCTTCACAAGATCAGCATGTGGGGCACGATAGGGCCAACTTTTGAGGGGCATTTTCCCTTATGGAGCTACCTCTTTCTGCCAGTCGTGGGTCACACGGCTCCGCTGGGGCACCGACTGGCTGGGCTTCTCTGCTGGTGTGGGTGGGATAGGGGGCAGCACTGGCACTGCGGTGGGGGAATCCTTCTTGGGGCTAGTCCCCCACTTTCCAAGCCAGGGAGGCAGCTTGATCCCAGAGGGATCCTTCCCAGTCTCTGGAGATGGCACCCTGCTGGGCACGACTGGTTGGAGCACAGTAGGTAGCTCATCTGTGTCTGGTATCTCCTGGGGCAGCTCGGCTATGTCCGACATCTCCTGGAGCCTCTTGGCGGTGGTTGTCTCACCGCGGCATGGGAGGCCCTCCATGGGCACCTCAGGCATGGGCTCATCACCCTGGACCCTGCTCGGTGGCCTCTCCCCATGGCATCTGGGACCCACATGGCTTGTCAGAGCGCGCCTGCAAATGGGAACAGACCCTGAAGAAAGGGAGCAGGCCGCATCCCCCATTGTTCCCAGCCCCCACCAGCACAAGCAGCGTCCTGACCCCGGGTTCTCTGCAGCGTCACCTCCACACTGGGGCAAGGGACAAGGAAGTCCTCTCCTTTTGGGGGACAGAAGCAGTGCTTGCTGCTGGGTCTGTCATCTCGAGGGCATCTCCCCCTCCGTAACTCTCTTCTGACCCCTTGACCTCCCGCAGCAACACGCTTCCCAGCCCCCTGCCTGGGCTCAGCCCCCTTCCTGCCGCGACCTCCCCACAGGCCGGACCCACCATCTTCTCATTCCGCCTTGGCCCCTAATGCTCCACAGGCCCTGCCTCCCGCCCGTCCCCAGCGGGGGTTACCCCAAGGGGTCTCTCTGCCCGCAGCCTGGGCCGCACCGCCGGGCGCAGCCGGCTCCCGGCTCCATAGCGCCTGCGCGCGCGGGACGCGCCGCTCTCCATGGAGACGGTGCACGGCGGCCGCGCGCCCGGGGGTGGAGCCGCGCGCGTGCGCGCCTCCCATTGGCAGGGAGAGCCGGAGACCCGAACTGGGCGGGGCAAGAGGCAGAGTTAGACGGGTAATGGGGGAGGTTCCGGCGGGGAGGGTGAGGGCTCAGTAGGCTTGATGGGGGTGCGGTGAGGGGGACGGAGCTGTGTGGAGGGCTGGGCATGAGGTGCAGGGAGCCGGAGGGATGCAGGGGACTGGAATGCGCAGGGATGGGAATGTAGGGAGATGGGGGCGCGGGGCTGCAGGGACACAGGAGTGCCCGCGCTGCACTACAGAATTGGGCACCTCTGGAGTCCATGTCCCCCGCGCCGTCTTGTCCCCGTGCCGTGCGGCTACTTAGGACAAAGCTAGCCGCAGGGGCTCTCGGGGGTGCACCGCGCCTGGCCAGGGCCAGTGCAGCCCTACTGGAGCAGCAGGAGGGACGTGCCCAGGGCTCCTGAGGACACACTGCTCCCCACGGCTTGACGCAAATGACCCCCACGCTGCTTTGGCCTGCCACTGGAATATGCCCGCTTGCCCCAGGGACCCCCAGATAGCCTAGGGTGATGGGGCGGGACATGCCCGGCGCCTGGCTGGGTGCAGCCGGTGCCCGCGGGTGTGAAGCAGTTGCCTCCTCTCACCACCAGCCCTCGATGGGCCCCCGGCCCCAACCCCGCAGAGGCCGAGCAAAAGAAGGGCCCTTTGATAGCTGGGGAGCGAGGGCTGTTATTCCAGCGCTCTGCGGTGTGCGCCGACGGGGCACCGTGTGCTCCACGCTGGGGCCTGTTTTTCCTGGCTGGGGATGTGCTCAGCCTTTCTGGCTTCGGCGGGCTGGGGGGGGCCCCACTGGGGACTGCTCCTCCCTGCGGGCCCTCTGCCCCGTGCCAAGCAGGGGTTCCTCCAAGCCCATCTGCTGCACAGCTGTGGGGAGGAGGGAGAGACGGGAGACACGTCCCAAGCTCATCTCATGGTTCCCCCACGCTGGGGCCACATCAGCACTACTGCCACTGGAGGGGGGGTGGGGGGGGTGCCAGGGTGCCCCCGGGGGTGGTGCCAGAGTGCCCTGAGGGCTGGCAGCTCGCTGTGAGGGTTCTGGGGTGCATACTGCTGGTTGTACTGCTATGCTCAGCCACAAGGCCTGTGGTGGTCCCTGAGGTGCACCCATACCCCAGCTCATGCTGAAGGGATGGCAGCTTGGGGACCCTGCCCCAGCTTGCATCCATTGGTGGTCTGTCTTAGAGCATCCCCAGATTCCCCACCAAACACCCGTGGCCTTACCGAAAGCCAGGCTAGGCAGGATGGGTGCCTGAGGGATACTGAAGGGATACTAATAGCGCTAAAGTACCCTGTGGGACAGGGAGCCTGCCGGTGCCACCCCGGGTGTGCGCACTCACTTTAGGGCAAACCACCCTGGGGTGGTCTATGGGGCATCGTTGTGGGGCTGTGCTCTGGCAGCATCAGCTCGGGGCAGCAGTCCTGGAGCTGCTGGAGCACATCTGGCTGCCTCTCGCCGGCTGACACATCCCTCGCAGCCCCCCCGCCCGGCTCTTTTGGGAACTTGCGTCATTTGTGCTGAGGAACCAAAACAGCCGTTGGCTGTCCCCCCCCCCCCCCCCCCCCCGCCTCGGCCCCATGGGGCTGTGCCCACGGTCCTACCTTGCCGCTGCTCGGGGACTGACAAAAAAAGCCTGGCACAGGAAGAAACACTATGGCAAGCGACTGGCTCTGACCTCGCGTGCCAGCCCCTGCCCTGTGCCCAGTACAGCACTCCCTGTGGGACTGCTCTGGGCGAACCCTGGGCGATAATGTCCTGGGGATCACTGGCCCCTCTTTAGCGTCCCCACCTCCCCAGGGACACCCAACCCTCTTTGGTGTACACAACTCTGAGGCAGGGCTGTCCTGTGTTCCAGAGTGGCCCTAGCCCGTGCTGAGCCTCAGAGACAGGAAGCAGCAGTATCAACAATTTTAAGGCTCATTTACACCCCGAAAACATTCCCCATACTATACTGGGTGTGTATGTGTGGGAAGCCACTGGGCTCTGCCACAGCCCCACACAGCTCCCGGGGGCCCCCCGCCGCCAGCGCCACCGAGCCGGCCGATGAACAGAGCCGCCATTCTCCCCGGCGGGCTGCGGTCCCCTGCGCGGTGTCTGGCGGGGGCCCAGGCGGTCCCGACGGCGGTGCCAGGTGGGCCGTGCACCGCGCCAGCCCCGGCCCAGCCACTAAATATAGCCGCGGCAGCCGGCCACGCACCGGCGGGCGCGGGAGGCACGCGGCAGGGCGCGGGCGGCCGCATGCGCCGAGCCCCCGCGTGCGCTCCCCTCACGGGGCCGGGCCGACACGTGCAGGCACGAGAGCGCGGTCAGGGCCTGTAAACAGCGCTGCGCGTGCACCGCGCCGGCCGCGCTTTGTGTGCAGGGGGGCCTGGAGCGTGCGGTTCACCTCGGTGGGTCACAGCTGTGGGGTCTGCAGTGAAGGGTACAGTGTTTTTTCCTCAGTGTGCACTTGGGAGGTGGGGCTGGGCTGAGCCATACAGTGTGTTTCCCTCGGAGGTGCATAGTTGGGGGGGTCTGGGGTGGGCAGGGAAGTTTTGCATGGCAGTGCACACACAGGCAGTACAGTATGCAGTACGGGGGAGTACACGGGTACTTCCCCCTCCCCAGTGTTCGTGGAGGGGGAAGCAGGTCCACCCACCATGCAGCCTGTGCTGCTCTGTGCTCTGCTCAGGGCTACGGTCCTCCTGGGAGCTCCCAGAGAGGCCCTTCTGGGGTGGACAAGAAGTACACGTGCAGTCAACAAGCCTGCTCTGAGGGCTTTTATATCAATCTAGTGCAATTAACTGGTTTTGAAAAGCAGGGAAACATCAGTGTCCAGCACAAGGCTCTGGCAGCAACACGGGTGCTGGCGGTGGGGCAACCTGAGGCAGAGCAAGGGCATTCAGGGATGCTGGGGCTGGGTGGTAGCGCTGGGGCTGGGTGGGCAGCCCTAGATGTGGTGCACTACGGGACACCCCTGCAATGTTCCCCACCTTGGGGACAACCTTGTGACACCCAGCCTGCTCCCGCAGCCCAGCACCAAGATGAGTCTTTTGCCTCTGAGCTGTGGACAGCCTCAAAAAACCCTTCTGCTTCAGCTGTGGGGTTTGTATGTGGGAAGCCCAGACCCTCTGCAAAAAGCAGGGTACCAGCTCTACTGCTGTGACAATGGCGGCCAACCCTGTGCAGGCCAGCCACCTCCACCCCCAAAAAAGCCACCCTGATGCAGAACCACTGAAGTCACCACCAAGGAGATGCTTTATTGCGGAGCAAGTGGGTAGTGGGCATTAGCCAGGGGGCCAGCCCATCTGCCGCCCCCCCAGCACATGGAGGTGCAGGTGGTACACAGACTGTGCGCCATGCTTCCCATCGTTGATCACTGCCAGGAGAGGTACAAGGATCAGGGCACCCCCTTTGTCCCCAGACCCCCAGGACCACCAGTGAGGGTCCTGCCCTTCAGCACGGTAGGGGCTATCAACTCACCAAGGCGGTAGCCATCAGCCAGCCCCTCTGCCTGCGCCGTGCGTGCCGCCACCACCATCAAGTGCCCCAGCAGCTGATGGAGGGAGGAGTGTCAGCATCAGGACAGTATGACCCCCACCACCAATGTCCCAGGGACCTCTCTGGACTCACCTCAGTGTCTTGGGGACCCACACGGCTGATCCGGGGAATGGGGCGCTTGGGGATCACAAGGAAGTGCACAGGGGCTTGGGGGGCCACATCACGGAAGACGAGGCACTACCAGGGAGAGCAGGGTAAGCTCCACACCAGTGGGTTCTGCCCTCCTGCCCCAGTGGGGACACAGGTCCTTCTGTCCCAGCTACCTTGTCATCTTCATAGAGAATGGTGGCAGGGATGGTGCGGTCGATGATCTTGCTGAAGATGGTGGGCTGCCCTCCTGCATCCTCGCCAGCTGCTGCTGCCTGCTGTGCCTTGCTCACCTCCCCGTCCTTCCCTCCAGGCACCGACGCGCACCGCTGGGGCTGAGGGGCATACCTGGCTTACAGCCTGTGCCCGGGGGGACAAGGACACCGCAGTGGGGGTGGGTGGGGGCATGTGGGGCAACATGCGTGCAAAGATGATGGAGGGGAGCACATGGGGGTGCAGGTGGAGGTGGCGGAGGACACATGGGGGGATGCACATGGGGGTGACATGGAGTGCAGGCTGGGATATGGGCGAGGGATGCATGTGGGGGTGATCGAAGTAATGCATGGGGTGATGGGGCATGTGATGAGTGGGTGCATGTGGAAAGTGGTGGGATTCATACAGGGGTTGTGGGGGTGCACACAGGGGTGATGGTGGGGTGCACACAGGGGTGATGCTTGGCTGTGACAGGAGTACCACAAGAGGCAATAGGGAGGTGCACACAGAGGTAACACAGGGGTAAGAAGGGCAGATGTCCAGGGGGCTGGTAGCAGGCTGAGCTGACAGGGGTGATGGGACTGTCCATAGCCTGGACAGTGGGCTGTGCTCACGAGGGTGACAAGGAGCCGTGCTCACGGGGCTAACAGAGGACTGCCCACAGGGCTGACAGGGATCTGTGCCCTCCGGGGTGCAGCTGTGCCACGGGTGCTCCGAGGCCCCGTGCTGTGGCGTGGGGGTGCGCTCACGCCCGCCGCGGACTTTGCCCGAAGGAAGTAATCGCGGGCATGGTGCGGACCCGCTCCAGTGCCGCTGCTAGCCCCCGCACCCCGTTGTGTCTCCCTTATCCCGGGATACCCCCATCCCCGCGTCCCCTCGCGCCCACCTGCCCCAGGCGCAGCGCGGTCCGCGCCAGCCCGCGAACCAGCACCGCCGCCATGGCCGTCGCTCCCGCCCCCGTCACTCACACCCCGCCCCTGCTCCACGCCCCCTTAAAGCGCCCGCCTGTCACCACGCCTGGCATGTGGGCGACCCTTGCGTCGGAGCATCCGGCGTGGACTCTCCGACTGGGGCAGTTGGTCACTCCCTCCCCGAAGGAGTCCCAACCCCGGGCGTCCCGCCCGACCTCCCCTGCCCCCTAAGGGTCGGTGCCTTGACCAAATAATTTGAGGACCCCAGGAGGAAGGGTGTGCAAAGCAGGTTTATTTGCGCTCAGAAACCCATTCGTGGGCGTTTGCGGCGGGGTTGTGAGGCAGAGGACAGCTGGCTCTGCGAAGAAGGGATGCAGAGCTGGCTGACCTGGCTGCTGGGGGGCTCCGGAGGCTCGGGGGGGCCCTCAGCCCACACGGATAGGTAGTCCCGCAGCGTTTTCCGCCGCTCCTTGGGGATGCCACGGCAGCGCAGGCTCTGTGAAGAAAGCAGGGCTTCCTCGGGCGCTGCTGAGGTTGAAGGGCTGTGAACTGGGGGGCTGCCGGCTGGTGAGGAGCCCTCCTGCGAGAGGACGGATGGGCGGCCAGGGGAGAGCAGCGGGGGGCCTGTATCACTCAGCTCGGACAGCTCAGACTGATAGGTGAGGGAGGAGGTGAAGCTGGCTGAAAGGCTGCGGTGGCCCCGGGCTCGCTTCTGCCGCCGCCGCCGCTCCCGCAGTGCCCGCTGTCTCTGTGCCACACTGAAGCTCGTCCTCTCCTCCCACCACTGCTCCCAGTCCCCAGCCCAAGCTGCCGTCAGACGGGCACTGAGGGGGTCCAGACCCCCTGCTGGCTCCAGGGCCTGTGGCAGGGGAGGGGGCTGGAGGGCCAAAGGCTCCCAGTGCTGGATGCGGCCCCCTTCCTCCATGGTTTGGCGCAGCAGCTGACGCATCTGCCTCTGCAGGCTGCTGGGGCCTGCCGGCCCCTCCAGATCTCTGCAGGTGAAGAGGCGCCTCTGGCTGAGGCTGGGGGGCCAGGTGTGCCGAGGAGGCTCCCTGCAGGCCCTGGAAAGGGCCCTCAGCCAGCGGCGGTACCGCAGGGCTGCAGCTGGGCTGGGCACCGCTGGGGAGGGCTGGGGGCTGTCACAGGGCTCCTGCAGCAGTTCAGCTTCTTCCAGGGGTGCTGGTGTGCCCATGTCCTCCTCCTCATCATCATTGATAATCACCTCCAGGTTGGACAAGTAGAATGTTTGCTCTTCTTCCTCTTCTTCCTCACCACCCAAGCCCTGTGGGCTGCTGGCTGGAGCCTCAAAGAGAGGGGAAGAGCCAGGGGCTGTTGTAGCCTCATCCCTCGATGGGGGTGCAGAGGGCTGTGCTGCCTTGCGGATCAGCCTCTGGCAGAAGACATCCCCAGCCTCAGAGAGCTGGAAAACCAACATGGACTTGTGTGGTCCATCCTCCTGCAGCATGGCAGCCAGCCCTACAGGAAGAGGAAAGGCATTGTCACTAGAGTTCCAGTCTTGGGGATACTCGCAGGGCCTGGCCAGCAGTGGGGGCTGCCTCCACCCCTCAGTGAGTACCCTCACTGCTGGCTCCTGGCCTGTACATAATTTTCTTTATCATTAATCTCTTCCACAGGATTGTTTGGGGCTTTGCTTTTGCTTTTCAGCCACCCTCCAGCCAGGCCATGACAAGGGCTACACTTCCACTCCATTCCACCTTCTCCTCCACCAGGACCTGCAGCCTGGGGCAGTGTGGGACACTCACCTGCTGCTGGGGCTGCAAGGCGCTGCTGGAGCAGGTGGTGGCGGTGTGGGAGCTGGGTGGGCAGGTGCTGCAGGCACCCTGCGATACTGTGTAGCTTCTGCGGAGTCCCTGCCAGCTGACAGGCCGACTGGCTGCCCCCTGAGGAAACACCCCAAAAGCTGTCTGGTCAGCACAGACACCAGGGCAGCAGCTGATCCCAGCGGCAAAGACGCTGGGAAGTGGGCACAGAGGAGTCCTGGCTCCACAGCATCCCTGGAGCTTGATCTCTTACCCCGGTATTGCAACAACAACAGCTCCTGCGTGCAGGATGCGCCAAGCAGCACCTTGTGGCTCCTCCCGGGTTTCCCTGGCATCAGGTGTGCAAAGAGTGGAGGGGCCTTCATCATGTGTGCCCACTTCAGAACAGGCACCAGTGGCAACCGCTCGTCCAGCACATACACGGAGAACTAGGACAGGAGTCTTGGCTCAGGTGGGATACGCCCCAAAGCACTGTGGCAGCTCCTCTCAGCTGGAAGATCCCCATGCCCCTAGGCACTTGGGAGACACAGCTGTGCCTGCCTTCCCCAGCTCCCAGCTGTGGTGGGACTCACCTGGGTGGTGACAAGGTACTGTGAGGGGTGAGCCCTGCCCAGGTACATGGGCAGTACCACACGCTCACCCTGCTGGCAGCCAGCTTCCTCGCCCACTTTGAACAAGTCGAAGTGGCATCTCCTGGGGGCCTGCAGAAGTAGAATGGTGTGCAATCAGCACTTTGGGCTGAGGAACTCTCTTCCCTGCCTGCTCCAAGCTCCATGCCCACCCTCCCAGGCTCACCCGGGCATCCAGGCACTGCAGGCCCGTGCGGTCAGCACAGCTGAGCACCCGTGGGTGGGAAGTGAAGTCACTCCAGCGCCAGGGTGAATGGTCCCGAAAAAACATGGTCTGGGGGTCATGGCGGAGCTGTTGCAGCCTATTGGGAGACAGCATGTGTGTATTGGCATGGGGTAGGGCTGCCCCAGTCACCTGGGGCACCACTGGGACTCCACTGTCTGCATGAGTCCCTGGACAGCCCTGAGTGCCCTATCTCACCCGGCCTCGACGCTCCAGAGGTAGACAGTCCCGCTCTGGGTGCAGACAGACAGCTCCCCGGGAATGTGAGGACTGCAGGACGGCGGGCACAGCATCACCATGGGGTGACAGAACCCCCCACATGGAGCAGGGCGGCGCCTGCAGAGCTCCCTCCTCACACAGCCCCTTCCTCCAGCACCTACCTGACAGTGAGGCAGGAGGCAGGCACATCAGTGCGGATCACCTGTAGCGGGGTGGGAGCTGCCCCTCTCTTGCCCGGCACCCTCCAAACACCGCAATGATAGTCTGAGCGGACCCCAACAAAATCTGCCGGGGGAAGGAGGTGGCATGTGAGCTGGCAGCATCCCAGGGGCCCCCTGCTGCCCCTCCTCCCTACATCCTGTCTGCCCCAAGATGTGGATCCTGGGGCTGGCTCACCTTGCCCATCCACACGGGCTGCAGCCACTTGCTGGACACGCCCGCTGAGCTCAAACTGGGCTGGGGAGCCCCGGGTGCGGGGCAGCTCCTCCAGCACTACATCCTGGAAATCTGGGATGCTGGCTAAGGGCAGTGCAACACAACCCCCACTTCCCTCCCCAGGGACACGGCATGGGGAAGGATACAGAGGTGGTTCATGGCCTGCCCTCCAGGGTGCACCAGGCAGCCCACAGGTGTCCCCCCATCTTCAGGGGGCAACCAGGCCAGTGCTCCCCCAGTGAGGCTGTCGTCAAAGAGCAGGTTGGACCACTGCTGCATCAGCTCCTCATGCAGGCAGTCTGCCAGCAGCCCCAGTGGCACCTCAAAGAGCCAGTCACGGCAGAGGTGGGAGAACCAGCGCAGGCGGGAGGCCAAGTGCTGCCGGGGGCAGCCGCTGCAGGGCATGGACAACATCAGGTGGGGAACAGAGCAGGAAGCCCCCCAGACCTCCGCAAAGCAGGGGACACAGGGACACCCACCGTCGGGCCTCCAGACGGTCAATGTCCTCCACCAGGGCTGTCATCCGGATGGTGTTACTCCGGGCTGGTCTCTGCAGGATTAGGGAGCAGAGATTGAGACTGGCAAGGGGAAGGGTGGGGAACAGCACTGTTATCCCTGGACAGACAATGACCTTCAGTTTGGAGTTTCCCAGGTGGAAGTTCTTGTGCAGCAGGCGCCCCAGGGAGCCAAAAGCATCTTCTGGGTGATCCACAAAGAAATGGCCCAGCTGTGTGGGAGGAAGGGGAAAGGGTCAGTGCATGCAAAGGTCCCATGCTGCCCCCAGGTCCCTGCCAGGAGGCCACACCTCAAATCCCACCTGCCTAGCGAAGTCCAGAGTGGCTCCAGACTTGCCTCCTCGAAGCTTCCTGCACAGGCTGTTGCGGTATAGGATGTCCTGAGGCGCGGGCGAGGAGATCCAGCAGCCTGCTGGGAGAAGGCAGAGGCTGACTGGCATCACACGAGCACCGGGACACTGCTCAGCACCGCGGGGTAGCGGCAGCGACAGAGATGGAATGCACGTCCCCTCAGCCCTCGGCAGCGAGCTCCCTCCCGCTCCCGCGGCTCTCACCCGCTCTGGGCAGCAGCACCGGAACGGCCGCAGCGTCGGCGGCTTCCCACTTCTCGCCCGTCGCGCCGCGACGGGGCACGAACGCCGGCGGCACCTGCAGGGAGCGAAGAGGGAAAGTCCGAGCGGCCCCTGAGCGTCCTGCTGGTTCCCTCGGCCGGCCCGGACCCCCGGCAGAGCCTCACCTGGCGGCGTCCGGTGCCACACTCCAGCACCTGCCCGTGCTCGCCCCAGCCGGCGACCGGCGCGGGGCCACCCTCTTCCTGCGGCGGGCCGGCGCCGAAGTAGGAGGAGAAGAGCGCGGCCGGGAACTCCATGGCCGCAGTACCGGGCACAGGGGGCAGCACGCGGCTGCGCCGGGCGTCCCAGCACCCCGTGAGGCCTGCGCGGCCACCGCCAATGGCGTCACCGGCACGCTGCTGTGTCCCGGAGCGGGCGGGACAGAGCGCCGCCGAGGCACAGCCACGCGGGGCGCTGCCGCCCCCTGGCGGCCGGCGGGGAAAAACGTACGGCCGGCCGGGGGACAGGGACGGGAACGGGCGGGGGAAGCGGTGGGACCGGGATGGGAACGGGACCGGAACGGGAATGGGCGGTGGAAGCGGTGGGACCGGGATAGGCACGGGACGGAAACGGAAACTAGCGGGGGAAGCGGTGGAACTGGGACAGGACCGGGCGCGGTCCTGGGCGGGAAGAGTGGGTTAGAACCGGGCCAGGACCGGCACTGGAGAATCGCGAGGACAGGACCCCACCGGGGCACGGGCAAGGGTACGGGCATTGTTTCCCTCTGCTCGCCTCAAGAGCAGTGAAACCCCCCTGTGAGTCCTGCCAGGGGCACACTTGGTTTTCCGTGGTCCCGGTTGTGTGGCCATGGGGCACCCCACACACCAGCGGCATGTGGGGCCACGGGACGGTCTCAGTGTGGCTTCTGGAAGGTTGAGGATGTTCCAGTCCCCCCATTTCGCCCTGCCCTTCCTCACACCTGCTTGGCCTTGGTGAACCCGCTCCCACTCCACAGAAGGCTCTGTGCTCCTTCCACCCCACAGGGTGGTTGCTGGCTCCCCATAAGGGACCCACCCAGCCCCAGACCCCCTTGGGAACCCATACAGAGTTCAGGTTAGTCCCACGGGGCTCTTATAGGACCCTGGGGCTTTTGGAGAATACCTGGAAGGGAGACAAGTTCCCCTGTCCATTTCTCAAGGAGAGCATGACCAGCTTTCTCCTTGAGGGACCATGGTCCTTGTACATCCCTGTGCCAGAGGCCACTGGCCCCAGAGCTGTGCCAGTGAGGTCTGCATTGGGGAGGGGACCCCCGACCATGCCTGGAGGGGGTCTGTGCTCTGGGGAGGGTTGCTGGGCAGTCAGGCTGGGAACTGAACCCACGGTGGGGTGGCTGCTCCTGCTGCAGCTCCCAGGGTGCCCTCTGGGGAGCACGGGATGGGAGAGGAACATTCTCATGAACCTGCTGCTTCCATTATGGCCAAGGAGGATGGTGATGTCAGGGGAGTCTGGGGATGATGTCAGGGGAGTTTGGGAAAGTAATGAGATCGTTTCCAGTCAAGATGCCCTCATTCCTGCAGGTGGTGCCCAGACGCCCTCTGTGGAACACCTCCTCTCTAAGATACATGCTACAATTTGCCTTAAGAAGGTGGTAGCCACTGGCAGAAAACCACCTGACCCCCTACACGGTCCCCACCACCTCCAGCTCCATAGGTAGCCCTCACTGCCGCCCATCCCTTTCCCTAATTCCAGGGCATGTCATCAGCTCCATGTCCCTCTCCATTGTATATTTCTGTGCCCAGGACATACTCCATATTCCTGTCCCCAGGCCCATCTCCCTGTGCTCTAGACCCACATCACTGTCCCCAGTCATTGTTTCTGTCTCCAGCCCCATGTCCTTCTCCCCCAACCTATGTCCCTGTCTGCAGCCCCATGTCCCTGTCCCTCGGCTGCATATCTCGGTTCCCAGCCTATATCCTTGTCCCCAGCACCATGTCCCTGTTCCAAGCCCTGTGACCCCATTACCAGCTCGTATCTCAGCTCCAGCACCATGTTCCTGCTCTCAGCGCCTTGTTCCTGGCCTGAGCCCGTGTCCCCGTCCCAGCGCCAGCGCCGTGTTTCTGTGCCTTGTACCCCCGTTCCCTGTGCCCCCGTTCCCTGCCCATATCTCCGTTCCAGCCCCGTGTGCCTGTCCCCAGCCCTGTGCTCCAGTTTCCGACCCATCTCTCGGGTTCCAGCCCGGTGTCCCTCTTCCGCAGCCTCCCATCTCCATTCCCGCCCGTGTTGCTGTCCCCCCGTGCCCCGGTCAGCGCCGGGTCCATCCCGGGGGGGATGCGGGGGGGGGGGGTGAATTGTCTCTTGTGGCGGGCGGGGCGTGGCGCAGCCGCGGGTGATTGACGTGCCCGGGGGCCAATGGAGGCACGGGAGGCTGTCCCGGTGGGCGGGGCGGGTGACGTCAGGGCCGCCGGTGCGCGGCGGGGCGGCCGGAGGCGCGCGCCCCGAGGCAGCCGCGGCGGCGGCGGCGGCGGCGGCGATGGCCCGGCGGGGCGGCGGGGGCGGCGGGCAGCGCCTCCCGCTGCCGCTCCCGCTGCTGCTTCTGCCGCTCCTGCTCCTGCCGCCGCCCGCCGCCGGTGAGCGCCGCCGAGAAACCGGAGCGAGGGGCGCGGGTGTGGGGCAGAGGCGAGCGCGGGACGGGGCGCGGGAGCGCACGTCGAGGGTGCCGGCGCGGCGGGGGCGAGGCGATACCGCCCGCGGAGGACGTGCGTGCGGTGGGTGGGAGAGATGCTGGAACAGAGAGCGGGGGTCCGTGCGGCGGGACACAGGCGATGAGCTCGGGATGGGTGTGAGGTACGGGAGCAATGGGATGTGGGGGGTACGCGCAGTGGGGTGGGCAGCGGGTGAGGAAGGAACACGGGGGGGTGTGCGCTGGGAAGGAGGTGTGGAGCGGGGGGTCCGTGCGGCGGGACATAAGGGATGAACTTGGGATGGATGTGAGGTACGTGAGCCGTGGGATGTGGGGTATGTGCGCAGTGGGGCGGGTGGCATTGGAGCACAGGGGTGTGAGCGGTGGGCACGGGGGCTGCAGGTACGGGGTGCGGGGGTCCGAGCGGCAGAGCACGGGACAGCGTGCCCCGTGGGGCAGCGGGATGAGTGGGTAGTGGGTGTGAGGTACAGGGGCAATGGGATGTGGGGTGTGCACGCAGTGGGGCGGGGGCCAGGTGAGAGTGGAGCACGGGGGTGTGTGTGGTGGGCAGAGGGCTGGAGGTCTGAGTCACAGGGCTCTGTGAGGAACCGTGGGGCAGAGGGATGAGCTCGGGATGCGTGTGAACTACATGAACAATGGGTTGCGGGGTGTGCATGCAGTGGGGCAGGGAGCAGGTGAGATGCAGTGGGCAGAAGGGCTGGCAGTTATGGGGTGTGGGGGTCCATGTGGTGGGGCACAGGGAATGAGCTTGGAATGGGTACATTCGTAGCTTGGGACGAGCTACATGAGCAATGGGATGTGAGGTTTGCATGCAGTGGGGCAGGGTGTGGATGAAAAAGGAGCACAAGGGCGCAGCTATGGGGAATGGCATCCTGGAATTTGGGGTGCACATGTGATGGGACATGGTGAGTGTGGCACAAGGGATGGGGTCAGCATGCAGTGGGGTTTGGGGCAGGTATGCAGCAGAGAACAGAGGTGTCCCCAGTTGGATGTGGGGTGCCATGGGGCACCGGGTGCACATGCACTGGGACACGAGGTGGGTGCAATGGGTGCAGAGAGGCGTGTGCAGGGGTGTGTTTGCATAATGGGGTACAGGGATGCCTGTGTAGGGGGTACCGATGTCTGTGGAATGAGATGCGTGGATGTGCGTGCAGTGGGGCAGTGATGAGCATGCCGTGGGGCATGGCATACCCATGCAGTGGGGCATGGAGACAGATGAGAATGGGGTGCGTGCGAGGAGGATGCAGGCAGTGGGACACCCTGGGAGGGAGGCGTGTGCGTGGGCAGTGAGTGGGCCCGGGGGGTTGCAGATGCAGGGCAGAAGGCTGTGTGCGTGCAGGGGACAGCGGAGATGGACAGCCTGCAGAGATGGGGGTGTGTGTCCAGCGGGGCGTCAGGATGCATGGGGGATACATCGACGACAGTATGTGAGACCAGGACCAGGCTGTGGGGCAGGGAGCTGGCCTAGTTACCGGGATGCGGAAGGACACTTGAGGGCTTCGAGGAGGCATCCCCTGGGAAGTAGGGAAGCTAGCCAGGGGCTGCCGGTGCCGGGGTGCAGCGGTGGGGCGGCAGCGGGAGCTGTGCGAGGTGCTGACCGCCGGCCGTGGAGCTGTCCGCGGTGCTGACCGCCGGTAGCGACCTGAGGCTGTAGCACCGGGTTTGGGGTCCTGCGGCTCCGGCTGCTGGCCTGAAGCAGAGGGGCTTTGACTTTTCTCCTTCCATCCACTCCGCTTCCGTGGATAGCAGTCCCGTTCCATCCTCCAGCACCTTTCCCGTGCTCAGGCTGCACTGCCATGGCGCCTCAGACTGACCCACTGCGTGCAACCAGTTCCCTCACCTTGCCCTGGGCGAATGAGCATGAGGGGGCTGCGCTGCGATTGGGTAGCTCCGCATCCTTCCCCCAGTTCCCCTTCTGGAGTTGTGTTCAACACCCTCCCTGGGGTCCCCTGACAGGTCACTGTCCGCACACGGGGCTGTGGAGTGACCAGGTGGTTCCTGGTGGAGAAATTGGGATTGGATGCTCTTGCATTGAGGAGACAGGTGTTTCATGCTTGGCTTGTGCCGGCTGGGAGTGAAGAGGAGGGGGAGCTGCCTTTGTTCCAGACAAGGGAGCAGATGCATGTCAGTGTACAGCCTGCTGGGGCTGCACACACGCAGCACAAACACACGTGCACGCAAGCACATGCGCACACTCCCAGCCAAGAACATGTGGTGCAAAGCAGATCCTCTTCTCAGCTGTCCCACTTCACACTGGATGAGTCCTCCTGGGCACAGACCTGTGCCCAGACCATCCTCTGCTGGCCTCTCCCTGTCCAGCAACTTGTGAAGAGGGGTATTTCAGTCTTGCTGTGTCTCTTGAGAAAAATGGATGGGTCTCCCAGGCTGGCACTGGTGTAGAGTGGTAATGGTAGGTGAAGTGATGGCTGCTGTCTCAAGTCCTGCTCTCCCCTGTGGCAAAGAAGTGGCTGTCTCTCTCCTGCTGGGACTCCTGGAAATCCCTGAAAATCGAAATGTCAGGCAGCTGGTCAGAGGGAGGTGGCCTCCACCTGTGCCGTGGGCTTGCAGGAAGCGTCTTTCAGCCATGGGGCTGTGCACAGGCACACACCCCCATGGATGTGGGTTTGCACGCCTCCACTCTGTGGTGCATGCAGACAGCACCCACGTGTGCATATGTACACACATATGTGCACCGTTCCTCCTCCACAAACCATGGGAGAGCTGGGAGGCAGTGCAGGAAGTGCTCTGCTTGCTCCTTCTTCTTGTGGCTCTAGGGTGAAACTTTGCACTTTATGATGGGCTCAGTGCTGAGCCTCACCAGCAGGCAGATGAGGGGAAATGTGTGTTCCTGTGGGAGCTGACTTGCTAGGGCGTAGCTGAAGCCATGAAGGATGTCCCTTTACTTAATACAGGTAAAATGCAGGGAACAGAGCATGAGCAGCCAGGGCCATGGGCTCCTCAGGCTACAGGCCATCAGTGCCCACGGCTCAGTGAACTGGACTTGAGGCAGTGCTGAACCAGAAATGATGCAGACTGTGCCAGTCTGTGCACCCTGACATCAGCCCTGAGGAGTCACTGAAATGGCACTGTCCCAGCCCCTCCTGCCTCCAGGCTGCTGGATGCTTGTGACATATTCAGAGCCTGGGTGGTGGGCCTGCTCTGGGGGGACTGCTCCACAAACCCCTCCCCCGTCCTTTACCCTACTGAGAGTCCCCTGGGTCTCCTTTGCAGATGGGCTCTTTGTGACTGACTACTTCACCCGCACACCACGCAAGCTCAGTCCCTTCCGCTCCTTTGCCAGCATCGAGCTCTTCCACTTCCACATTCCCGAGGACACAGTCATTGCCGTCTGGAACCTCATCACCTTCAAGGAGCAAGGTGGCACCTTTGGGGATCAATGCCCAGACCGTAGTATCACCGTGTGAGTAAGCAACCTGGCTTGCCTGCATCCTTCCTGCCTGCCTCTGCTGCTCCTGCCTGGATTTGCCCCACAGCTTGCCTGCTCTTGCCTGCTTCTTTGCTTCCACAAGCACGTGTATAGAGTCAAAGAATCATAGAACCACAGAATGCTTTGGGTTGGAAAGGACATTAACGATCATCTTGTTCCAACCTGCTACCATGGGCCATGTTCCTAGAGCAGGTTGCCAACTGAGTACCACATAGCTGCTCGCTCATCCCCCCTGCTCCCCCGGTGGGGAGGAGAATCATGGAGAAAAAAAAGTAAAACTCGTGGGTTGAGATAAAAACAGTTAACTAATCAAAATAAATATGCCAGTAACACTAATGATAAAACAGCTCCAATAATAATAATAATAATAACAACAACAACAGTAACAAAAAGGAGAGAGAGAAATAAAATCTGAGAAAGATGAGTGATTCATCACAAAGTTACTCACCACATGCTGACTGATGCCCAACCTGTCCCCCAGCAGCGGTTGGTGGGTCCATGCCAGCTCTCTCAAGTTTGTACACTGGGCGGGAGGCTCTACATGGAACAGAATATGTTCCATGGAACAAAATATGTTCTGTATGGCATGGAATATCCCTTTGGTCTGGGTCAGCTCTCCAGGCCATGCTGCCTTCTGGCATTATGTGCACCTGCTCTCTGGTGGAGCATGGGACGATGAAAAGTGCTTTAGGGTAAGCATTGCTGAGCAAGAACAGAAACATCAGTGTGTTTATCAACATTATTCTCTTACTAAATCCAAAACACAGCACTGTACCAGCCACTAAGAAGAAAATGAACCCTATCCCAGCCAAAATGCAGACAACATGTATGCTCCCTCCCCATGATTCATCTTCCCAGGACCAATGCAGGCTTCACTCTTTTGTGCATCTCATAGATGAACTATTTTGCTTGAACACCCACGCAGGAAAGCTCAGTCTCCAGAAAGGTCCCAGCTTACAGATGGCTTCCATGATGTCTTTAAGCACAGAGGAAGACACCCACATATAGGACATACTGGCCCTGCTGTGATGCCCGGCCTACACCCTACTGACTGCTGTCTCTCCTGCAGGTATTTCCGCTCAGGGGCTCCCTCCGTCATTAACCCGTTGCACACGCACTTCCCCAGGGACACGGCTGTCCCTGGCTCCTTCGCACTGACCCTCACCTGGACCCTGCCCAACCGCACCACGGGAGTGTTCAATGTCACCAGTCCACTGCCTGGGGACTGGTTCCTGGCTGCCCACCTGCCCAAAGATGAGGGCAAGATCTCCGTTAAGGTGAAGGGCCTGGAGGGATCATGGAGGGGGCAGGGTTGGGGTCTGATTGCTCTGGGCTGGCAGTGCCCAGGGCAGGTGTCCCAAGTAGGGCAATGCCCTGTGCCCCTTGCCCTGTGCTGACTCTCCTCTGGTGCAGGGGCTCTACGAGGAGTGCCAGTATCTCTTCCAGCCACAGCTCATCGTGCAACGCCTGGTGAACATCCCTGTGCTGTACCCCGGTCATGTCACCGAGCAGAGCATGGCCCCCCACAACCGCTCCTGCCTCTACAAGTGAGTGTTAGAAGGTCTCCTAAGGAGGGGGCATCCTCAGGGTGGAGAGATGAGGGTTTCCCATCCCTCTGGCTTCCCTCCCCAGCCCTGTTAGTCCATAGTGATGGGCACAACCTGGCACTACTGTCCCGCAGGGTCTTTGTGCCCAGCTACACGTCACAAGTGCTCGTGGAGGTGCTGCGGTGCCGTGGGGCCGAGGGCTGCCCACTCTGGCTGCGTGTGCGGGCCAAGGCTCCTCCCCTGCACAACTCCACAACACTGGACTGCCGGGAACACACTCCCTGCCAGCTGGCACAGGACCTGCCCTTCTGGCAGCACTGGTACTATGTGCTGGTGGAGAAACACCCTGGAGTGCCGGGCACTGTCTCCTTCCAGGTCACCGTGCAGCTCACAGGTGAGGGTGCATGTGGAGGTGTGGGTGGAGGCATGGTCTTGACTCCCCTTTGGTGTGGGGGTTAAAGGATGCTCATAGGATCTGTCTGCAGCTGGGTTATACCCGGCTCTGCTGGGATGGGAATGCTGTGAGGTGTTGGGGCCAGATTGCAAATGGAGATGAATGGCGGGCAAGAAGGGAAGGTGGGAACTAAGAGGGGTCTGTAGCTGTGTGGTGCCCAGGCTGATGGCTCTGTCCCTCCAGACTGTTCCCGACCCAGCCTGGCCCGGCCACCCTTCCTGCCCTCCAGCGCCTCCATGAACATGCCCCACTCCTTTGGCTCCACGGGCGGGCTGGTGCTGGGGGACAGCCCTCCACCCACCAGCCCCAATGACACGAAGCACCCGGTCCCCATTCCTGTCACCTCACACGCTGGAGAGCGATGCTGGCCTGTCCGGCCCACACTGCGCAACGAACTGGACACCTTCTCCGTCCACTTCTACATCTTCTTCGGGCCCAACGTGTCAGTGCCGCCTGACCGTCCCGCTGTCTTCGTCATCAACCTCCTGCCAGTGCTGGACAGTGGCGGGGTGCTCAACCTGGAGCTGCGGCTCAATGTGGTGAGGTGGCCACATACATTCTGAATAGGGCAGGGTAGCTTGGGACAGGGGACAGGATGGGAGATGGGTGATGTTCAGGTTGCAGCAGGGCAGGGAACAGGATTTGGGGTGGTTGTGAAGTTTTTGGGTGTTGGAGAATGGATTATGGTGCTCCAAGGCCCAGGTTTGGGGTGTTCTTTGGTGAAGGGCAGTGGGTTAAGGCACTGCCACTTGGTGTGCTGTGATCCAAGTGCTGTCAGAGCAGGGGACATCCCTAGCACTGGTTTAAGGCCATCTCCTCTGCCATCAGAGCTCCCTGTGTGGTGAGAATGTGACAGTGTTTGGGTGTCTTAACCATGAAGTCCCACTGACATCTGGTGACAACACCTCGGTCACCTGTGAGACAGGTAGGCTGAGCTGTGCATGTCCATCCTGCCACGTCCACGGGGTCACACCCCCCTGTGTCTGGCAAGAGGCTGGGTGGGGGAAGGCTGCAGAGACCATGGGGGCATGTGGCCCTGGAGCCTGGCACAGGGTACTCTCTCTCCCTGTTCCAGCTCTGTCAGGGCAGGGGGATGCACCTTGCTCTGCTCACCCAGAGCTCTTCTGGCCCACAGAGTCTCTGGCAGGCTTCCTGCTCTCTGTTAATGCCACAGCCAGCCTCAGCCGCCTGCGGATTCCCTACCCACAGACAGGCAGCTGGTACCTGAGCCTGCGCTCGCTCTGTGCCACGGAGCATGGGTAAGTGCCCCGGCATATCCCGTCCCTGTGCCCCGAGGGGGGATGTCCTCACTGCGACGTGTGCCTGTATGTGCCGCGGGTCTGTGGGTGTGCCTGTCCCCTGCGCTGCGTGTCTCCGCTCATGTGGCTTTGCGGGCTGTGTGTCACCGTATGAGTGCTGCGTGGGCACGGATGGCTCCATCTCACGTCTGCCTGACCATCTGTGGGTCCCCGCGGCTCTTCCCTCTGTCTCGCGGTTAGGAAGTGCCTGTCAGCTCGCGAATGCCGGGCATCTGTCAGTGCCTCTCCGCCTCCGCGGCAGGGCCCATCTGTACCCATGCCTGGGAGGGGACCTGGCTGTTGCTGGGAGGACAGGGCTCTGCTCTGTGTGTGAAGGGGCATCTCTGGTCAGGCTGGGGTTCTGCTCGGCGTCTCCAGGGACTTGTCCTGTGCTGCAGCTCTGCTCCTGGCCTCTGTGTCTGCCTGGTACCCTGTGGAAGAGTGAGGCTTGTGTGTGTGTGTCTCTATGTGCAAGGATGCATAAGTGCAGATGGTGCTGCATGCACATTTGATGCAAGCGTGCATGCAGCACTGCATGCATGTTTGAGTGCATATGTGCAGCCAGCTCTGTATGCATATTCTGGTTTGCACAAGCAGTCAGAGCTTTGTTCAAGCAGTCAGGGCTGTGCATGTTCTGCACACACAAGTGCAGATTTGATGACTGTGTGAGGACACAGCCACACGTGCAGCTGGCATATTTGTGTTTGTTGGGGTGCCTGGGTGTGCCCAGTCCTCAGCTGATATATGCTGTTGGCCTGTGGGGCTGCCTGTGCTCCTGGTGTGCTAGAGCTGAGGAGGTGCTGGCAGTGCCCAGAGTCTTGTGCGTGGGCGGCGCAGGGCAGTGGGGTTGGTGTGCCTGCCCTGACTCCTCTGCTGTGTTTCTAGTTCATGCTGAGTTGCCAATCACAGTCAGTCCTTCCCTGACAGGTTCACACATGGGCATTGAAGGGCAGGGTGCAGTGTTTGCACAGCAAAACCCAAATGAAATAGGAACCAGCTGAGTGTGCTGCTAAAGGCAGAGGGGCTTTAAGTGTGGCCCACGTTCCTCCTGCTCACTCAGGCCAGCACAAACAACTGAAGCACAGCCCAAAGATCCTTGGGGACCAGCTCTCAGCTACCATACGTAGCACCAAAAGAGCTCATTTTCAAGCTTGTCCAGTCTCTGGATCTTCCATCACCTGCCAAGTTTGGGTGCAACAGACCTGGTACAGCCAGGAGCTGGTCAAGGGCACAGGGTGAGGGTTGACCCCCTTCTCCCACCCTGCAGGTTTGAGCCCTGCACCAACGTGACAGCTGAGGTGTACCTGCGTGCCTACCTCTCACCCTGCATCAACGACTGCGGCATCTACGGCCAGTGCAAGCTGCTGCGCACCAACAACTACCTGTACGCTGCCTGCGAGTGCAAAGCTGGTGAGAGCTGAGCCAGCCACCTACAGACCCCAGCATCCTCCCCTTCTCCTTGCGGGTCTTGTATCCCAGTATCCATTCATGCCAGGTCTCTGCAGGGTGCTGGAAAGGGGGTTCCCTGCTCCGCCCCCCTGGTCCAGCCCCTGTGAGTGCTGCAGTGGTGACAGCAGCTCTCCCTGGTCACAGGCTGGAACGGCTGGGGCTGCACGGACAACGCTGAGGCTTTCTCCTATGGCTTCCAGCTCCTCTCCACACTGCTGTTGTGCCTCAGCAATGTCATGTTTGTGCCTCCCGTGGCCATTGCTGTCCGCAGCCACTACCTCCTAGAAGCTGCTGTCTACATCTTCACCATGTTCTTCTCCACTGTGAGTGTGACATAGGGCAGGTGAGGGGCAGGTGAGGGGTTGGGGCTGTGCAGGGCAGCTCTTACACACTTTCCCTGCTACCCCAGTTTTATCATGCCTGCGACCAGCCGGGCATTGTGGTGTTCTGCATCATGGAGTACGATGTGCTGCAGTTTTGTGACTTCTTGGGCTCTCTCATGTCTGTCTGGGTCACTGTCATCGCCATGGCCCGGCTCCAGCCCATAGTCAAGCAGGCAAGTGTGGGGAGGGGGCATGCAGGGCAGGCATGAGAGAGATTTATCTTGATGGGTGCCCCACTGCCGCACAGGTGCTGTACCTGCTGGGGGCCATGCTGCTCTCCATGGCTCTACAGATGGACCGTCACGGGCTCTGGAACCTTCTGGGGCCCAGCCTTTTTGCTTTGGGGATAATGGCCGTCGCCTGGGTAAGATGGTGTCTCTTATGTCCCCACCCTAGCCGTGCCCAACATCCTGCCCCTGACAGCATCTCCCTTTTGCTGCCTTCACCTTCCCCATGAACCCCTCTCCCTAGCTCCTGAGGGATGTGTCACCACGGCACAGAAGTGGTGCCTGTCTCTGCTGTGGGCCCCCCTTCCACCCTGTCCTTTCCCCACTGCAGACGGCTCGCACCATCCGTCGCCGCCACTGCTACCCACCGACCTGGAAGCGCTGGGCTTTCTACCTGTGCCCAGGAGCACTGATTGCAGCGGCGGCTGTGCTGCTCTACGCCTTCGTGGAGACAGAGGAGAACTACTTTTACATCCACAGCATCTGGCACCTGCTCATTGCTGGCAGCGTTGGCTTCCTGCTGCCGCCCCGTGCCAAGCCCAGCAGGCGCCTGGGGCCGCTGCCCCGGCGCAAGGGATGTGGGTACCAGCTCTGTGTCAATGAGCAGGAGGAGCTGGGGCTTGTCGACCCCGCTGTGGCCTCCATCAACAGTATTTGTACCAGCTGATGCTGACACCAGCTCAGACTCCTCTGTCACGGACAGCAGCCCTGTGGGGCTTGGCACCCACTCTCTTTGCTGGCTACCCATCTCTGGGAGTGCCAGGACTCCTCTGGGCAGGCACACAACCACCTGTGCCACCCTGTTCTTCCAATTACAGCCTGATTGAACTTGTCTCCAGGGGTTGCTGTGGCTCAGTCTGGGGCAGAGCTGTGGGGTCTCAAGGCTGAGCTAGGTCACATTCCTCTCTTTGCCTGGCCATGGAGCTGCTGAGGGGATGTGGCTGGGTGTGAAGGGGAGGAATGGCCACAGTCTCTGGCTCTCAGTCAGAGCTGCTACTCTGTGGTGGCTGCTCTGGAGCTGATGCAGCTCTGACATAGAGCAAAGGGGCTGGCAAGAGGTGGGGGACAGAGGCTGCAGTCTTTTGGCACCTGGCATGACACGTTGCAAGGCTGGGATGTCTTTGTTGGGGCACTGTGGTCTCACAGAATGGCTGTAATATCTGACCCAAGAGCAGCAGTGCTGTACCAGGGCATCCAGGATCCTCTCTAAGCCTGCAGGACTGTGGTGAGCCCATAGCTGTGGGGATAGGTGCCACTGAGGTATGATTCTGGTGCTGCCTGCTGTAGCAATGCACAGGTCTCTGCCTGCAAGGGCCACAGCCTTTTGGTGACACCCCACTGCCTGGGGCAGCCTGCCTCAACACCCCACATGTTGCTACACCCAAGGATCAGTGGACTAGTGACCTGTGTTCCTGCTGTTGCCACCAGCCCTTTCTTTGCAGGGCACTGGGCTCCACTGGGAGGGGCATTGCATTGACTGTCCCCTGTGACCCAGTTGGGACAGCCCCTTCTCAGCCCCTGCTCCTTGTCTGGCTTACGGTCAGACCTGTGAGCTCAGCACCCACTGCAGCCAGTGGTCACCATGGTGTGGTGACAGACTCCTGGGTGTGTGTGTGCCTCAAGGACAGTGGGTTTTCACTGTGCTTCAGCAGCTCAGAGGGGTCAAGGTGGACCAGGGAGGACAGGGAAAATTTCAGTGACACTTTTTGCCCCACTGGGCACCTCCCCAATCTCCTGAGAATTTCTTAGCCAGGCAGGGGTCTTGAGAATCCTGAGGCAAAGCTCTGCATCCTAGAAGCCACATCCTAGCTCAGCAGAGCCCACCCACCAGCAGCCCCCCTCCCTGTGCCCTGGGGACAGAGCTCGGCACAGGGAGATTTACTGGATGCTTAACAGGATTAGCAACTGCAGGCGGGCAGGCAGCTATGTAATAGGATTGCAATCTAATTAAAACTGCTGCCTGGGAGCTGGGCCCCAGCTGGGGTGGGCTTAGGGGTCTGTGGGGGCAGCTGGAGAGGACTGTGGGGATGGGATTGGCAGAGCAGGAGGAGGGATGAGCTGTCGAGGACCACGGCAGTGCTGGTGGATTCAGCGGTTTGCTGCCTCTGTCTCTGGGCCTTGGTGTGGGATATGCCCATGGGGAGCCAGCCTGACATGGAAGTGTGCTTTGCTGGGGCAGGAGTTCCAGTCATTGTACAAGGACTGGGGGAACCTGCATCTACCACTCTCCTTCTCCCCTGAGCTCACCCTCCAGCCCTCTCTCTGCCATACAAAATGTCCTGTCTGGCCTGGCCAGGTGGCAGATTAAGGATTAATTTTTTATTAGGTCCAATTGGACCCCACTGGCAATAGCAGCCCCCAGAGGATGAGGAGGTCAGCTTTAGCTTTCACATCAGCAAGAGGATGGAGTGGAGCACATATTGGGCACAAGCTTGTTCTACACAAATGCACCCCAGTTTCATGGAGGTATCGGAGCTGCATGCAGCATCCTTACTCATCCCTCATCCACTGTCTCACTGCTGTAGGGATGAAGTGCAAACCTCCTGCTTCCCAAATTTGTGAAGACTCTACAATAACAGAGTCAGTGGTGGGATGAGCTGGCCCCTTGCAAGCAGCTACATAGCCCCTGGCCTGCCCCACAGCAGACACCACAGGGGTGACACATGTGGGACTGGACCTTTGAGGGGTCCTGGAAGAGGTGGGTAGGGGTTTTAGGGAAGCCGGGAGGAGCCACACACCAGCTCTGCTAGACTCTGCTTTTCTGGGCTGCTGGTGTGGCTCAGAGCTCCCTCTCCTTTTAATTAAACCTGCAACTGCATTTTTCATCTCAAGGACAGGCCATGCATCTGACCGCACTGCCTGGGAGGGAGCCTGGCCAAGCAGCACTGGAGGGGATCCAGGCATTCTCTGCCAGCCCAGCTCGTCCCTGGGGCTCATGGGCTGCCTGCTGAGAGCTGGGAATCCCCATTCTCACTTCATCTCCCAGTCCCAAGGTGGGCACAAACCCATTCCCCTGCCCAGCAGTCCAACACAGCTCGGGGCACACCTCAGTGCATTGCAAGCGCAGAACACACAGTACTGCAGGACAGAAAGGTTTTCTGCTCACTGCTCCAGGCACCAAGCATGGAGAAGCAGGTCTCTCCTGAGGCATACACACCAGCACAGAGGGTGTGTATGCCTCTCCCATCACGCCTGTCTGGGAGCATGCTGGGACACACCATGGGAGACTCCAATTCCCCTCAGTCACTCCCCCTTTGCTGCAACGTCAGGAGCACCAGTGTGTTCATCCCTATGGGTCTAGTGAGCTTTTGTGTCATGGTTCCCCATAGCCTCCAGCCTCTGCCCCATGAGGATGCACTTGGGGTGAAGGCTGGACTGTCCTGCCTTCCCCTCTTGCTCAGAGAGTTGAGTCCCTGTGACTCCCTCCCCCAGAGTGTAAACACCTTTCCCGATGTTCCATCCCTGCCTCTACCAGGCACAGCAACTACATAACCATGGCAACAGTATCCCTATAACAGCCAGGTACATCTGACATCCCCATGGCAACCAACTCCCGGAACAGCCGATGAAGAGCTTTGCTTCCTCAGTGCTGGAAAGGGATGGGGGGGATTCAAGCCATATCAGGTCAGACAGTGTCAGGGACCTAGGGACAGACACAGCTGGGTAGGGTTTTTGACTTCCTGTGTGGGGCAGCATAAGCCTTCACAGCCTCTGTCCTGACAGACAGGATGCAGGGGGCACAGGGGATGCATGAGAAGGCAGCAGCCCTGGGAACAGCATCACCCTGATTCAGCCTCCTGCATCCCAGCTCCATCCTGCCTCCTGGGCTGTCAGTGCCACTTGGCCAGCACTCCCTGCTCCAACACAAGTCTCTTGGAAATGTGCATTCCAAACACTGTTACTGTGCTTTCTGCCACAACCTCTTCCCCTCCAATCCACACTAAAGAGGTGCTCTGCCTGTTGCCCTCCCTCTGCCCTCCTCGAGGGCGTCTGGACCCTCCCACTACTGCCTGCCCAATGCCTGCTGTCCGAACTCATCACCCAGCAGCCCTGACGCAGTCTGTCGTTGCAGATGGCAATTGCATGCCATGCAACTTTAATGTGTCAGGCCTGAATTATTGAGTCCTGCAGCAGACTGCGTGCATGCAGGCAGGACCCGGCATCCCTCCTCCTCTCCCTGCCCGTGTGTGCCTGACCAGGCAGCAGCGGGTGGGGGCTGGCGAGAGGTCCAAGGTTTTGGGGTCTCTCTGGGTGGACAAGGGTGCTGCGCCCCTTGCTAACCACCGTGGCTGGGAGGTGTGGGTGGAAGGGCGGCTGGTGGTGTCACCAGATTGGTTACCTGGGGGTTGGTGAGTCCCCAGGCAGGTGTGTAGGGAGGGATGTGTAACTCTGCTGTCCCCGCCTCAGCATTTTCTCCCTGTATCCTCATGACATCCCGGGTCTGGAGGCAACAGATCCTCTATGGCTGCCCTGGGAGTCCTCACCTCTCCTGCTCACTGTGCTGCCAGACCTCCAGGGAGGCAAAGCCTTTCTACCCCAGTCAATGTAAATCCCATGGTGGATACAGACAGAGCTTGCTCCCTGGCCGGACATGGCTGTCACTGTGCCGCTCTGGGGATGATGAAGGGCTCAGAGAATGCCCTGGCTGCTCTCTTATTTTTTCAGTTTGCCTGAAGCACCCTGCAGCCACTCGATGATTTTCTCATCAGAGCAGCAAGGCTTGACTGCCCTCCCCACACAGACCCATCCATCACCCACGGCTGGCACCGCCGTACAGCTCACAGGCACTAGACCTGCCTGCCCTGCTCGGTCCCTGGCTGTCCCTCAGCCTTGCAGGCAGTGCCTGCACCATGGGCAGCCTGAGGGAGCAGCTCTGTGCATGCAAAGGGACGCTCTTTTCCCTGGGGGAACCCACACACAGCCTGCTTGCTCACTCCTCCTCCCCCATGCCCTAGCTCCAGGTCTCATCCTCCCTGCTGGCATCCCCAGCCTTTAGGGGACGGGATCAGGCACCCCTCAAAGCTTCAGTCCCTGTCTGCTGCATGCTGGGTGAGGACCAGGTGGGAGCCAGGCACTCACAAGTGGGAGATTCAGCTACAGATGGAGAAAGTCCAGCTCCAGTGCCAAGGGGCAGCTCCCCAGGACCCTGTTCTTGGGAAACACCCCACCATGGGTACCTGTCCCATAGAACTGAGACAGAGCTGAGCAGGAGAAAGTCAGCCCAGAGCAGGGACAAAGGGTTCTCAGGGGGACCCAGGGCACTGAAAGCGCATTGTCCCACCAGCATATCATGTCACAACACCTGAAGAAATGAAACAGAAGAGTGGCAGGGCATGCTCCATTTGCCATGAGGGTAGGGGTTCAGGGGCCTTGGAGATGAGGGATAAAATGCTTGGCTCTTCCCACAGGAACCAGAGCATTGCAGGGGGAATATGTCAAGGGACAAACAGCAGCTGCCATGGTCACATGGCTGGAAAGGAGCAGCAGACAGGAAAGGGGGACACTGAGACATGGGAAATCAGGGAAATGTGGTGATGCAAAGCGTCATGATTCTCAGCTGCTGTTAATTGAATTTCTTGGAGAGGTTGGTGGGGAAACCTGTGGGGGGACTGGACTCAGGACTTTATCCCTGGCAATTTAGAAGAGGGCTGTTGAAGACCTGCTCTGTCGAGTGGAAAAAACACTTGAGTCGTGCTTAACTTCATCAAGGGAACTGCATAGAAATCAGGGAGCTTGCTAAGAGAAATTAATAGAGCAGCCAGGGGGCCAGACTGCCTGCAGACAGCATGAGAACTGCTCAGATCCGCATGCTGGAGACTTCCAGTAAATGAACACGTCCTTTAACGAGATTTGCAAGGCCAGCATGGCCAAGGAGCAGAGTGAGTAAATGGGTGGGAAAGGTCATTCCTCAAGGAATGAGGCTGTGCCAAAATGAAGAGCACATGAAAGAGGGGAAAGGTTACATGAAAAACCAGAGCAAAACAACCCTCAAAGAGCCTTTGAGGAAGATCTTGGCAACAGCTTAAAACAGCAAATAATTTTGCAGTGCTAAAATTGCTAAATGGTTGCCATAGCAATGAGAGTTTGGGAATGTCCAGGGGTGCATCAGGGTGCTGCAGCTCAGATCTACCCCTTTGGATGAATCTTGGGGTAGGGTCTGTGAGTCCTGCAAGCTCTTTCTGTTCAGACAAAGAAGTCAAGTGTTTCTATTCCCAAAGCAGACATCTATGGCCCACAGAGGGGTGATGCTGAAGGAGGAGCAGCCTTGGCACATCCTGGCTGGTGAGCAGAGGAAGGGCTGCAGTTGCAAGGACAAAGTCTACAAGCATAAAATGCAGCTGCACTTGCTGTCAACTGGTAGGAAATTAAGGCAGTTGCTCTTGTGAGAAATCAGCCTTGCACCAACAGAAATCAAGCTGTTACACCAAATGCAGTCCTGGATAAATTTATCTTAAGAAGCAAGCCTTCAGAGGAAGATAAAACCATGTTAGCAGAGGCTGAGAACATTGTCCATAGGATGCAAAGCCACTGTTCCCTTTATAGCTTGCAGATTAAAGTTTTCCCTTAAAAATCATATCCCCCCCACTCAAACACTACCACTAAAATTTCCCTTGAGTTCCCAAGTGCTAAGCAATATGTTGTTATGTATGAACAGAGCTCTCAATGGAGACTGCATTAAAGAAATCATATTGAAGCTTCCTGTTGCACTGCGAGAGGTGCCTACAATGAGAGGAATATTTCAGATTATTCTTACTTTGCATAAATATGCTTCATCACCTCCACAGCTAAAACACAAGGCTCTGCATTTTGAAGAGGAATGTTTTTGGCTAAAACTAAATGGGCTTGGAACAAGTGCAATCCAGAGACTCCTGGCTCAGCAGGAAGGGAGGAAAGTCCCTGAGGGCTCCATTTGCCAAGTCCTCCTGAGAAGCTTTGCCCCAGGGCTTGCCTGCAGTCAGCAAATCTCCTGCCAGCACAGCTACAAATCCCAGATGAGCCCATGAGGATTGTTGTTCTAATTAACTAATGAAGTCGTCTCGTGTTGGGAAGGTGGATAATCTGAGCTGGAGGCTTCCTCCGTGTTGTGGGGGAGGACCTGGAGCAACACCCACCTCCTCTCAAGGGATGTCATAAATGTTTGTACACCCTGAGGTTGTACTTGCTGCAGGGAGGTGCCAGGTGCTCCCAGACAGCATCTCCCTGCACCCAGCCTTCAACCTGCCTTCAAAAACCCATCTGACCTTGTCCTCTGTCTGGTAGGTCCAAAGGCAGCTTGGCTGTTCTCATCCCTGAGTTTTCACTTTGGTCTCACAATTTTCAGGCAAGTCACAAGAGAAAAATTAATGTTTGAGGAGGGTGAAGTCTGTGCAGGATCTCCCTGATCTGCAGCCATGCGCAGCACAGGAGGATCCACTTCAAAGGGAGGAGTCACTTCATTAAAAAAGAGAACTAGGGCTTTTGATATCAAGATAAACATCCTGATACACATCAAAGCAGCTTCCTTTCCTTGTCCTTAGACACCCTCTCCTCTTTCACTTAAGTTCTGGATTTTGGAGTTATATCTCTGCCTAATCCATGCTGTGCTGCATTCCATCTCAATAGTTGGTGGGGGAGAATCTGGGTGCTGTTTTGTGGTATGTGAGACCTTCAGGTGTCGTCCGTGAGCCTGAACACCCTGTCATTGTCTTCTGTTCCATATATGATGAACTAAAAGCTGCTGGTGAAAGTGATTCTAATTCCATTGAAAAACATCATGTTTTTAAAAGAAAGTGCAATAGAGAAGGGGCCAAAGGCCAGTTGGGTTGCCTGAGAACCCAGTGCAATCCACCCCTCTGGACACCCAGCCAGAGTGGCTGCAGGCCCATCTCTGGCAGCAGGTTGGGCATGCAGTAGCCTGGGAAAGAGGACTGAGGTGTGCACACTGACCACTGGCAAAGGGAGCGGCATGAGGATGCAGAGGCAGGGTGCTGGTGGGAGTCACATCCACCATGGTAAACCTCTCCTACAATATTTGGAGATTATGAGAAGGATTTTGTAAGGTTCAAGAGCCATATCCTGTTCCTAATGCCAATACCTCGTGCTTTTGCTGTGGCCAGGGGCTTTGCCAGAGTGGCCATTGGAGCTGGGCTGCAGGGTGAGCTGTTGCCGGGGGTCTATGTACCCCTCATCAAGTGACCCCAGGCCTTGGGGCACTCTTTGGGACAGGAAAGAGAAGAGGAGTGGGTAATGCAGTGGGGAAGACACAGGATGGAGCATTCAAGTATTAGCAGCCAACTACAGACACAACCCAAAGCTGCTCTCAGGGCAGTCATTTGGGTCACGCTACCTGTACCCCAGGTTTGCAAGATGGGACTGAGCTCAAGTGGGCACAGAGCACCACCTCCAGGTCACACTGTGCTGGCTGGGAGCAAGCTACAGGGGCAAAGAGCTTGCTGCCACTGGCAGGTAACAACTTTGTTATTTCAATTCTTCTAGATACTAAACATAGGCTCTGGATTGGGGCAGGCCATGCAGGAGGGAGAGGATCAGGAGAGTGGTAGAGCTTTGACTTGTTCCAGAATGACTTGAAAACAGGGAAAAATCCTCTCCCCTAGCCTTCACTACCCCAGGGAGGGACCCATTCTAGCTGCCCTGGCAGTTGGCTGTTTGGTTTCAGCTGCCCTGTTGCAAACTGTGGTGTGTGACAGAGGCAGAAGGAGCTCTATGCCCAGGCTGTCCAGAGCAGCATCCTCAATGTCCCTGGGCCACCAGACAGCAGCACTGAAATCCTGCTGAGACGTGCTGGTGCTTTCATTTGTATTTCTAGCCTGGAGAAGATCTTGCATGCCCCAAGAGAAGTCCAGCCTTTTTTCCTGTGTCCGCCTGGCTGTCACTCCAGCCCTGCAAGTGGAGACACACTGCATGTGTCTAGAGGGGGAGAGTCTCATCACGCAGGGCTTGTGATGGACACCCCGAGGAAAGGCGACAGCTGTGTCTATCTCAAACCCTTCCACACCTGCATCCCCTTTTGCCAGCTAGCTGGAACCGCATCCCAGGACTCGGGGCTCGCTGGGAAGAGGCTGGGGTCCAGCCCTGCACCAGCGCCCCTCTAGCATCGCCCTGAGCACAAGCTGGAGGGAACGGGAAGTCTGAGGCGTGCGATGCTTTGCGGGCAGAGGCTGGAGCGCAGGGTGCCGTGCGAGTGCCATAGCCTGGCCCTGGCAGGACACTCCACGCCGGCCCAGCAGCCCCCTGGATGCAGGAGGCGGCGGGTGGAACAGAGCCTCGGGGCGTGGCGGTGGGCGAGCCCCTTGGCACGGGGGACACCATCCGGGGACGGCGATGCCCCATCCCAGCGGGCCGGGCTCCGGATCTGCCCTCAGGCGTCCCGGGGCTGCCCTGACGGGGATGCCCCGCCCCCCGAGCGCCCCCACGACCCCTGCGATTGGGTGGCTTGACCAGCCAGACACGCCCACCCTGTCCTTCCCGAGTTTCTATTGGTCTCTAAGCTGTCACTCTAGCCGGGTCACGCTCCGCAGGGGGAGCTGAGCCCCGGAGGCCGTGATCCTTGCGCTCTCGTGGCATCCCGGTGCCCTCCTCTGCCGCCCCGCCGCCTCCCTGCTGCACCCCCAGCACCCCTCACTGCACCCTCTGCACCCTTCAGTGCCACTCACTGCACTTCACTGCAACCCCCTGCACCTCTCAGTGCACCCTCTTGCACAATTGTCTGCTACCCTTGCACCCCACTGTATCTATCCCCCACTGCCCCTTTCAATGCACCCCTCATTCCACCCCTCACTGTAATCCCCTGCCCCTCTCACTGCACGCTCCGTTGAAACTCCGGGTTCCCTGTACCTCACATCGTTGCTATGTACACTCACACTGTTAGTTAGCTCATCGCTATGTCCCACTTGCACTTCTGCTGCTATCCCATGCACCTCTGACCTGCAGCCCCCAGGACATCCCCCCGCCCCCATCCCCAGTCCCTGCTGCAACATCACCCTCCTCAGCTGCCTGCCCCCTCCTGCACTCCCAGAGCCCCCGCACTGCCCTTCACCTCCTGCTTGGGACCTGCACAGAGAGGGGACAGCCCGCCCCACTGCCCCAGCACCCCAAAGTTGAAGGAATGCTGCTGCGGTGTCCCAGGGCTAGAAGGAGTAGGTGTAGACTCAAGTGAGGAGTGTGGCAGAATGGCAGGGAGCAAGCCCGGCTGTTGGAGAGGCATGGCGGGATGATGGGGATCATAGCAGGCTGATCCTCAGCCCTCACAGGCTGACTGTGAGGGCAATCAGTGGTGTTATAAATGCATACTGTAAAGTTGGCTTTTTGCAAATATTAAGGTGAATGCTATATGTATAATAACTTTGTTGTAAAGATATGGTTTATATTTCTGCTGCTAGCAGGGCTTAGACATAGTAGTGGGATTCTAATATATAGTTACGCCTGTTTAGTTAGATAACATCTAAGCAAAACATAAGATGGGAACCCTGCTGCTGACATGACAACTATCATTACTGACCATCTGTAGAAAGTATAGACCAAGGCCCAAGCTGGAGGTGATAATGAAGACACAGCCAAGAAACACACGTGCTCTAAAAGGTGGACCCAAGGAGGGACCATGGTAAACAATTCCTGGAATATAGAAACTAGTTTGTAGAAAAATATGAATGTGCAACAGATTGATGCAATAGAAAGGGTATTTTAAAAAGGCCTCTGAAATAGCAGGCTGTGCACTTGGCTGAGTGCCAAGTCACCCAGCCAGGTGGCCTGGCCATACTTTGCTTTTCTGTCTCCTAATTGTCTATTTTAAAATTTTTATTAAACTTACAAATTTTTCTAAGAAAGTGAACCTCATTTTTCGCAGTGGGAATAATGGGGAGCACAGCAAGGCAAGCGTGGAGCATGGACAACTACAGCCCAACCATTACAACTTCACTAGTGCAAGCAGCAGGGCTCAGGAAGGGAGATCCCCTCTTCCTCTTCCTCTTCCTCTTCCTCTTCCTCTTCCTCTTCCTCTTCCTCTTCCTCTTCCTCTTCCTCTTCCTCTTCCTCTTCCTCTTCCTCTTCCTCTTCCTCTTCCTCTTCCTCTTCCTCTTCCTCTTCCTCTTCCTCTTCCTCTTCCTCTTCCTCTTCCTCTTTCCCTTTCCCTTTCCCTTTTCCTTCCTCTTCTTTCTCATCTCTTCTCCCACCTTGATAGGTCTCAGGAAGAGAAATCTGGGGCAGAGATATTTGCAGGCAGTGGCCCCATTACCGTGAGGCTTGGGGCCAGAGCTGCTGGCCAGCAGCCAGGCAGTTTCTGCTCCTGCTTGGGAGCACAGAGGATGTTTTGTATGCAGTGGTGGGAGCATCATGCCCACCAGGGCTTGCCCTGCTCCCAGCAGCCCCCACAGACCCCAGCTCCCTGCCCAATGCATCACGAGGCCAGCGTGCCTCTGTGGCATGCCTTTCTCTCCGACCCAGGGTGCACAGCTGGTATAGGATGAGGGACAGTGTCGGGTGTGGGGGGGGCGGTGAGGATCACAGGCTTTCCCAGCACTACCTGCCCATGTTGCTCCCCTGCCAGATGATGTCTGGGCTGTGATGTTGTTGCTCGCTTCTTCTGTGACACCTGCTGTCCCCCTGCCACCTCGCTATTGAGCCCTGGTCCCTCTCTACGGCTTGGCCACACATGGGGTTGTAATATATGTCATGGAATAATTCGTGTTTTATTGTAATAAACGGTATAAAATCATTCACAATTGAGAAAAGCATGTTCAGGAACTGTGCCACCCCTTGCCAGTAACCGGGGAAGAGACTCATTTGCAGCAGAAAGACGGGTGGCACCAAAAGGAGATGGGCCTTCTAAGGAGATGGCCTTCTGGTGACCCAATGAACAACACCTGATATGTATCTAATCTGAGTCGTCAAGGGTGTGCATTCCAATACCTGGTTCCAGTAAATTGAATCAAGCACCCACCTCTTCCCGGAAAGCTGTTCAACGGACTGGTAGCAAAGAAAAGAAACTACATGAATATGCAGGAGAAACAAGAAAAGGCAAAAGAAGCAAAACGACTCGGTGTCCAACTGAAGAACTGTATAAAAAGATACACCGACTCGGTGTCCAACTGAAGAACTGTATAAAAAGATACACCGCAAAGACTGCGTTCGTGAACTGCGGGGGGATTCGGTGAGATAGAGACCGAATCTGAGGTTCACCCAGCTCCGATCCTGGGCTTGGAACTGATTTTTGTTTGTGGCTTTCTTGGACTTTTATATTTCAAATTTTTCAATAAATTCCTTTATTGAAAAATTGGCTGATCATTTATAACAGGGTGCTCCAGCCAGCTGCCATGTGCACCTGGAAGACATGGGGTGCCCTGGCAAGCTCCAGGAAGATGTTGGGGCAGGCAATGGGTCAGGGTGTGCAGTGGGAAGGGCAGGAGTTCAGGGACATCTAGCTAGGGAGCTACCGGGATGTGTACTGCTACCTCACCCTGAAGGTCATGCACAGCATGCAGGCAGTGGATCCATCATCCATATACCCTCTAGATGGGATGACAGTTGCTTCAACATGGACTGCTGTTGGGGGTTAGATTTCTTTCTTTTTTACTTTCAGAATTATTTCCCCATAAGTTGCTATGAAACTAGCTACTGGGTACTTATGAGTACTTAAGAAAAACAAAAGAAGTGGGCAGAGAGGAGTGTAGCATCTGGCTACACTTCTTTTGTCTCTGGGAGTTTCCTCTTGGAGGGGGAAGATACCAACGAGTTTTGGGGGCAGGTAGGAGGGGGCTGGGGGCAGCTGCGCTCTCTCACATCGGAAGGAGCACGGTCAAGCTCTCAAGCTCTGCTTACTGTGGGGAGAATTCACTGTCTATCTGGAGCCCAGTCCTAGGGATCAACCGTGATCTGCTCCTGTGACCTGAGGAACTCTGAGCTTGCTTTTTCCTGCCCTGCGGAACCGCTGTCCCGCCCTCCCCTCTTTGGGCACTGCTCTGGGTCTTTGCTACGCTGTAGCCCCGCACCCCTGCCCCGCCGGGACATCCAGCAGCTCCAGCTACCACCAGAGCTTCTGATACATCTCATCCACCAGCCCGGGATTTCTGTTCATTCCTGCTGTTCAGCTTGGTGCTCCTCAGAGTCCTGCAGGGATACAGGATCAGACTGCCCCAGGGTTTTGTGAAGCAAAGCCTCTCCTCCATCCCTTCCTGTCTCAGCCGAGAAGGTTCATGAGGTTCCCGATTCTGTTTTGTTGTTAATGCCATAGTAATTGTTGTTTGTTTGCCTTGTTATACATACTAGTAAAGAACTGTTATTCCTACCCTCATATCCTTGCCTGAGAGCCCCTTAATCTCAAAATTATAATAATTTGGAGGGAGGGGGTTTACATCTCCATTCCAATGAAGACTCCGGCTTTCCCTGGCAGAGACCTGTCTTTCAAAATAAGACAACTGCTTGCCCACCTTCCTGGCCGGGCTTGATCTGGCATGATCTGGTCTCCCTCCTCTTCTGGGAGAAGTGGCAGGCCACCTGCCAGCCCTCCAGCAAGTGGCATCTGGCATGGCAGGACCATTTTCATGATGTCTACACGATGTACACTTCCTCTCCCTGGATGAGGCAAAGAGATTGTGGAAGCAGACAGCACATTGCCCCACCCTCATGGAGATTGTGCACAAACTGGTGAAGGTGGTGGCATCCAGGCAAGAGTCAAAGGCCCCTTTTCTAGGCACAACATGCCATGTCTGTTACCTGTTTGCCCACAGCACGGGCTGTGAATGCCCCAGATTGTTTCTGGAAGGACCTGCCACGGACCTGGACACTAAGGGACAATGGCTGCTGCACAGGCTGCTTCCCCAGCTCAGCATCACCCACCCCAGCCTCTTCCCTTGGAGTAGGATGCAACCTGGGTTTCCTGGCCTTCACTCCTGGCAGTGGCCCTGCTCTGCTCCGCAGCCTAGCAGCACATCACCCAGGGAGGTGCGATGCCCACCCCAGGTGCTGCTGTAAAGGGTAGAAAATTACATCTGCCCTGTGCTGTGTGGGTTGGGAGCTTCTAGAGTCTGTAAATAGCTGAGTTCCCCTCATGCTCATCTCAAAAATGAGAAGGTGAACATTCCCTAGAGAGGGGGAAAGAACTGGTCAGTTGCCACCACTGGTAGAAAATCTGTTTTTTGTTTTATTAGAATGTCTCTCTAGTATAAACTTTCAAAATATCTGGAACCTCTGATATAAAGATTTCTGCCATGGCTCTTTCGCAAAGCTGTTGCTCCTGGGGCCAGTGATGGTGGCACTCATGGGGAGATGCACCTGGCATAAGGGGAGAGCTGAGGCTCCTCTTTGTGATCTGAGTAAGCCTGGGGAGTGCCAGGGGAGCAGGGCACTCTGGAGCCACCCTCAAAAAGAGGCACATGGGGGACTTAATGGCCAGTGGGGCCAGGATGAGTCTGTGGACGGAGCAGGAGCTGGTGCAGGGTCTCGCCCACCTGCTCGAGGCTGTGAGAGAGGTGGTGCAGGTGGGAGGCTGTGTTGCTGGCCAGGCTCTCCAGTAGTGCCTGCTGCTGCCGTGATGTCTGCAGGATCTCCATCAGCAGTTGCTCGACATTCTGGAGCAAGCCGGCCACACCAGACCCTGCAGTGAGAGAGGGGTCAGTGGCACCTCACCATGGCTCAAAGAGTTTCCTGTGAGGTTGTCGGGAAGCTGCAGGAACACCCACCATGCAGGCTTGTGTCTGATGCATCTTCACTTGCTGCTAGCTGCTCGCTCATGGCTGCTGTCTCATGGGAGCCTGTGGCTGCAGCAGCCAGAGGCAGCATTTGGTTTCTTCTTCCCATCTCTATGGATGTCTCACCAGGAAAACCTGTCACAAAAGCTTGGCATGGAGGAGACAACAAGAGTCATGTGGACACCCAAGCCCCAAATTTAGAACCCTGGGGGGGCACTGCCTCTGAGAGCCCATGCCCTTCTCACTGGCAGGACAGGATGGAGCTGTGCCCTGGAGCACAAGAACTTGCTCAAAGCTGCAGACACTTACTGGCCTTTCCCTCAGCTCCTTCTTGCTTCAGGTCAGTGTGACAGCCTGGAAGAAAAGCAGACATAGTCTGTGAGCTGCAGCCACCTCATATCCCAGGGCACACAAGCATGGTAGCCAGGGCATGGTACTCACCCAGGGGGAAGAGGGGAGGGAAGCAGCAACTGGCGTCTGCAACGAGAACCATATCAGACCCTGCTTGTGGGGCTCAGGGGGTTTACTGGGCTGAGCAGGGCAAGAAAAGCCTTACGTGGCATGGCAGGGGGTGTGGGTGGCACTCCAGTAATGTGGTCCCCATCAGCTGCTGGGAGAAAGCAGAGAGGAGAGATACGTCTTCTGAAGGGACCTGCTGGTGGATCACCACCATCCTGGGGTCTGCCGGGCTTGCCCCATCCAGCCCCTCAGCCTGACATGCCCTAGCACAGCTCCAGAGCACCCTGCAGGGTCCCAAAGCATTTCAGAGCTAGGTACAAAAGCAGGAGTCACTCACCCACCACTGCAATGCAGCCACCTCTGGCTGGAAGGCAGCAGCGGCGGAGCAGCGCGCAGCAACGCTACACAACAGACTAGGACTGGAAGAGAAGGAGAATCCCACATCCACTTGAAACTGCAGGGGGAATTTGCGGAGACAGAAGGTAGTTACCCAGTGTGGGAAGATGGCCAGGGTGCCCACACAAACCAGGCTCAGGGATGTATCCTGCATCACCTCAGTGGCAAATCCCTGGGAGTGTGAAGAGTGAGGGGTCTGCAGGATGTGCTGGTGGGCTGAAGGGCAGGGGAGCTGCAGGCAGCTCTAGCCCTCACACACAGCCCAAACTCATCTGAAGCTTCATGGTGTTACTGGGCAACTAAGGAGCCAGGAACTGCTGAAGGAAAGGGAGTCACATGCCCTGCAATGCCACCAGCCATGAGATCCCTGCACTGTATCAGGGCCACTTCCCCTTCCAGACATGTCACCTCATGATCTGCCACAGGGCAGCCAGCAGCCTCGCCACGCCCTCAGGGTGGGATCCCCTCCTGCCCTATCGCCGCCATCTCCATCCCCACATGCTCTGGGGCTGATTTGGAGCCAAAGCCTGCAGAGATAGAAGTCCAAACACACCTGATGCCTTGAGTTTTAGCTTTCATGCTTTTCAGATTTTGTGCTGCCTAGGTGTGTAGTTCTGAGCCTCATATTAAGTGTTAGTCAGCTCCCTTCACAGAGTAGGCAGACAAAACAAATCCTTTTCCTGCTGAAGACCAAGAACAACGAGTACAAGTTTCAGGCCCAAAAGCATAAACAATGGTGGACTGAAAAGAGAAAACAAGGATGAGACTTCACAACCTGAAGCTGTAATTGGACAATTAACCCCAATATGCAAATGTACCAAAACTTATAAAAGTGTAAGGCCGCATTTTGTCACGATTTTAAGTCCATCTTGCGTGTAGCCCTTGCCAGGCTTTTGTACTGCTCAAGGTGTATCCTTAAAGGCCTTTTAATAAATATCTACTTTATTCTCCAGCTCTGTCCAGTCTCTGTTCCAGGTCAGCCTTCCCAAGGCATCACATCCATCACTGACATCCCCACTGAGGGACACGTGATCTTCTTAGCCTCCCATTCCCATCATGCAAGCATGGGCTTGGGCTGGAGCCGTGGCCATACAGCTCAGCACAGCGGGCAACTCAGTACTTACAATTCTCAGGCTCGTCCTTCGCACACTTTAGCATTGGTGACAGCAGTGCTGCAGCATGGGTGACAGCGCTGGCGGTGTCCCCGTCAACGTCGTGCTCTGCAGAAGGAGGTGAAGGGATGCAGAAAAGAGCTTCAGGAACTGGGGGAAGAGGGGCATCTGCCACCTCGTAGCCAGGACAAGCCTCACTCTGGCTGCCTGAGCCCATGGGTACCTGGTGCCTCTGGTGAGGATGGAGACCCTGTGGCAAGGCCTGACTTGCGCTTTCTGGAGGGCAGCTTCACCACGTCTAGGGGAAGAGAAAGACCATCAACAGACCACGGGTGTCCACGCAGCACCAGTGCTCCACCAGCACCCACGTCCATCCACCCTGCTAAGCCCACATCCCCGCCCCCAGCACCCACCTGGCATCTTCCGTTCGCCAAAGACGGGCTGCCCGGCCGCCTTCCAGATGTTCTTCATGGCTCGGTAGTGCGGCGGCAGCCGGGGCGAGGGGTGTCCCGCCCTCTGGCGCGTCTCCCGCTCCGAGTGGAAAGCCTGCTTGAGCGCCTTCCACTTGGAGCGGCACTGGGCCACGCTTCGCCCGTAGCCGTCCGCCGCCAGACCCTGGGAGATCTCCCGCCAGAGCGCCTCGTTGGGGCGCGACGTGGAGGCCATGAGCAGCGCGGCCTCCCCCGAGTCCCCCACCAGCGACAGCAGCCTGCTGACCTCCGCCTGTGTCCAGGCTCGCCCGCGGGGCATGCTGCCGGCCCGAGGCGGGCGTGTCCGGGATCGCTGGGCCGTGCGCTCCCGAGGGAGCACCGGAAAGATGCTCAGCCGGGGGCGGCACCGGGAGGCGCACCGGGAACCGCGTCGGGAACTGCACAGGGAACTGCCGGGAGCCGCCCCGGTAGCCGCGCCGGGATCCGCGCCGGGCACCGTCGCGCCGCCGGTCACATCGGGAGCCGCGACGGGAGCCACGGAGACCGTACCTACGCCGGGCCGGGAGCCGCGCGGGGAGCTGCCGGAAGGCGCCGGCAGCCGCATGGAGCATGTGCAGCCCCGGGAGGAGCCGCTGGGAAACGTAGTTCTGGGCCGGATAGCCTCCCGCCGCGAAAGCCGTCAGCCCGGAGCGGCGTCGTTGTTTGTGCGCAGGCTGCCGGGGCTTCGGGGGAACCCTGCCGCTCCCCCATACGCAAGCATGGCAGGTGGAGCCATCACGGCAGCCCTGGAGGCTGGGGCAGGGGAAGGAGCGCTCCAGCCCTCCGTTATCCAGGGCTGAGATGCAGCTGCAGCCCCATGCAAAAAAAAGGGCTTGCAAGCAAACATGTGGCCTTGCTCCTTGGAGAGAGGGGCACGGGAGTGTGTCCTGTGCCCCAAGGGATACCCAGTCTTCCCTAGGGCAGATCAGACCGAGAGAGCCACGCTTTTTCAACTTGGAGAAGAGAAGGTTCTAGGGAGACCTTGAGCACCTTTCCAGTACCAGAAGAACCACAAGAGAGCTGGAGAAGGATCTTTAAGGTCCTTTTATCACTCCATGACATGGCTGCCCAGCCCAGCCCAGCCCTGGCTGCATGTTTGAGTCAGCAGCCATTCCCACTGCTTGCTGTCCCAAAGCCAGGAGCATGCGGTTCCCTCCTGCTGGGATGCCGGGATGCTGGCCTCAACAGGGCTGCCCCTTGCCCCAAGTGTCTGGCAGTCCCACAACCCCCCTGGACTTTTGTCCCAGGTGGTGCCTCTGGGCCCCACCAGGAAGTGATATTTTCCATTTTGCATTGCACCTGTCTGAAAAATTTGGGATGGGAAAGGGTTGCTGCTGCCCCTGTGAGCTGCAGAGCAGGAGACCAAAGAAGAGATGGAAGAAGGTGTCATGTACGCTGGCCTGCACTTCCCCCCACACCAGGTAATGGCCTCCCAACCCCCTCAGTGGGTTCCTTGCCCTCCTGCAGCCCCTTGCGTTCCCCAGAAATGTCCTCCCAGACCTGCTCCCTCCACTCCCTCTCTGTGGGTGTCCTCTCTCAAACAGCTCCTCTCCAGCCCTGTTGCAGACTGCCTGCTCTCGGGGTGGGGCACAGGAGGGGCTCAGGGGCAGGGAATGCCCACTGCACCCCCCTGCCACAGCACAGACATTTCACCTCTCTGCTCTCCCCACCAAGCATTGCATGCAGGGAGATAATTTCTAGGATAATCAAGCTGATGCAAATGGGCTCTCCCCCACTTTTCCCAGGCTCCCCCACTGCCTCCTGGCATCCCACCTGTGATTTACAGACACTTCCTGACTCAAGTACTCCCTCCAAGTCCCCTGCCCCCCAGTCTATGTTAACTCCTTTTCTCAGCTCCTCAGCAGTGAGTGCACCAGCCCTGCTGTTGGGCAGCCCTCAGCCTGGGTCTCCTCTCCCTGATGCTCCTGCTGGCACAAATCATCCTTGTCAGCCTTAGTTGCCACTGTAAGTACAGCCATCCAGTGCCCTGATTTCTACAGGTGGGGTCCTGGGGTCAGGGCTGGCACCAGCACTTGTGTATATAACAGTCTGAGCTGCAGCTTCCGCATGGAGCTGGGCCCTTCTGCTTGGGGCTGAGGGCATTGAGGGTTCAGGGGCAAGCAGGAAAATGGGTGAGGCAAGACACCACCTACGTGGCTGGAAAAGGAAGCTGAGGTGACAGTGTGGGCTTGGGGAAAGCCACTCCATCACATGGCAGTGAAAGAAAGGCCGGGGGGAGAGTGCTGATACTGAAATAAAAGATAGCAGCACTTCTCTCAAAAGCCTGTTGTGTGGAGGGCTCCCAAGCACAGCAAAATCTGCAAGGACCTTGGCAGGCTTGGTGTACCTAAAGCTGGGGACACCTCACTCACCACCATGAGGCTGTCCTGTGTGAGAGGACACAGGGTGGTGCTGGGAGCAGGAGGCCAGAGTTGCTGGGACACACCTGTGCTCTTCTGCTGTAGATTTAGTACAACAACAAGCAAGCTGCACACACGGTCTCTGGAGTATAGAGGAGAGCCCCAGCTATGGGAAACAGATGCTGAAAGGTAAGAAAGCCTGGGGGACTCCTGGATAAGGTTTGGAGAGGGCCTTGCTGCTTCTTTCAAGCAGCAGGATCTGTCCATACTCAAGGATGTTTCCCTGAGGTTTATCCCTATATATTCCTTCACCTTTACTGCCTGTCCCCCAGTTGTGGCATGGAGAGCTGCCCCAGCACTGCTGAACAGGCTGAAGTGCTGGGATCCCTTTAGAAGAGATGACCCCAGATGGCTCATTGTTACCTGGGCACACCACCAGCACCAGGCTCATGGATGCCACCAGCATCACTGTGCCAGATGACATCACCTTCTGGTGCAGCTGAAACCTTAAGTGATTGCCCAGCACTCTGGAAATCATTTGTATCACCTCCCCAAGCCTGCAGCTCTCCACCCTGCTCAATGCCAGCATGTTCCTGTAACTAGCCCCTCTTCCCAGGGCTCTGGGACTGGGAGGTTAGAGTGGGGCTCCCAAGTAAGGGCAAGTGCAGAGTGGTTTCTGTGGGGCAGACATATGAACACAGTGGGTTGGTTGGTGCCCTGAATGCCCGCTGTCACTCTCCTGGTCCCTTGGGCTGGGGGCTGGTGGCAGCCCCTGCCAGCTGCTCCATCCCACCTGCTGTGTTTCTGATGTGCAGGGCGATGCCAGTTTTGCCCAGTTGGCTGGCTCAGGGATACAAGGCTACTATTTCTCCTCTACCAAAAAGACCTGGGAGCAGAGCAGGGAGGACTGCTGCTCCAGAAGGGCACAGCTGGTCACCATCCAAGCCTACACCACCCTGGTGAGTGCACCCAGCCTGGCCTCTGCAACTCCCTTGCGCGTTGGGCTGTCCTGGTGACTACCTCATGGTGCCTCAGCAGTCACCCATGCACAGCAGTGTCTCAGCTTCCTGGCCCATGTGCCCAAAGCCCAGCAAAGCCTCCAGGCAGGGAGCTGGCAATGCTGTGCCCATACAGCACAGCCCCCATTACTAATTGTGTGGCTGGGCTGGATGTCCCCCCAGGGGGCTTATGTGGGTCCTCTCCTGTGCCAGCTTTCCTGTTGCACACAGGTAACACGGATGCCTTTGATGAGGGTCTGAAGCAGGATGGCTTCAGGTCTGACTGGAAGTGTAGTGTCTGGATGGCACCACACTGGAAGGGTGAGCTATCAGCTTGTTCTCAGATGGGTGTGCTGAGGGTCCAGCATCAGGGCTCAGGGTGGTGACAGGGACAGGCATGCAGGGATGTGATCCATATTTTGGCTACCTCTTTTCTTCCCAAGACTGTATTGGGGCATTTTAGGGAAGGGTCATTTTTAGCAGGACCCTGACCCTGCTGCCCACATCCTGCCTGGGTGAGGGGCTGCAGGGGATCCCGCAAAAGCAGGGTCTCAGTTTGGTTTGTGCTGAGTCCTGCTAGGATTGACCTCGGGTACTTCCTGAGTGATGGGGCTGGGGGCATCAGGCCACGTGGCCTAATTGGGAGGAGGCTGGAAGGAGACTGTGCTCCATGGGGAGGGTGAAGTTTTCCCCCACAGCATTCTTGTGCAGTGTCTGGTCCCTGGCTGCACGAGTTGCTGATGGGACAGCCTCAGTTCTTCCTGCCCATCCCATCTCAGCCGACTCTCTCCCTTGCAGGATCTTCCGAATCCAGCACTACAACAGATCTTCCCAGGCCTGTGGTAGAGTGTCAGGTTTGGGACTTTTAGGTGGTGCATGCACGGAAGCCCTCAGATGGGTCTGCAAGCAGAGTGCAGCCACCCTTCAGTGGATTGCTCCAGTACTCACCTCCTGCCTTCCTCTGGGGAAACACCGCCTACAGCTGTGTGAGGCCCTAATGGCTGTGGTGACCCCCAGCCTGTGCCACTGCCCTGCTCCTTGCCTGACCCCAATGCATGGGCATTCCCAGGCTCTGCTGCCTCCTGGCCCAGACCTCTTTACCCTCCAGAATTCTGCCCTTTGCCAATAAATTCTGCCAATAACTCCAGCTGGCTTTGGGGTATGGGGGTGGTAGGATGGAGGTGCATGCTCCAGCTCTCGGTTGCATCACTGACAAGTGGGAAATTGCATCTCCTGCTGTGGCCAGGAGCCAGCAGTGAGGCAGTAGCAATCCAAGCATCCCCATGGCCCAACAGCAGCGTGAAGCAGCTCCTCTGCAGGCTGGCACAGGTCCCATGAAAGCTCTGTGCGTTCTGATTGTGGTGGTTGCCTGTGGCTTTTGCTTCTTGGGGCATGCTGCTGAGAGATGCCTCTGCAGTCCCATGGAGGACTTGGGCTGGGCAGCAGCTTTTTTGCTGGTGCCTGCCCAGTCTGAGGAGGTTACAGCAAACATTGTCAATTTGTTTTGAGGCTGGGTGATGTGTGAGAGCCTAAATGGCCTGCCAGGGCTTAATTTGGAATTGTTTGGTCCCAGAGGCTGTTCTGGTTTTGGTATAGACCACTGGGTTGTTCCAGCGGCTTGCAGCTCTGGCACAGACCTTGCTGGGACTCTTTCCCAGCACATGCAAAAGACCAAGCCCCCACAGCCAATGCGCCCTGTCAGCCTGAGCAGGACAGAGAGATGAAAGGTGATGCATGGAGAAGTGTAGCCCTGCTGTAGCCTGTACCCATGGGCTTGGGCTCTCCAGCAGGAGCATCAGGGAGAGGAGACCCAGCCTGGGGACCTGGATGCAGAGGATGCTGAGTGGGAGGGAGCTTATTCACCCCCCCACCCCCTAAAGTGAGAGCATATGCAAGGAAAAAAACCCCACTTTTTGCAAATAAAGCAACTACTTCTGCTTTTCTGCCTATGAAGATGCGTCTCCACGCAGCTGGTCTTAGCCACACTCTGCCACTTGGCCACAATGGAGAAGGACAGGACTGGGTTCCTGGACTGCTGCTGCCCAACTGCCTGCATGGCCCAGAGTGTGGCCTGCACTGACCTGCAGTTTTCTGAGGCCCCTGCTCGCTGCCCCATGTGCCCTGCAGATGAGGATGACATTCACTACAAGAACCTGCTGCTGGGGCTGGTGCTGACAGTGGCCAGCCTGCGTGAGAACCCAGCTGTGTTCACTGCCACAGGGCAGTCTCGCTGCCACCACTCAGCACAGGGTGAGCACTGGGTCATGATGGCAGTGAGATCATGGGGTGATGCCCATGGGCACTCATCTTGTCACAGGTTTCCCTTGGAAGAGTCTCAGATGTCTTGTTCCACAAAGCAATTTATTCACAGCACAGTAACACAAAAACAGCTTGAGATGGTTCCTCTGAGATGGGATCCCCAACAAAGGAACCTCATGGCTTTTATCCCCTCAATATCTGCTTGTGCTTAAGCCTTGCTCCTTCTCCTAAGTTCTCTTGCCCCCTCTCTGTGTCTATCCAACTTGTTTTGTCACTCATCTCCTGCGTTATCCAAAAGGCCAGCAACTCCTAGCTCCTGCTGTGTCTCTCAGTGTCCATATATCTGGCACCACTCATCTTCCTGCCCTTTGCTATCACAAAGGTTGGCAGTTCACAGCCTCTTGCCTCGGGCTGCCACCCAGAGCTCAGTCTGCACTTCCATCTGCATCTCTAACTGCACCTTGCAAGCCCAGCTACCTGGAGCAGAGGTATTCCTCAAAAAGGGGACAGCTTTACCAGCCTTCCAGCTCACCTCTGCTGCCTTCCATTCAGTGGTTTGGTGAAGGTAAGTAAGATGGTGTCATTGGTGTCGCTTTGAGGAATCTTAGTTTTCTTGGCTACCCCTTGCCTCTGCCACTATTTGCTGCTGGCTTCTGTCTTGCCCTTTCTTATCTCTATGTCACCTGTCCAGAGCTGAGCTTTGTACTCCCTCCTTGATACCAGGAAGAAGATGTAGCACACCTCCTGGGCATGTGACCATCCAGTACAGATGGGGAAAGACAGGCAGAATTTACCAAGGGCAGGTGATGCCTGTCTGACCTGCCTGCTGCTGTGGGAGCAATGGGCTGTGGATAAGGAGAGAGCAATGGGGGACATTTATCATTAACCTTTGAGATCTGGGACATGGTTTTCCATGGTCTCCTCACTGGCAAACTGGGGATATATGAGGTCAGGAGAAGAGGGTGAGTGGAAAACCTGAATGGTGTGAGGGCTGCAGTGGGTATCAAGAATGCCCTTGTTCCCTTGGAAATCGATGAAAGGTTGATCCTGGGGTTTATACTCCTTGGAGCCTTCATCAGTGCACTGGATGATGGGTAGGGGGTGACGTCAGGCAGCTGGGGGGCAATACCAAACCAGTAGTGTATATACTGGAGGGCAGGACTGGGGTACAGAGAGGCCTGGAGAAATGGTTTGATGAGAGCCTGCTGATACTGGAGTGGGTAAAAGTTCAAATCCATCAAGATGGGCAAGTAAGCAGCCATGCTGTACCACCCTGGGGAAACCATGAACCAGAGGCTGGATGGGGTCTGCGGTGTGTCCTTGCAGTGGCAACTACAATGCTGTGGGCAGTAGAGGCTGGAGCTCAGGCCTTTAGGAGGAAGGAGGATGTCTGAACCCTCCAGGACAAGCCAGACACAAGTCTGTGTTTTGCATGATAGCTGACACTGGAGGGGAGCTGCAATCCTGTCCCAGCCTTGCCATGCCATTCAGCTGGCTCCATCTGAACTTCTATAGAAATTCTCCTAGGAACTGCCCTCTCAGTCTGAAGCCATTTCCCCGTGTGCTTTTGCTGCACACCCTTGTGTAAAGTCTCTCTCCAGCTTTCTTGTGGCCCCTTTTGGTACTGGAAGGCCACAGTAAGTTTTCTCTGAAGCCTTCTCTTCTCTAGGCTGAACAATCCCAATTCTCCTCACAGCAGAGGTGCTCCATCCCTTTGATAATCTTGATGGCCTCCTCCAGGCTCACTCCCACAGGTCCCTGTCCTTCCCATGCTGGGACCCCAGAACTGGATGCAGTGCTCCAGGTGGGTCTCAGCAGAGCAGAGCAGAGCAGAGGGGCAGAATCCCCTCCCTCCCCTGCTGCCCACGGGGCTCTGGATGCAGCCCAGGACACGTTTGGCTCTCTGGGCTGTGAGTGCCATGGCTGGGGCATGTCCAGCCTCTCACCCACCAGCACCCCCAAGTCCTTCTGGGCAGGGCTGCTCTGGGGCTGTTCATCCCCAGCCTGTACTGATACTGGGGGTTGTCCCAATCCAGGTGCAGCACCAGCACATGACCTTGTTAACCTCATGATGCTCCTATGGACCACTCCTCCAGCTGGTCCAGGTCCCTCTGGATGGCATCCTGTCCTTCAGGTGTGTCCTCACACCTCAGCTTGGTGTCATCTGCAAGCTTGGTGAGGGTGCAGTTGATCCCACTGTTCACGTTGTTGACAAAAGTACTAAATAACATTGGTCCCAAGGTGGATCCCTGAGGGTCAGCATTATCAATCCACATCAGGACACTGAGCCATTGACCACTATCTTCTGGATGCAGCTGTCCAACCTTACTCACTGAACAGTTCACCCATTGAATCCATTTCTCTCAAACTTAGAATGGGACTGTGTTGAAGGCTTTACAGAAGTCCAGACAGAAGACATGTAGCTCTTCCCTTGTTCACTGATGCAATTGCTCCATTGTAGAAGGCCACTGGGTTGGTTGGACAAGGACTTGTGGTGAAACCTTGCTGACTGTCTCAAGTCCAGCTTACCAAAATGGTTGCCAACATATTCCCCTCTCTGTAGAGACACTGAGTAAGACAGAGAGGGTTAGCACTGCTTCTGGACTCCCCCCCACACCCCAGATGGGTCCTAGACAGCAGTCTCTCATCCACCCTCCTTTGGCAGATAAAGTCCCACCACATTCTTAGGGATCTTTTCCATTTGGTGGCACAGGTCTCCTCTTTTCTCCATGTTCCCAAGTCTCTCCAGTGCTCCTTTCTCTCTCCCACTGTCTTATCAGTGCATCTCCATTTTTTCAGGACCACCCTCATTTGAAGTTCCACCTCCTTTCTTTCCATGGTCTCAGGATTTCCACATTCACCTCCCATGGTCTTAGGGCTCTTCATTGCCCTTGCTTTCCTCCCATGGTTTCAGAGTTTCCTCATTCATCCACCGTGTTCTCAAAGCTCCCCTGCACTCCCCCACTTCCTATATGGTCTCAGGGCTTCTCAGCATTTTCTTGTGCTGCTGGCACCACTGTCAGCACCTTTCCAGGCAGGAAGATGAAGGCAGAAGAAAGGGCAGGATGAGAGCTGTCAATGCTAAGAGAAGGGACAGGCTGTAAATCCACAGGTCTCCCCAAAATGGACAGGTTGAGGGCATCAGTATGTCACCACAAAGCTCCAAAAAGATGCAAATGGCAGATCATGCACCCCTGGCTGCCTTGGGGTAACAAAGAAGATGGGAGCTGAGCTGTGCACTGGAGACTTAGGTCAGAGCTGCACTGACCAGGGCACACAGGGACATGCAGTGGCACAGTACAAAGCAGTATAATATGTGTCTGCGTGAGTGTGGGAGAGGGAAATAAGGTCTATTTTCCATAATCCTTGTTTTAAAATAGAGACACTTTTTCCCAGCAGTTTTGCAACGCAATTGAGGGAAAGTATGCACAGGAGACAGGATCCCAGGGTGCACCTCCAGGTCCTGTTCTGAGTCCAGTGATGGAGGAGGGTGGCAGCAGTCAGTCCTTGGCCAGAAAAGGATGCCTGGTCTCAGATGCACTGCTCAGCCTTGGGGATTTCTCGCAGATCCACTGGAAGCGATGCCCACACGACGTCTTCCACATTTCCCCATTAACTACTGACCAGCAGTCTGAATTGTGGTATTTCCTAGGAAAGAGGACACATCTCAGGGCAGCAGTGACAACCTCCTCACTGTGGACACCACTTCCCGTAGATCCCAGTGCTGCTGGGGCAGGCAAGGCACCTGGCAGAGAGATCAGCCAGAGGAAGTGCCAGATTCCTCCTCCTGCTCTTTTTCTCTGCCACTTGGATATTTGGCACTGCACCCCACAGCTTGGCTCTACCCTCACCCCCCTCCCTTTGGGCACTGCTCATATGACCATCAACCCTTTTATTGAAGGGTGTCACAGTGGCAAAACAGCACCTTTCTAGTATGGCAAAAGGGCAGGTGCTTGTACCAAGGACTCTTGCACTTACAAGGGGAGTTTTTGGTCTGTCCACACATAAAATCTCCTTGTCTCATGAATTCTTTCTCCAATCCAGTAGCTTGCATTAGATGCATTCACAAAATGCTAGGAGGGAGAGAAATTGTCAACCAACTGCTTCATGACCAGCACTTGCCAGGTGCCCAGGAACCCCAGGACTGGCTGTGCTTCTCCCCTCACACTGCCAGGATGGAAACTTAGGGCTCATGATGCCACCCTGGCATGTCCACAGATACTGCTGCAGCTGGTCCTGCAGGGCTCTGCCCCACCCTCCTGGGGTACCACAACCCCCCTGCTCTGTACCGGCACTGTCAATGGTTGCCAGTTGTCTTGGACCAGCAGTTGAGCAGATATCCTTGCACAGTCTTTGAGGCTCTCATGCCAGGTCTTCTTGGTCAACGAGATGTAGAGACACTTGCTCTTGTAGAGTACCCAGCCCCTGGGGCAGCAATCTGGGGGCAGGGGCACAGCTCAGGCGCTCATCCTTCTATGGATGCTTGGGGAGCTCAGCCTGGCTGAGTTCAGCCTGGCTGAGTTCAGCCACTGCATCTTCACAGCAGCAACATCACCCATGCCCCAGCCCCATCAGGCTCTACCTGTGTTCACGCAGGCACGCAGGCTGTTCACAGTGCTCTCGCTGGTGTTGAGCTTCCCCTGCACCACCTGCATCTCCTCCTGCAATACAGCCAGCTCCTGCTGGATATGCCCCAGCTCAGCATTCCTGCTTTCCAGCTCCATCTGAGTGAGGTTGCCCTCATGCCATGCTCGCTGCAGCTCCACTCTGGCCCATGCCAGCTCCAGTTTTGTCTGCTCCAGGCTCCGCTCCTGTGCCCTCAGCTCCTGTGACAGGCGGCCCTGCTCGGATGCGTGCTCACGGGAGGTGTCCTGCAGGCTGCGGGAAACCTGCCAGTCTGGGGCAGAGTGGGTGAGCTGAGACATGGGCGTGGGGCCCTGTCTGGGGCATAGCTCTTGCAAGGGAGGGTAGGATAAGAGTATCTGTGGGGGGAGATTGTCTGGGGGTGCCAGTGGGAAGGAAATGGAAGCCCCAGTGGTGGTAAGTGGGGGGGAGACATTGGAAGGCAGTGGGAGACAGTGGGAAGACAAGAAGAGTCAATGAGAAGGCTGTGGAAAGCAGTGGGAGGCAGTGGGACGGATTAGCAGGTAGTGGGAAGACAGGGGCAAGACCATGGGAAGGGGTGGGAGGTAGTGGGAAAGCAATGGAAGGCAGCGGAAGGCAGTGGAAAAGACAAGGGGAGACCAAGAGGAGATAGTGGTAGGCAGTGGTGGGCAATAGGAAAGGCAGTGGGAAAGGCTGTGGGAGGCAGCTCGTGGTGGCCACTCAAGAGCCTCGGACCCCAGCCCCAGGCACCTCTCCTCCCCGACAGCCCCCCGCAGTCTGTCCCTCGCCCAGCCCGACGACCGCTCCCAGTGCCGCCCTCCCGGCTGCTCCCACCCTGCGGCAGTCACCGACTCACAGCAAGCCCCGAGGGCCACGACGGCCACGACGGCCACCAGCAGCAGCAGCAGGAGCAGCCTGGCTGCCAGCAGCGCTGTGGGGATGCGCCATCGCCGAGTCCAGGGCCCTGCAAGAGAGGAGCACCCGCAGGCATCACCCCGTGGTCCCCTGCCACCACCCTGCGGCAGCGGCTGCGGCCGGATTCCCACCTGGGCTGGGCTCTACTGTCACCGGCCCCAGCGGCACGTTCTCGTAGGGACTGTCATCATCATCGGGGACGGTGGATGAGGGGCCAGCGGCAAACTTCAGGTCGGCATAGACCACACTCTGTGCCATGCCCCGGGCGGCCCCGATGGCCCTGCGGACTCTGCTCCGCTTCAGAGGAAAAGTGCAGCTGGTTTCTGCAGAAGCAGAAGTGTGCTAAAGTGCGGTGGAGGGGAAAGTACAGCCAGCGCACTGGCGTCCTGCCATTGGCCGGGTACCACAGTCTCGTTTCCCTTCACACCCCGAAACTGCTCAGTGTCCCCAGGGAAGGCATTGGGGCGGTGCAGCTCGGGGCTGGAGCGTGGGGCAGAGCTGTAGGGCTCAGCCTACAGGAAGTTCATCAAATTCCCTAGGGCAGGGGTGAGAAGGTCTGGCTTCCAGCTGGGAACAGGGAACTCTGCTGCTGAATCCATCCAGGATGGAGGTTCCCTCATCTTGGTGCTCTGCTCCAAGATCTGAGCATCACTGGCCTGATGCCTAAAAGGGACTTCCCCATTGCAGCATGAACTTTCACTTCTCTCATCATGGCCACATCTCTCCACTCTGCCAACAAGCACACTATGGAGAAAACCACATCCCAGACACAGAAGGGTCATGATAAATGGCTCCACTGCTCTCCCCTCGTCCCCTTGGAAGCTAGTGCTTCCAAGCCATAGGAGGTACATAGGGTAGTCATCCAGTAAGTCCCACTGGCCTTCTCCCTGCATGTCCTCCCTGGGTCTGGGCCCCTGCATGCCCAGGTGGACATACTCCAATTTCTTCCAGGAGGTTGAGTAGAGGCTGCCGAGCCTTTAGCTTTCTATACCTCCTTCCTGTCCGCTTTGAAGCTGGCTTTGATTTTTGTTTTTCTCCACTGATGAAGAACTTCCCTTGCTCTTGCAGAGCTGATGGACAGTAGCTTTGTAACACTGTGCTCCACCAGCACCACGGTGCATCTACAGTGCTGTTGCCGGGACTGGATGTGTTCAGATGTGCCCATCTGGTCATCTGGAATAGAGTGGGAGGCAATGGCAAGGCAGTGGAACAGAGTGGGAGAGAGTAGCAGGCAATGGGAAGCAGTGTGAGGGGTTTGGGGGCATCCTGTCTGAAACCTGCCCATCTCTGGATGCAGTTCAGTAGAGACCTATGAGATGCTGAGAGCGTGTAGGGGCCAAGAAGAAGGTGTTGTGAATGCTGGGATTGTGGTCTTGGGAAGGGAAGGCTACAGAGATATCACGATTTTTGTAACTCTCTGGGGCTGTTTTGGAGCAATGTCGAAGCTGGAGTCTTCTTTGGAGGTGACCAGGGAGGGGATGAGTGCAGGGATTAACTGACATGGACTCTGCTATGCCAGCAAATCAAAGCCAGTTTATTACACTAGGTTACTAGTATTTATAGGTCACTACATTCGTACAAAATTTTCCACTCCAACACCTTTGTCCCGGTCCCCTTTAGAAACACAATCTTCTGATTATTCTTCTTACACTAGTAATGCCTTTTGTTATGTCTTTTGCCAGTAAAGACCTTGTTGCATCTTCCTTCATCAAAGTGGTCGGCGTTAGAGGGTTGGAGTGACTAGACCTGATGTCTTCACTTCTATTCTTCTCCCTCAGCTTTCACTGTACCGGGGCCAAAAGGTCTGCAGTGCTACCCAGTTCAGCCCCTGCAGCAGCCTAATCTCCAACATCTACCACTTTTCTGTTATTTATGCAAAGGGTTCGTGTACTTTGATGTTAAAGCAGTTAACACCTGTAAGGCTGTTATCTTATTAAGAATATTACTGGTCATCTGCTAAATACAGGATAAGATACATGGATTATAAATCACAATCAGTAAAAACTCATCAAATACAATCACGACAAAGAGACTCGCAGTACAGGAGAACAAAAGGATAATGTCTGAGATCTCTTAGGAAGTAGAAATAGATGGATACTGTTCTAGAGTTCATGTGGGTGGAGCTGAGGAGCCATGCTGTTTAGGCAGGAGGGAGTCTATTATCTGTAAATGCTGGCTTTGACATTACTGAATGTCTTTCTGGAAGCATGGAACAAGGAATGACTGGAAGAGGTTAGTAGGAACACAATACCCTGATGGTGAGTGCAGTGGGGACACAAGGTCTCTTTTGGCAGGCTGCCTCTGTAAGCCTCCAGACACAGCCATGTCCTGGCAGTCCTACTTCTGTTCCTGTCTTTGTCATGAGGGCTGGATGGCAATTAGGTCATTTTTCTTCTCTCTGGGCCTCATTCTTTTGGAGGTGATCAATGTTTGTCCAGACAAGCAGGTAACTACTTCAAACCTATTGGTGATAAAACACATGCATACCTTCTGCCTAGGTTAGTAAATTAGGCCTTACAATTGTACACTGAATTAAGGATCTTTTCATAGAAACTTCTAGAAATTGGCTCTGCACATGCAAATCTTCAAAGCAGTATCATTCTGCCTGGTATCAAATTTGGTTTAGTTTGATTTGCTTTCAGAATTTTTAGTGTAAATATGAGTGTAAACATTCTTGAGGAGACATACTCCCCCCCCCCTTTTTTTTAACAACGTGTGTCTCTCATTATGAACATGAAGGCAACATAAAAGCAAAACAACGTGTGGCAAAACAATAAACTCACACCAAGCAGAAATAAATCAGATAATACACATAATTAGTAGTACATGAGAAATAGAATGGTGATTTAAAACAATGCATTATCAATTCTCTAAGTACTGTACCATCACCCAGGGTCTGCAGTAGCTAGCAAGCCTCATTTTAGAGTGAGGTTTTGGAGATACATTTGTGGGTAAGATTTCCAAGTTCACCTCAAAAGAGGGTCCAGCTATTATAGGTCCAAATTCAGCAAGTCAAAATGACCTGAGTATAGTTTTGGTGCAGAAAACACATGGGTTTATTGGCATACTTCCTGACCAGGTAAGGGCAGGACTTGGCCAGGGCCCATGCCTTAACTGGAAGAGTCTCCCTAACATATTCTAAAACCAAGATTCTCAGTAATAGCAGTTAGGAAAGTTTCTTAAAATAATACATCTTGCAGATAGCTACACAAAGATATGTTAAAGTACAATTCTCAATGACCTTCCTCCACTTTCACCCCATGGGGAATCTCCCATATCACCCACTCTCACTCCCTCACAATAAAACACTCTTCTACTTCCAAAAGAAAGAAAGAACAAAACATTAGACACAGGGAAAAAGTACAAGTCTTCGCAGAAGACCCAGAAGGTGGAAAAACCACAGGCCCACTTCGTCATCTGCCAGATGATCTACTCTGGGGATGCGTGTAGGGAATGTGGGAAGAGCTTCAGCCACAGCTGTGGTCTGATTGAGCACCAGGAGATTCACACTGGGTTGTCCCCCTGCTCCCCACCATATGGGGAAGGGGTCTTACTTGTGTCTCCACAGACACTGGTCTCTGTTAGGCTCCAGCCAAGACCACTAGACCCCCCACTAAACAGCCAGCCGATCAAAACACAGAAAAGGACAAAAAAATAAATCTTTCATCCTCAGAGAACCAGCTGATCATTCATCCAGAGGTGGTTTCAGGTCTGTTTACCTTCCTTTCCCTGCTTGGCCTGTCACACAGGGGGTCATCAAGTGTTGACTCTATGTGAGTGTCAAAGTTGTGGGTACCTTTGTTATTGTGCATCTCACAAAAGAAGAGCTGATTTCTGGCATTGTGATCCTTCAAGGAGCAGTCAGAATAATATACAAATTAAACAGCTGGTATGTGGGCATCGATATGGTTTGCCCAAACATCAAAAATTATCAAGCAGGCAGTGGTTTGCCATTGCCTCATAGTAATATTTGGCTTACGCTAGCAAAGGCTTTTTTAGTATTAGTGCTTCTTCCTGTTACTTTTACTTGGCCTGTTAATCAGCCAAAAACAAATGTATGGATAACTTTAGTCAATTTAACATGACAAGATACTTTATGCTTGGCTACAGCCTCTCCTGAAATCCCATTTCTACTTGTCTTACTGGTTTACCTTTAGCTACATTGTAAACTTCACATTATTCATTTCTTGTAACAAAAGAATTGTATCTTATAATTTAAACAAATATATTTTAACAAACTTAAAAGTAATTTCACTGAAACTTAATGTTACTTAAATACAATAGAAAGTACACCTAAGAGAACTTAAAGTTAACATTACTGAATTGATCTTAATAGCACTTAGCAGAACTTAAAATAACAACTTAATATGAATAACACTTAAATTTAACTTTGGTTAATTTTACTGATACTTCAGAAATTAATCTTATCAGCAATTAACTTAACAGTACTTAACAGAATCTTAGGATTTTAGCAGAATTTATGTGTAACAGAACTTCAAATTAACAGAAAGTGAACTTAAATCCAACAGAACTGAATTTTACTTAAACTGTACTAAATTGAAACATAACAGAAACAGAAGTGAAAATTAATATCACTTAAATTTAACAAAAATAAAGTTAGAATTGGGAGTGTTTCTTTAAAAAGCTCTAGATACAACAGAATTTAACTTATTTTGATTCTATTGTTATGAAAAAGTTACTGGAAATCTGTCATACAACAGTTAAACATTAAGGTAAATAACACGCAGGTAAAACAACTTTGGTGATTGAGATAGCAGCGACATGCATGGGAGAGGGCCAGGCATCAGCACTGCTGGGGGCTCGAGACAGGCTGCCACCACCCAACGAGTTGGGGGGGGGCAAGCCCGAGGGACCAGCACTGGCCACGGGGCCTGCCGTGGGCTGGGGGAGCTCTGTTCTTAGGACCTGTGTCTTGGAAGCATGCCCAGCCATGTTCATTATCAGTATTTTTCCTCATACTCCAGCTGCAACTGCTTGGAGGAGCTTTTAATCTCAAGGTCTCTTTCATTTAGGAAAGAAATACAAGATTTTTAACACATAATAAAAAATTTCTTCGATGTGAAGAAATTGCTGTAATATTTGTAAGTTACATTGACACTACTGGAACACTTGCCAGTACTCACAGTTCTGTGATTTTTCATCCAGTGGACATTGCTGGCCTAACTTTATCAGCTGTGCCAGCATTTTGCTTTCCATCAGGTCCTGGTTTGCAAAGCAGGTGCCTTGTTTTTGTAGCAGGGTTCGAGCTCCACTCTCCACCCGAAGGCCGCAAGTCCTCCTCCTCACTGCAGCCTTATCTCTTGTTCATAGACAGAAAGGAGATGTTATAAGTTATTTTGCAGAGTCCTCCCCTGCTGCCGAGGGGGCTGTGCAAGACAACTCATTCCCAGCACCCTCCTGAGCTTTAAGTTTCTAGAATAACTCGCCAGAGAGGTAAAAAGCCAGCAGCAGTCTTATCACCTCTCGTGGCTCGGTCCCAAAGTCTCACTCCTACTTCATTCCACGGCTCTGCTGTAGAAGCCATGTTGGCATTTAACCCTTTAACATGTGACCCAGCACAGAATCAGCTTAAGAGAATGGGAAGCTATCAGTTTCCTCTGCTTCTCTAGAAGCTTAGACGTAAATTCAAAAACATATTTCTCTTCTGAGGACATATTATTTATTCCCCATGTTCCCCGGCTCCAAAATCTGAAGGCAATGATTTCCTGGCTGGCTTCCTGCTTCCTTTCAGCAGCACTTCAAGTCCTGAGGGGCCTCCCCACGGGCACCAGTGTAGGTGAATCTTCGCTTCCTCTAAGGGAAGGCACCATTTGCAGGGATTGACTGACATGGACTCTGCTATGCCAGCAAAGCCAAGCCAGTTTATTACACTAGGTTACTAGTACTAGGTTACTAGTATTTATAGGTCACTACATTCGTACAAAATTTTCCACTCCAACACCTTTGTCCCGGTCCCCTTTAGAAACACAATCTTCTGATTATTCTTCTTACACTAGTAATGCCTTTTGTTATGTCTTTTGCCAGTAAAGACCTTGTTGCATCTTCCTTCATCAAAGTGGTCGGCATTAGAGGGTCAGAGTGACTAGACCTGATGTCTTCACTTCTATTCTTCTCCCTCAGCCTTCACTGTACCGGGGCCAAAAGGTCTGCGGTGCTACCCAGTTCAGCCCCTGCAGCTGCCTGATCTCTGACAGATGAGAGGTAGTGGAGCAAAATATATCATGGGGAAATTCCCATTCTCAGAGGCTGAGAGGGGAAATCTCTATCTGTGAAATCTCTGAAATTTCTGTCTCCAGCCCTCCATGGAGCTGTCCACACGGCAATTTGCTCCTGTATTCAGGACTGCCCGACTCTGCCCCAGCTCTCTTGTAGTCCACAGATTTGGGTCTATCCTTTGCTCTGCCACTGCTGTGGCATCTGGCTGTTCTGCCCTCATCCTGCCCTGTACCTAGGGGAACCATGAGCACTTTTTAGGGCGTGGGAGGGGATGGGCCGATGTTTCTGGGACCAATGAGAGGGTGCTGGTCCCCGTAGCCATGCCTCACTAGTCCCATCTGCTGCAGTGCAGAGCAAAATTCTGCTTCTGCAGATGCTGGCTGCACTTCTCCTTTGCACCTCCAAGAGACGGCGCAATCAGCAGGAACAGGGACATCACAGAAAGGCATCTTAAGGGTGGAGTGGGAGCCAGCAAGGCTCACGGCTTGCCTAGCGTGTGCCCACATGGCCCAGCTTTACGCTGACCTGAAGTTTGCCAAAGTGATGGGGGGCCGGAGCATGGCCAGCCAGGCACTGGAGGCAGGTGAGACCCCACTGGCCCTGCCATGCTGTCCTTGCCATGCCCAAGCCCTCAGCCTCAGCTGCTCTCCCCTGCCTTCCTCTAACAGCCTTCGTCATGAGTGAGGCAGAGAGCCCGTATGAGAACACGCAGCCAGCAGTGGCAGGGCAGGATGGGGACGGAGCAGAGCCCAGTCCAGGTGAGTATCCAGCTGGATTCCAGCAGACCCAGGGTGGTTCTGGTATGGGTTGTGGGTGGTGTTTTGGGGTCCTCCGACTCCCATCACCCACACCATGCCACCTGTGCTGTCATGTCACCACTCTCCTGCCTGTATCCAGGAAGGAGATCTGGGGGCCGTCGGGGGTTTTTCAGCTCTTCAGGTGATGTCTGTTGTCTGTTGTGTCGTGCAGCGCGCTGGTCCTGTCGGTGGTGCATCCCTGTGGGTCTGCTGGCAACTTGCCTGCTGCTGGTGGCCACTGTGGCCCTGGGGGCTTGCTGTGAGTTGGGGACTGTGAACATCTGGGGCAGGAGTGGTTGGGTCAGGGAGGCCTCTGGCTAGGATGGGCACTGTGGATGAATAGAGGCATGCTCATGCATACTCACTGCTGAGTCCCTCTGCCCTGTCTGCCACGAGCTGGCCTATATCCCTTGCACATCCCTTGCAGCTCCTTTGCCTCACATCATCCATCTTCCTCACCTTACTCTCCATTTCTGCTCCTTTTCTTTCCCACCCTGGCATTGCCCAGCCTCATATTGCTGCACCCTCCCCGCCCTTAACCTGCTGTGTCTGCTCCTATGTCCCATCCTGCCTTACCTCTCTCTCCCCAGCCAGATCCTGCCCAACCCTTAACCGTACACTTCCCTGCTGTGTACTTCCCTCCCATCCTTTCCAATTCATCGTGGATAATTCCCTGCCTTGCCCTGCCTTAAGCAGAGTCAGTCCCACATCCGAAATGTCCCATGCCCATGTCTCAGCTCACCCACTCTGCCCCAGACTGGCAGGTTTCCCGCAGCCTGCAGGACACCTCCCGTGAGCACGCATCCGAGCAGGGCCGCCTGTCACAGGAGCTGAGGGCACAGGAGTGGAGCCTGGAGCAGACAAAACTGGAGCTGGCATGGGCCAGAGTGGAGCTGCAGCGAGCATGGCATGAGGGCAACGTCACCCAGATGGAGCTGGACAGACTGAATGCGGAGCTGCGTCGTGTCATGGGGGTCCTGGGCAAGACAGAGAGGGAGGTGCAGGAGGTGCAAGGGAGGCTCAACAACAGCGAGAACACCGTGGCCCTCCTGCGCTCCTGCACAGCCATAGGTAAGGTGATGATGGAGCAGGGAGGGGCTGCTCCAGGTGACCCCTCAGCAGGTGCCAAGGGGCAAGTATTGGCTTTTTTGACCACATGGTGGGGACAGGGTGGTCCAATGGCTGAAGCTATGCCTGGAGAAGACGATGAACCTGTAATGTCTGCTGGGAAGGTGTGGGGCCCCCCAGGCCATCTGTGGCTGAGCAAGCCCCTGACCTGTGCCCCTACCCACAGATTGCTGCCCTTCGGGCTGGCTGCTGTACAGAGGCAAGTGTCTCTTCATCTCCTCGGAGAAGAAGACATGGGAAGACAGCAGAGATGAGTGTGAGAAGACATATTCTCAGCTCCTGGTCACCAAATCCTGGAGTCGTTGGACTGTGCCGGTAGGGTGCTGGCGGAGCTGAGGGCAAGAGATGGTGTATCCAGCCATGGGGTCCCCCCAGATGGGCTAGCACGGTTCTGGGGACCCACTGTCTTGCCAAAACATTGGAGGGTGCAAGGCTGTTCTCTGGAGCACATGGCTGGTGGTTGACATGAGATAGAAAGGCTCTGGAGTCCCTGGATGTTTCCCAAGCTGGAGCAGGGCACCAGGGCTGCTCAGCTGTCCTGCCTCAAGAAGCTCCAGCCCAGGGGCTCCTTGGGGAGATGATCACCCTGCTGTGAAGTCCACCTCTGTATTGCAGTACATAGGTGCCATAGAATAAAACATGGAAAAATGCCTTTTCTTCTTCTCCAGACCTTCCTGAAGAATGCAGATGTCCCATACTGGATTGGGTTGCAGAAGGGCAGTTTTCCGTGGTATGACTATGGCTGGCTGGAGGAAGAGGACCCAGACGATGAGGGGGCCTCAGAGGCCTGGTTCTGGGTGGATGGCTCCCTTTATGAAAGGTACGTGGCAGCACTGCCTCTTGCCAAAACTCCCCTTCTCTGGCATGGCTCTAGGAAGCATTTAAAATCCCATCAGTACCCAGTTCCAGGCACAGGCCCTGGGAAACAAAGAGCATCAGAGCAGCAGGGACTGAGGGACGGTGGGTGCAGTGGTGTGTAAGTGAGATGCTTAGAGGATTCGCAAATGGAAAGCCAAGACTCAGGGGGCTGGGTAAAACGCAGGGATGCAAAGCAGGAGGCAGCAAGAGTGGACAGAAGAAACCTGTGTTTTAACACCTAGGCAAGGTGTTTTAAGCACCACATGTCTATCCCCCACATGCCTTTTTGATTCCCTCTCTGAAGGGAGATCAAGCCTTCCTGTTTGTGGAGAGTCCTGGGCTCCTCCCTACCATATGCACCACCTCCTCAGCTCGCCGCTGCTTCCTCTTGCAGTGTCTGAGAGCACTGGGGAGGAAAATCCTGTCTGGCCAGGTTCTGGGTACCTGGCCCTCCATCCTCAGCCCCGCCACAAGAGCTGCACCCAAAGCATGCCCAGAACACAGGCCAGCTCCTCTGGTCATCTACATGCCTCCAGGGAGGACCTGGCTCTCCCCACTGCAGGCATGGGACAACCCCCAGCAGCGAGGCTGAGAGCGGGGGGGCTTAAGGGGTGTCACAAGCACTGCAAACCTTTTACAGTGTTTCTCAGCCTGCCCGAGGAAGTGCAGGGATGCATCACTGAGCCTTCAGCCTGTGAAATCAGTAGGAGAGGAATGGCGGGAACACCCTTTGACTGCAGCATCCAACCCCTTCTCTGCCAGTGTACAAAAGGCAGCTGTCAGCAGCCGCAGCTGCCTCAGCAGGGTTTGTAGAAAGAACGTGTCAGTACCTGATGTGTTGTTTTCCCACGCAGGCCGTGGCAGTCCAAATCGAATGGAACCTGTGCTATAATAAGCCGTGGGAGCATCAAACCTGCGCAGTGCACTGGTCCCGATGACCTGCACCTCTGGATCTGTGAGAAGGCAGCAGGGCCAAGCCTCCCATTCAAGTGATGATGGTTGCTGGCCCCAGCACTGCTGTGGTGAGTCCTGCTGAGTCAGGGACACACGGCCTCTGTGGGGTGGCCTGGAGGCAGGCAGCCTGCAGCTCTGCCTGGGGCAGGTTGACACCCTCCCTTAGAAAGGGAGAGGCATGCAGTCATCTCCATGTGCTGGATGCAACCTGCCTCCATCCCTTCACTGGTATGGGCCTTCTGAATCTGAGGTAGCTTAAGAGCTGAAGCCATAGCTCAGCTAAGGGGCAAGATGGGGGAAAACCCTTGGCAAGGTGCTTTCCCAGCCCTGTTGCATGTGGTGGAGGCTGGGCTGTATCTCACCCTTACCCTCACCTTCACCTTCACCCTCACTCTCCTCTGCTTTTCCTTGCAGTATCTGCACCCTGCACTGCCTCTGCTCCAGCCTTGCTCTGTCCCTGCCCAGGATGGCTCATCCATTCCAGCCAACCACCTCCCTCTCACAGCTCGCTGCCCTTGGGCCACCCAGGTCCGTCCCACTGATGCCCAGTGGCCCTTTACCTCCAGCTGATGTGCTTTGGCTGAGTGGTAGAAGCTCCACAGCCGACCCCACGCCTGCATGGCACACTTTGTGTCTTCCTGAGCACAACGGCTGGTGGGCAAGGGGGAGCTCGGAACTGGCTGCAGAATGGATCAAGCACTGATACTCAGCGCTGGAGCCGTGCCACATTACCTGCACGGAGAGAGCCAGGAGCGGGAGCCGGGGACAGCACTGCCCCACCCCCTCACAGTCCCCTCCCCACAGCAGGAATTTTCTGCCTGACCCCATCGCAGGAGCAGTTTGGCTATGGCTTTCAGACAACCCAGCACTCAACGGCCTCGGCAAAGCCTCAGCTCCTAAGGAGGGAAGCTGAGCCTGAACTGGCCGGCGCCTGTGCTGACGTTTGGGGATTTTTTTTTTTTGCGCCAATTAGAAAGTAGAGCAATGACCTTTAGGGTCCCATGGTGTGATTGCGCCTTTCAAAAGCAAAAGTTAACTCAGGCATTTGTAGCAGGCTGACGCTTTGCGAGACAACTCATCGGAACTTTAAATAGCTGCTACACACGCACACGTGTGAAGATTAAACAAAGTAGCCCTGATTTAACACTGGCCAGGTGAGAGCAGAGGAAGTTATGTTCAACCACGCGAAAATGCTCTTGGTTTACAAGGAGGTTGTGTGTGCCATATATAGTTGATAAACTGCTATGTGAGTGAGCTTGCATGAAGAGCAAAAGGGTGTTAAAGGCAGGCTTTTGAAGGGGATATGTGTCACTAGCCTCTCTTGTCTGCTGCCTAAACCCACTTTACAGCAATAAAGAGACCCAGTTCATCTGCTCTTTGTTTCCTTGTATACAGCAAACACGGACTCAAGGGCATGAATCCAAAGAACCTATGAATGAAAGGGAACTTGTTGAAACCATCTCAATCGAGATGGGTGCTTTAGGGGACTTGAGCCAGGCTGGTTTGCAGTCCTGAAAGAGTTCCCCAGAATGCCCAGGCAAGACCATGTAACCTTCTGGGCCCACATCTGATGTGCATCCACAAGACAGAAACAGCAGTCTGAGTTGACGGAACATTCAGTTTTTAATGAACACTTTAAATAAGCTGGGTATATATTACTAGCAATTATTAATAATAATAATAAAAAACACAAAGAGTTCTGCATTCACCAGTGCATTGTGCAGGAGGGAGGAAAGCCGGCTCCCACCCTTGCCGGGGGCCAGGCAGCCCTAGCTGTGCTGCCCACTGGCCCCATCCCCATGATGCCAGGATGGCATCCTGGCCCCTCTGCCAGCATCCTGCTCCCAAACCTGCCTGCCAGGGGGATGTGAGGCGCTGTGCTGGCTCAGCACCCAGCCCTCAGCATCAGTCAGGCAGGGACAACCCTAGTGCTGGCAATCCTCCCCGTGCACTGCCCATGGGCATTGCCCCTCTACGGTCCCCTGCCCTCTTCTCCCCATGTCAGGGACTGGCTGTGCTCCCCGTGCTTGTAGACACACATGGGTTCACCCACCAGTCCCCCAGGATCCCCAAAAATACACATACACACGCTGACCTCTCTACCCCAGCCCAATCCCGCTCACCCGCCTGGGTGCAGGGAATTCCCAGTTCTCCCAAGGTAGCAGGCTCATTGTATATCCCTCTGCCACAGCCTGCAGAGGAGTGAGCCCTTGGGGAAAGGGGGTCCTGGATCCAGGGCTTGAGCCTCGTGGCCTCCGCGGGGGACCAGCCCTGCCGCTTGGGGCAGTGCTTAGGGCAGCGGTGTTATTGCACTTTGGTCCCCAGCAGAGACCCAGCCCACCTCCAGGGTTTCCTGCAGATCCCCAAGGCTGATCCTGGTGGAGTGGGTGCCCGAGTGCCTGGGCAGCGCTGCGGCAGCCACCGCACCTGGCACCCCAGCCATTGGTGGCCACCACGTGCTGAGTGATGACAGACCGTGGGGATGTGTCAGGCTCCTGCACTGCCCAGTGCTGTGGCTGCAGAGGGGTGCAAGGGGCACCTGGATTCAGCCCCACTCCCCAGGGTCCCCATCACTAGGACTGTGCCTCTGGCAGCTTCAGGCTGGGCTCAGCCAGCACTGGCCCCGGGACTTTCTGGTGTTGGCCCCGATCATGGCAGATGAGGCTTTTGGCCTCACAGTTGAGGTTCTGGTAGCGGGGCGGACTGGGTGCTGGCCGGTGGCAGATGGAGGCAAAGCTGAAGCTGAAGGGACTCAGGCAGCAGCCAGGGCAGGGCAGCACTTCATCCTGCTCCAGCATGGCACCAGAGCTGTGCCCAGGCAGCATGGCCGAGCGCTCTGTCCGCTCCAGCGCTGCTGCACAGGAGATGCTGAGCTCAGAGAAGCCGTGCTCCAGCCCACTGCCCCAGGCCAGGGGTTTGCTAACCATCATGTGGTTGTTGTTGATGAGGAGCCCGTTGGGGGCTCGCACGTCTGGCTGCCAGGGCCGTGTGCCTGAGGATGCAGTGTGGATGAAGTTGCTGTTGAGGGGGCGCGGGGTGGGCTGCGGCAGCTCAGAGCTGTCTGGGCCGCAGTCCATCTGCTCCTCTGCCCTGGAGTTGGGGGTGGAGGCTCCTCCCGATGCTGAGGGAGGAAGGAGGGTAGGGGGCTGGGGGTTGTCAGTGGGATGAGAGGACCCCACACCCAGCTCCAGGCACCCCCGGTGGGGCAGCTCAGGAGAGGAGGGCAGAGAGTGGCACTTGCGGGGGCTGGTGGTGGGTGCTGAGAAGTCACACTGGACCTCCACGGCAGGCTCAGGTGTCACAGGGTTACTGAGCTGCAGCGGGGCGGGGGGTGGCAGGTCAAAGGTGAGTGAGATGACCGACTTGCTTGGTGTATCAAAGAGCTTGATCTTCCCCCCCTTCAGGTCCTCACGCTGGGAGAAGGGGTTGACACGGGGGGACATCTCCTTGGACCTGGTCCCGCTGTAAGGCTCCAGCGGCAACAGCAGGGCAGATGACTTGGGAGGGAACATGTCAGACTGGCTGCGAGACAGGCGCTGGTCTGGCTGCAGGTGCTGTCCCCCCAGCTCACACAGGGGCGACTGCTCGGTGTGGCTGGCTGACATCCTGGCGACTCCTGGGCATGGGCACATGAGAGTGTCACAAGCAGCCAGCAGCGGCCCATGTGGGGTGCTACAGGGTGTTGGGCACCCAACAACTTGGGGGTGCACCCCAAAGGAGGAACAGGGACCAGCTCTGTCCTGCAGACCTCACACCCCCATCTCCTTCCCCTACAGCTGATGGGCTAGGACAGGAAACCCCACACTCCCCCATCTTTATATCCTGCTGCTCACGTACCACTGAGAGTGGCTGCGGTTCCAGATGCAGGCAGACTCTCCCCAGTGCCGAACATGGGGGCCCTGGCACCCTCGACGCCCAGCTGGTGCTGCAGGATGCTCTCCAGGCACTGCGTGATTTCCAGGAATGAGGGGCGGGAGGTGGGCTCCATCTGTGGGCAGGAGGGATTCCCTGTCAGGTCTGTGCCTCCTCAAGCACCCCAAGGAGCTCTGCAGAGCAAAGGCAGCTCCCTGCTCTCCCTGTGAGCAGGCAAGGCAGCCTGTCCTGCCCGCCTGTCCTGGCAGGGAAGGGCAGTCAGTGGAGGTGGGAGTCTCACACTGCAGCAGTGAAAAGCCAGCTGGAGGAAGGCCGCTGGGCAGTCAATTCCCACCATGGTGCGGAAAGTGGTGACGTCCAGACCAAAATCCTGCACCAGGGAAAGGAAGAAGAGTAAGGGTGGGTCTCCTGGGTCACCACAAGGCCCAGGGGACGTGACATTGCCTAGCCCCCTCACCCCTGCGCTGTTACACGGGCCTGTGGACCTAGAAGCACCCTAGCTGGGACACAGCAGGGGAGAGCCCTGATGTCACCCCAAATTGGGCTAAGGTGGGGGGTTGCTAGGACACAGATATTGCTTCTGCTCTCTGCCTGAATCCAACTGCCCTGTTCTCCTTTTCAGGCCCACTATGGGTTCTAAGGGTACTGGCAGAGACCATCCCTCCCTGGGCAGCAAGTGGGACACAGCACCCCAGCCCTGAGATGTGGGACCAGTCCTGCACATGGGTCTCTGCCCAACACAGAATGGCCCCCCTTGTTTGATGAAGTGGTCCCAGCCCCAGTGCTGCTACCCACAACTGCCCCTGTTCCCATCCCAGAGTCACCTCAGTGCGGGGCAGGTAGTCAGGGTCAGCTGGGACACGAGCGATGGTCTCACACAGGATGATGCCGTATGCAAACACATCGGCCTGCAGAGAGTGGGGAGTCATGGGGGTGCCTTGCAGCCCCGAGGTGATGTGCCCACCATTCTGCAAGGCCACAGCCCTTCTCCTCCCTGCAGAACCACACTGGGGCTCTGGCACCTCATCACCAGAGGGATGCCCAACTCCTTCCCTCTAGGTGCATACCTGGATTGCAAACTGCAAGCCACTGGCAGCACAAGCCTGAGAGTAAAGCCCCACGCAGGGCAGCCTCACCTTCTCGTTGTAGATCTCCCCACGCAGCACCTCAGGTGCCATCCAGTACGGGGAGCCCACCACGGCCAGAGGCTCCTTCTCACTGCCCTCACTGGAAGACATGGTAGAATATCAGAGGCTGCCCAGTCCCCCAAATGTCCAACCTCCCATCCTCCTACTGCGGTAGCCCAGATCACCATCTCCATCTCCCTTCCTGGGCTAACCCTCCTCCATGCCCCCTACAAACTCATCTCTCCCCAGTCACACCACCCCCTTCTTCATCCCCTCCTAGCCATTCTCGAAGTTCTCCTGGAGTCCCTGCTGCCAGGGACCACCTCACCACCCCTATTCCTACCCTTTTAGCTGCATCCCCAATGTCCATCCCTCTCCAGCTTCTGCTCTGGGTGGGCTCCAGGGATGGGGATGGACAGGTGGAGGTTGCCTATATACCTGTAGGTGGGGATCTTTTCCGCCAAGCCGAAGTCACCCACTACGGCTGTGTAGCCACTGGCCTCGCAGCGTACCAGGCAGTTCTGTGGGCACAGGAGGACCAGTCACACCAACTGCACCAGCCCTGCCTCCCCAGCCACTGGTTTCAGGATGCCCCAGCACAGCCTCCTGCTCCCCAACCCACCATGCCTGGGGCAGCAAGGCAGCAACATGGGTATAGGACAACGAGGGCAATGTGGTGCCTAGGAACATCCCATACCTTGGAGGTCAGGTCACGGTGGAAAATGCCCTTGGAGTGCAGGTAGCGTAGGCCATGGGCAATGTCGAGGGCCAGCTTGACACGCATGGACCACGAGAGGGGCACAGGGCTGTCCAGCAGCTGCTCCAGGTTCCCACCATTGATGTACTGATGGGAAGAGCCGGACCATCACATCACAGCATCCCTTCCCAACATAACACTGGATGCCCTCTCATCCTAATGCATATTCCAACCACCCCACACCACAGCCTCCCAGTAGGCCTTGTCTGCACATCACAGACCAAGAATGTGTCCCCCTAGGTATCACTGTCCCTTCCCCAGGCATGCAGGAACCCCGAGACTGACGGTTGTTGTCACACTCTTACCTCTGTCAGTGCATGCAGCTGTCCCTGGTGCACACACACCCCCATGAACCTGTGAGATAGAGGGGACCTGAGGGTGGCCGTGGCAGGGACCAGCCCCAAGAGCTTATACAGCATCAGCAGTAGCTCCAAACCGCCAGGCTAGGGAAAAGGGAGGCAATGGAGCCGGCAATGGGGAAGCAGGTTCTACCTGAGGATGTTGGGGTGCGAGAGGCGGTTCATCAGCTGCACCTCCCGCAGCATGTTGCCCCGGTTGCTGGTAAGCTTGTTCATCTTCAGCACCATAATCTGCCCCGACTGGCGGTGCCGCACCTGGAGGGGGATGCAGGGAAGGCTGAGCCCCACGTACCTCTGCAGCCCCCATGGACACCAGGCTTCACCCAGCTCCCAGCCGAGCCCCAGAGAGGGGAACTAAGCATTCCACGGCAGCCCAGGGACCACTAGGGCTAGGGAGGCACTTTCCCCTCATCTCCAAGCACTCCCAATACTGATGACACACAGCTCCATCCTTCCTGGGGCACCCTGCTTGTTATGCTCCCTCCACCACAGTACACTGCCCTGAACTCCCAAGAGGCAACAACAGCTTCCATAAGCTGTGAGCCCAGCTCTACCATAAGGACAGGCAGGTACAGGATTGGGGAGCATCAGGGAGGACTGTTTTTGGGTCAGCAGCACCCAGCAGACCCTACCACCATGGGGCGGAGAAAAGAGGGGCACACTGCCACTCAGAACCAGCTCTAGGTGCGGCCAACTGCTGTAGTGCTTGACCCTAGTCTGGCAGGGCATGAAGCTTGGATGAGCTGTATATTTAGCCAGCCCCAGCCCAACACTGTCATGCGATCTGGGGGCCTGGTCCCCCGCCAAGAACAGCAGCTGGAGCATGGCCAAGCACGGACACCCCATCCATCTGCAGCTCCCTGGCATGTGCAGGGCAAGGGAAGAGCATGGGATGCCCTAACCTAGCACTGTTATGGGGGGGCAAACCAGTGCTGAGGGTCCCCTCCTGAGCAGGTGCTGGGGGTAGGATGCCACCCCCGCCTCGAAGCAGCAGCTGCCCAAGGGGACAACCCAGTGGATCCCAGCTGCCCCCCAGAACACATAGAGCTGTGCATGGAAGAGCAGGCATTCCTCAGCGCTGCCGTCAGCTCCCTGCTCTTCTCCTTTTTAGTCAATGCTGGTTGAGGCTGCTGAGCTGGTGCCAGCCCCTGGCCAGCCCCACAACACCCCCACAACACCCCTCACCTCAGGGATTGCCTTCCCAGGCAAAACACAGGAGGTTGGCTGGAGGCAGGATCTCCAGCACCCCCATCCTGCTCACAGCTTGGCCCTTGTCCCCACCACAGCAGAGGGAGGCTGGCATGCTGGGCCCTCCAGGGCTTTCCTCTCACCCCGTGGCTGGCATTGATCCTGGGGTGCATGCCATGATGGGGACATATCCAGCAAAAAATATCCAGGGGATGGGGCAGCAGCATATCCCTTCAAAAGGGCCTGGGGGAAATGAGTGATCTATGAAGATCCTTCTACGTGTCTGTGTGCACTGACGCCAAACCAGTCCCAGTCAGAGTGGAAGTGAGAGGGAGTAACTGTGCCGTGCCACAATCAGCTCACTGAGCTCATGGAGAGGCTCTGAATAATTCAGCAGACACCTGCCTGTGGGCACCCCACTCCAGTTGCACCTGCGTCACCTCCAACCAGCCCCAGACAGCCAGCTGGCACTCCTGACCCACCGACAGGGGCCATGTGACAGCAGGGCTCAGAATGGACCCTGGACCAGTGGGAAGGGGACATCCCAGACACCTGCCACCACAGGCCCCTAGCCTGGCACCCCACCATGCTGCAGGGAGAAGGGATGGTGGACTTAGCCATGCCTCCTCCTTGGTGAACAGTGGACATACTGAGCTCCAGGGGTCAAGGAAAGCCTGTCCCAGAGTGACACTGCAGTGTCTGCTGCAGGGAGCACCCAGAATGCTCCATCTAATGGTGCTTCAAGTCCCCCCTATGCTCACTACCCTGCTTACCACACCACTGCCCAGCAGCACCTGGAACTACTGCCAACACCATCCTGATGCCTGAGGACTCCTTGGTCACAACTGGACCAAGGGCAAGGGGCAACCCCATCCTATCTCAACCACCCCTGTCTTCCCTCCACCCCATCCTTGTCAGTGGGGCAGCTGAGGCAGCAACAGAAACAGAAACTAGGCTCTCAGCCAGGCTTCAGTGCAGGCTTTAAGGAGGGGGCCTGTGTGACTGGAGCAGGGTGGGCACAGTCTCCCTTGGTCCCTCCAGCTCCCCATGGAGCCAGGGGTTGAGGAAGGCAGAACCTGGACAAGGCCAGAAGGATCCACAGCCTTGCCAAGCCTCTAGCATTAGGTGCTGCCCAGCAAAACCCATCACTCCTGACCCAGCTCTCCTGGTGGCTTCCTTCCCTTCCCACGCCACGTGGGACTGGCAGGACTGGCTTGGTCAGTTTGGCTGGCACCAGCAGCTGCCAGACAGCAGGACCCGGCTCAGTGGCGCAGGCAGGCTCATCCCTGCTGGGATGGCTGGAGGCAGCAAGACTCCGGCGCCACGTGCCCATGTCAGGAATGCTGTACAGCACACACAATGCTGGCACTTGGTGGCCATGTGCCGTAGGGCTGGCCAGCTCCCTGCCAGCAGCAGTGGTCCTGCATCAGGGAGCAGCATCTGGTGGGCACCAGCTCAGCCCCACATGGTCAGGAGGTGCCCATGGCTTAATTCCTCCTTAAAAAGCCACCTGCCACTGGAATAGGCTGAGTGAGGTCTGAGAGCAGTCACATGGTGTTCGACCTTAAGACTGGAGAAGAGGCAGCCTGGGGGAGGGAAGGGCTGGTTGAAAGCTGCTTCTCCAGGAATTATCTCAGGGATCCCAGGAGCTCCTGGCCAGTACAGCCCTGCCTCGATGAGTCTTTTTCCGTGACTCCATCCCCACGGGGCATGATGTCCTTGAGGCTGTCCAATATCCTGAGCTCAATTGTGAGACCCTGTTCTGCCATCTCCCCTGCAAATTCTCTGGCTCAAGGCCAGCCCATACCTGGGACAGCAGGGGAGGAGTATGCTCCCTTTCCATGGCTCCCACAGGCACTGGCCAGTTTACCCAGTCTGTCCAGGTGCTAGCACCAGCCCAGCACCCTGGCTGCCCTCTGACACAGACACAGCAGCAAAGGGCACCAGCCATGACTGCAGGAGGATGGAAGCCCCACATTAAGGGGGGTTCCTCCCTCACTGACATCCAGGGAAAGCAGCAGGCAGCAGAACCTCCTCGGGCAGGAAGGTGTCCCCTCTCGCCTCTCTCATGCACTCTGGCATGGTGCCCAGGAATCCCAGCGCATTCCCCGGAGCTGAGCTCAGCCAGGCAGCCGTGTGGGGCTGCAGGGGGAGGGCAAGCCACTTGTCCCCCATCCAGAAAACAGGCAAGCCCTCACCCCTCATCGATGCTCCCTGGCATCCCACATGGCTGGTCCATTGGGCACTTCATGGGGGTACTGCGGCTGAGCCAGGGCACCCTGGCATGTTGGTCCCCATCCCATCTGCTGCCAGCACACAGGGCTGGGGGATGGGACAGGCTGGCGGCAGCCCCAGCCTGGGCACAAGGGATCTGAGCTCTTTTAACAGCGGAAATTAGAGTCTTATTTAAAGAGCATGCTAATCAGAGCAAGCAGACAGCCTGCTCCCTCCCCACAGCCGGCACTCCTGTCTAGACATGGGGCAAAGCTCCCTGACATTTTCCCACTCAGAGATCTTAGCAGCCAGCCCCCCTGCACTGGGGACGGCCTGGCACACAGCTCTGCTCTCTGCATATTCCCTTGCCCCTGCCCCACACAGGCAAGGCACAGTCACACAGGGACACTGTTCTGCACCTGTGCCCCCAGAGAGTTCTGTGGGGAAGACAGGAGGGGGGCCAAGGAGCTAGCAATGCCACCCACAACAGCAGCATCTGAGTTCACAGGAATCCTAATAATACATCTAGCTGGGACTGGAAAACCTGCTCATCAAATGAAAAAAGCAGAATCAGTCAAGACAGACTTTCTCTGAGGAAGAGACAAAGCACCTGCTCCTGGAGAGTGTTTGAGCATCAGCAAACCCCACCTCCTGTTCTCCCAGGAGCGGCACTGTGGGCACACCAGGGGCCAGGGCAGTGCCAGTGTTGCACCGTGGTGGCAGATAACTGCTTGCCCTGACTGGCAAGCCTAGAGCATGCCCCGTGATAGAGCAGGAGAGGGGCTGGCAGGTCTCCCGCTGGTCAGCACAATACATTTCCTGTGCCCAGGACTCCTGAGCAGCAATTGCGGGGCCATGGCTGCTCCCAGCCTTGCCATGGCTGGTTGACCTTGGCTAATTCACTTCCTCCCTGCTTGCCTTAGTTTCCCCATCAGTGTCATGCTGCTTCATTCTGCTCTGTAAAACAAGGCAAGGTCCCTGATGAAGGGCAGCAGATAAGAGGGAGGGACTTGGTCCATTAGTTGCACCGGAAAATTGGAAGTAAATAGAAAGTCCCTACGGCTGGTCGGGAAGTGAGCAGAGACGGGCAAGTGACCGTAATGCCAAAACCCTCTCCTGAGCTCTGACCGTGCTGCGAGCTGCTAATCCACACAAACACACACACACAAAATGCCATGGAAAAGGGGCACTGGGCAGAGCACATCATAGAGCTGCACCCTGGGAAATGACATTTCCAAGAGGATGTGCAACATCAGGGCATAAGGCTCATATTCAGATGACTGAAGGCCTCTGGATACAGCCCCCGTGTCTGCTGAAGACAGCACATGGGAAAGTAAGAGAAGGATTTGGGGAAGAGATGCAACAGTGGTTTAAGGGCTGGAGAAAACACCTGGCACAAACAGACCTGGCTCAATCTGCTCAGTCAATTATAAACAGAGAAGTGGCTTCCTACAATGTGTATCTGAGAAAATGGGGGGGCTAGTGCCTTGAAATTGCACAGGGAAAGGCAATGAGAACCAGCTGCTCCAGAGGGAAAACAGCCCTGCTCTGCAGCACAGTGGGGGATCAGCTATGAACAAGCACCATGAAAAAGAGCAGCTTCTTGCCACTGGTGTCTCCTGTTTGCTCTGGACAGCCTTTCTGAGAGAGGTGCTTGACTGGAGGGGCTAGCTTGGGATACCAGAGCTTGGACACACTGAGCTCTCTGGCTTTAGCACTAAGAAGATAGTCAGATGCTTGTCAGCACCCTGCCTGGCCCTGGCTCAGCTGCACACCAGGACTGAAGTATCTGTGCAGGGGCAGAGATATCCAGGTCCCTTCCCTGTCCCCCTCACCCACCAAGGCTGGAATGACACAGGACTCAGCAGCCACACAGAGGAGGCAGATTCAAGTGCCCACGGCCTTGGAAAGCTACAGAAGGAACAAGAGAGGTGGGAGGAAAATGGGTCCTGGGCTGCCCTGCCAAGCTCTGTCCTCACAAGCTCTGGCGGCCAAACCCCAGCTCAGATCCCAGGCTTACCCCATCATCCTGCTGAGCTCTTGGACTCAACCCACTGCACGAGCACAAAGCCCCATCTGGCCCCCTCCCATCCGTGCTTCCTTGCCACCATGTACACATGTCGACTACTGATCCTGATCCCCGTTCCCACCCCTCAACCTTTGCCAATCCCCCAAATCCTACATGCCAGTGTTTCCACGAGAACTTAATGTATGGGAGAAGGACCATTTTGTGGCTCTCGCAGAGACTTGGAAAACAAACAGTGAGGCAAGAAAAGACCATGGCCTCACTGAGACATAGGAGCATCCATTATTAAAGAGCTATATCCATGCCTGACATTATTAAATGCCTCCTTGTGCTCCAAGGTGCTGCTGTGCACTCCAAGCTAGAGATCAATAGCAGGAACCCAGCCAGCAGGGAGGTCATGGCTCACTGGGAGTCCCAGGAGGGAGTATGGAGGAGAGGGACCTCTCTGAACACTCTCCATGGCTCCTCACAGGACATCTCTTTTGTGGCTGAAGAGGAGACCAGTGTTGCGGTCTCCCTGCTGAGTCAGGAATGGAATGGTGTCAGGGCTGGAGAGGGACCGTAGGGTACAGCCAGGATGTGAATGCCCGGTTGTGTGCCTGTGACAACAGTGACTGCGGTGGCAGGTACTGGCAGTTGTGCCCAGCCCTAAGCTGTGTTGTGAGGGATATCAAACCACTAGATCACCACTTAAAGGCAGCCCTAGCCCAGTGGCTTACAGCACCTTAAGTGATGTCGAGGCTCAAAACAAGACATGCACACACCTTCCCTCTGCTGGGAGAGGTGGCAGTGACATCGAGGCACAACCCTTCGTCCCCAGCAGCAGTTGGGCTGGCAGGATAACGCCACCATGCACCTCTGCCTCACAGCTGGAGACCCTGAGCTCCCCACCAGCACTCACACAGCCCTGTCTGGGGCATGGGCCACACACAGGCATCTCCACCCTGACAGTCCCAGAGGGGATGAAGGACGAAGGTAGCTCTGGGGGCCCTGCCAGGAGTCAGTCCCGTGCTGTTCTACGGCATCACACCCCTGCCCCACAGCCAAACACCTTCGTGGGGTTCCCGTCAGGAATCCTGCACATCACCTGCTCAGCAGGCCCGGCAAGCCGGACATCACCTTGGAGTGGCTAGGAACACTACCTGGATTCCCTGCCACACGCACTCCTTGGGCGGGCTCGGTTGTCCAGCCTTTCGACAGAGGTTCCCGGGGCTCGGCTGCCCGCCACCCGACCCCTCGCGCATTCCACGGCGCAGCGCTGGGAGCGCTCAGCCTCCCCGGCTGTAAACAGAGCCGGCGCTCCCCTCCCCCCGCTCGGGGGGATGGAGGCACAACGCCCCGGCCGGGACGGGGCGAGGGGCGGCGTTCCCACGTCCCCTCCGCATGGCACCGCCTCGAACGCCCCCCAGCTTCGCCCGGCTGCCGGGGCTGGAGGGGGGGATCGCAGACCCCAGCCGAGGGTGCGGCCGGGGCTGCGTTGTTGCCGCGGTCCCGAGGGACGCCCGATCCCGGCGGGATGCCCCGCGGACCGCCATCCCCGCTCCCGCCCCGCACACCTTGAAGACCTCGGAGAAGAAGCCGGCGCCGATCTTCTCGCAATAGAAGTCGTCGATGCGCGCCAGGGTGGAGACGGCGCTGCGCAGCGCCCGGTACGAGGAGGGCCGCAGCCGCCCGCAGCCCGGCCACGGCCCCGCCGCCTCCCCCTCGCCCTCCCCGGGCCGCCGCGGCAGCTTCTCCCACTCCATGTCGGTCCCGCCGAGCACCCCCAGCGCCATTCACATCCCCGCCGGGGCAGCCGCGCGGCCGGGGCGCCGCCGCTCTCCCGGCCCCCGGGGCGATGCTAGCGGCGGCGGCGGCGGCGGCGGCGGCGCGGGGCGGGCGGCGCTCCGGGGCGCTCCGCGCTCATGGCCCGGCGCCGGCGCCCCCCCCCGACCCCTACCGCGGCCCGGCGCTGCGCCTCCGCCGCCCCGAGCGCTGGCACCGGCGGGGCGGGGCCGGGGCGGGGACAGCCCTTAACTCCTTGGGACCCGCCGCCGTCGCCGCCGAGCCCGGCAGGAGACCCCCCCACCGCCCTGCTCCGCCCCGCCCCGGCGGGGAGCGCGGGGCGCCGCACGACCCGATGTCCGCGTCCCCCGGCACCGGCCTCCGGTGGGTACCGAGAGGTCGTCTCCCTGCGCGCCAGGGTGTGCTGTACGGCCCTGAAATCCCAGGGCACAGCTTGGGCACACCCCACGGACACAGGGCTCTGACAGTCCCCTGGATGCGCCCTACGGACGTGGGAGTCTTCCTCCCCTGGGTCCCACCTGGATTCACATTGTAGGTGCGGGACTTCCTTTCTCCCCTGGGCCCTGCCGGGATTCCCGGTTTAGCTACAGGACTTTCTTTGTCTTCGTAACACCCAGTCCCTGACGGATGGACAAAAGGCATGGCGATCTGATCTGATCTCCCCATACATCCAACCCCACCCTATACAGTGTCGTTGGACCAGTTCCCCCATACAAGTAGCTGTTGGCAGTTTGAGCTCCATTGGTACAGGCTTGGATCTCTGCACAGGGGCTCTGATTCTCCCCGTGCACCCAGCCTGGATGGTGTCCCAGGGGCAGTGGGATCTCTCCTCGGGAGGATCAGGGAAGTGCAGCCTCTCAGTGACAGCATGCCCAGTGTCTGTTGCACCCTTTCGCCTTCCTTGTTTTCCTGAGCTCTTCCAGTTCTCCCTGGATTCCTTCTGCTTCCTGCTCCCCCATGTTAGGTCTTTTGCCTGCTCTGAGGCTGATCTGTCCTGTCCTTCCTGCCCAGGGACTTTCTGCAGCTGGATCTGCCCTTGCTCAGTCCCACACATTTTGCTGACACTCTCTTTGGCATCCACCTGCCTGTGCTGGCCCAGCCCTGCCCCAGCCACCTCTCTGGGCGCTGCCACAATCCTGACTCTCTAGCTCCCCTCAAACAGCTTTGCTCCAGCTGTTTCCCTGTGTGGTAGGACTGGCTGCACATGCCCTGCACCACTCTAGCTGCTTTTCCTGCTGAGAAAAGCACCCACATAGAGTATCTCCTGGTGTGGCGTTTTTGGCCAGTGCTCAACTCCAGGTACCACGAAGCACAGCATAAACACCTTGGACCATGAGCTGGCTTTTCCTCCTTGTCTCAGGAGGGAGAATAACCCTGTGGGTTAGAGCAGGGAACTGAGCCTCCGACTTATTTATAATGGGAACAGTGCCCTGCCCTCCCCCTAGGAATTCATGGCATTCCTGCTCTTCCAGGCCTGCAGAAGGAGTGGGTTTGTGCAGGGCAAGTTTCCTACGTGTAGGGAGGCAGAGTCTGAGAGTTCCTGTCTCATGGGGGCTGAGCCATCCTTTTCCTCACCAGTACCACTCCCGCCTGCCACACTGCTGGATGTCATGTGCCAGGGAGGCTTTTGCAGCCATGGGGTAGAGTGCTGTGCAACAGGCCACATTCTTATGTTTCCTCAGCTTCACATGTCTGTCCTGCTGACAACTGCCTAAAAAATGACAGGAGCAGCTCCATGGATGAGAGGAGAGAACAGCATCTGCCTGTGGGGACACGAGGCTGCGGTCTGTGCCCTCCCACCCTGGTGTCCAGCTGCAGATGCTCAGATGGGTGGCAGTGGGTACCTACCTGGGCTCAGCCCTGACACCTGGAATGTGAGCGTGCCAATGCACCCACAGCCCAATGACCAGCTCCTCAGTCGTGTGGGACACTGCTCAGAGAAACACAGCAAGCTCAGCTGGGGCAACAAGGAGAGCCTCTCCCTTCCACTTGAGTGCAGCAGATTCCTGATGGTCAAGGCATCACAACAGAGATGGGAGGCCTGGTGAGGCATCTTGAAGACAGAAACTCAGGACCACTGCCTGATCAGAGCTCCTGCTGCTCACAAGTGACTGGGTTTACATCCAATTAAGTTGTAATGGATAAATTAAAGCCCTAGAGATGGTTCTGACTGTGGAAATTGCTGCTGCAGGATTTGCAGTCCCTTCTCTCATCAGCACTAGTAACTCTACTGTGCTATTTCCATCACGCTCTGCTCCTGCCTGGCACAGCAGGGCTGAGCTGAGACATGGCTAAAAGTCTCCAGTGCCCCAAATCCCTCCCATGGTGCAGGCAAGTACACTAAGCAGCTGGGTGCAAAGTCAGGCTGGGCTGAGCCTGCAGCAAACCCTGAATTAAGCTCTTCAATCCCTCGTGAGGAAAAGCAGGAAGGAGGTCTCCCTGGCTGTACTCTGCTCACGTGGATCTGCAGGGGAGAGAGGAGGGGGGCTTTGTCCTCTTTGCCCTTCTCTTTCTGGGCTCCACACCCTTTCTCTCCCACAGGGAAAAAGGGCTCAGGGATTAGTAAACTTCTTCACCCTGACACCTGGGAATGGTGTATCATCCAGGCAGAGCTGGAGTGGGAGCTTTCAAACAGCCTAGGGAGGCTGGAACTGTAGAAACGTGGTGTTGTCCTGTAAGGATCAGGGTACACTGCAGGTGTAGGGTGGCCAGGCTTTGTGCAGAGCAGTGAGGGATGCAGGGGCTGTCCACACAGAAAACCTGGTTCTTGCTGCACTCCCACCTCTATTCCACAACAGCATCTCTGGCTCTGGGCTTCTTGCAGGGCAGCTCTGGTTGGGATGAGCCAACAGTAATCCACCCTGACCAAAGCCTTGCCCTGCTCATAGCCCCAGAGCCAGAATTTTGTGCACCCATGTGCAAGAGCCCATCTATACCTGAGACTCCTCTGCAAATGCTCTGGAAAATCAATGTCTACTGCTGCTGCTGCCAGGGGTGTGTTGCCAGAGCAGGCACAAGGCTAAAGTGCACCAAGGTTTTCCAGCCTGGAGGGGCTGTGCAGACACAGGGATGAGCAGGACAAAGATCACTGGCTGACTCAAATTACTGCCTTTGGTGCTTGTTTCCAATGTGGGTGCAACCTCTTGGTCCCAAGTATCTTCTTTCCTTCTGTGCCAGAAGATCTCAGCTCTTTTCCCACACTACCACACATCACCCTGCAGGTCTCCACATCTCACCCCCATGTCCTGTATGTTCTCCAGCTCCCTGCTTATTAGACAACTCTTCCCTGAAAAACAGCTCATGCTTCTGCCCTGTAGGAAATAGGAGATGAGGGCCCAGCAGGTGTCATTACACGGCGACAGGAGGCTTGGTCAGGTCAGTTTGAGGAGCCTAGGGTACATAGGAGAAGGTATCAGCCCCAGCCTGGTGATGTCTAGAAGCACCCAGTCCAGGTGATGCAGCCAGGCTACATTTCCCAGTGTACTGTGTGCTGCTGAGCCCAGCAGGGCCATATATGTTCCACATGCAGCACCACAGCTGCAGGCTGCAGCAGCCCTCATCCAGCTGCCAGCAGGGACTGGCAAGGTACCTGCTGTGCAGGCACATTGCTGTGCCCCCATTGCCTCCCTGTCACTCCAGCTGCAAAGCCACTGAGAGGCTGTGTGCAGCATGAGGGCTGCAAATATTTGTTGTGTCATTAATATTCTTCCAGCATAGTCAGCACAGCACCTGGCAGCATTTGCTCGCTGCCTCCTGTTATCTCTTGTCGATGCTTCTCATGCCTGGGTGCCAGTGCTGTGACATCCATGGAGACAGAATCCACATCCATCCCTGTCTCATAGTGCTGGACAATGATTTCAGCTCCCTGCTCTGCTTCTCCTCAAGCAAACACCAGTGCCTCTGCCCAGGGGGTACTGATGCCTGAACCCAGCGGAGCGCATGCCTGCTGGAAGCCCCATGGGGGCAGTGAAATTGAAAACATTGAGAACACTGATAAAAGAAAGCCAGCCATCACCTCTGAAAAGAAGGGGCAGGCAGCTCTGGCTGTGCCTGCACCACGTGTAACCCAGGGTGACGTGACATGCAGCCACGTGAGCACAAATGCACAGAATCATAGAATGGTTTGTGTTGGAAAAGACCTTAAAGATCATCTTGTTCCAATCCCTCTGCCATGGGCATCCATGGGCAGGATCACCTTGCACTTAACCTGGTTGCTCAAAGCCCCATCTAATCTAGCCTTGAACACCACCAGGGCTGGAACATCCACCACCTGTTCCAGTGCCTCACCACCCTCATACAGAAAATTATTTTCCTAATATGTAATCTAAACTTACTCTTTTTGAGATTGAAGCCACTCCCTCTTGTCCTATCCCTTTACAGTACCTGATGAAGTCCCTCTCTAGTTTCCCTGTAGGCCCCCTCTAAGACACTGGAAGGTTGCTATGAAGTGTCCACACAACCTTCCCTTGGATGCTGAACATCCCCAGCTTTCTGAGCCTGTCTTCATAGCGGAGATGCTCTAGTCCCCTTATCAGCTCCAAAGCCCTTTTCCTGACTTGCTTCAACAGTTCCAAGTCCACTTTCTTGCAGTGATTAAGGACCTTCACAGATCACCAGGAGCTGGTCACTTTATGCCAGGTAGGGACAATGCTACCATCTCCAGCATTACCCACCCTGCTCCTGAACCAGCCTGAACACCGTATCTCACAGTACCTGGCTCTGCTCCCATCCTTCAACAATGCCCAGCAGATAACAGGGCTTTTCCTTGTCCTCTTGACCTGGACCTGGGAGATGTGGCTCTCAGCAGCTCCACACTCATCCCGGGAAGGTGTATCAGCCTTTCTCCATCTCCTACATCTTGCCAAGCAATTAGTAATACTCCCCATGGACTTTGCAGCACACCTGTAGGGCTTGTGGTTCTGCCAGATGTGAGCCAGGAGCACAGATGCCAAGAACCTGTTCTGGCTGCAGTGCTGGGACAAGTGGGGCCATACTAGAGTGGACTGGCCTCAGACTGGGTGGTGCCTGTGACCCACAGCACCAGTTGCAGGAGAGCAAGTGTTCTGGTTTCATCTGGGATAGAGTTCATTTTCTCTCTAGTAGCTGTTTCAGTACTGTAATTTGGATTCAGTATGAGAATAATGTTGATAACACTGTTGCAGTTGTGGCTCAGCAGTGATTACCCTGACTCAAGCACTGCTCAGTTTCCCATGCTCTGCCGGTGAGCAGGTGCACAAGAAACCAGGAGGGAGCATGGCCAGGAGAGCCAACCCAAACTGGCCAAAGGGATATTCCATGCCATAGAACACCATGCCCAGGAGTTGCTGATAACTGCTGGGTACCAATAAGTTGGTGGAGAGCAAGTGTGTTGTGCCTCATTTAATTCACTCTGGTTTTATCCTTCTCTTTTTACTTACAATTATAATTTTTAATTTTTATTATTAACAACAACAATATTGCAACAATATTGTTTAAATTGTTAAACTGCTCTTATCTCTACCCACAAATTTTATTTTTTTCCCCCTGAATTTCCTCCCCACTGTGGCAGAGGGAGAATGAGTGAGAATCTGTGTGGTACTGAGTTACTGGCTGCAATAGCAACAAAACTGTGACATCAGGGCAGCCAGAGTCTTCACCCGTGGTTCATCACTGCCCTTTGATCTGTATGGCTTGATGTTGCTGCAGGGAGGAACTCAGAAGCAGCACAGCAATGTGTAGGGAAAGTCTGGTGTGGGCATGCATAGCTCATCACAGTGCCTGCCAGAGACCCTACAGAGCACATCCAAACACCCAGTTCACCTCAGAGATCCTGACACTAGCAAACCACCATCCTCTCCCTCTCCCTGGCTTCCTTAACCATCTCAGAACTGACAAAAAGAAAACCTGGGAGAAAGCAATGCTTGAGAACCATTCCCCTTTGAGCACTGAGCTTCTATGCATCCCACCCCAGCCCCATCAGCGTGGGTGAGAGTAATGTTCCCAATCTGCTCTCCTGATGCCAGGTAGAGATGGTGGAGCCCTGCTTATTCTCCCAGATGTCTAAGCAAGAGGTGGGTGCTGTAAGGAGCTCCCCACCCTTGAGCCAGTGGTCACTCAGGCTACATCTGAGTGAGTAACTCCTCGGCCTGCCCATGGTCCTGTAATCATCCACATCATGCAGTTTTGTTCCCTGACACAGCTATGGCTTGGGCTAAATCAGGCAGGTTAAAGGGAGGTCATTGCTCAGATTATTCACAAGAGAAAATGTGGACACAGTCACTTCCAGGTAGAGAATTTATCTGTGTGCCTCTCCTCCTGTGTCTGTTGCCTTCCCCTTTGGCTTCCTCTCTCTGTGCCAGGGCACAGGGGAGCAGGGTGACCATGCTGTACTCTAGATGCCCATGGGAGCCCTTCAGCTGGAGGTCACCATTGCCACAGCCACTTGTGGGCAGTGATGCTTTGTCGAGGTGCTGAAGTAGCTGGAAAGCAAAGGATCAGTTCCATGTGCACTAGAAAACTGGGAGCTCCCTGTGACTGTAGGCACTTCCTAGCCCTTCCCCATGTCCTTGTGCCCTTTCCAGGCAGGGCAGGCTGAGGCAGCACAGGCTGCAACATGGCCTCCCAGTGTGGGGAGGGAAGGCAGCTGTGCTGTGTTTGTCATGGAAGCTGCCACTTGCAGCCAATTCAATCACAGCTCTTTATTGCTTCCTCCAGCTGTTGAAAATAACGTTATGTTTAGTGAGCTCCATGAGCAGCCCTGCCAACCTTCCTTGTGTCCTTCTTCTTCCATGGAACTTCTTCCATGAGTCCAGGCACCCTGGCTGCTGAGTAAATGCATCAGCACACTTCATGGGGCCCGGGATGAAAAACCTGCACCCCAGCATCCACAGATAGATCTGGCATGGACAGGGTGTACTGGGATTTTCCATGAAGACAAAGGCAAGGGAAGGAGATGTGTGTTGTTCTGAGTGGGGACATCTCAACAGCATGGCAGCAAGAACACAGAGCTATCCAGAGAGCAGCCTTGTACTCCACAGCGGGTCAAAAGTGGGGAAAGAGGGTGGGTCCTGCTTGGCTCTCTTAATGTCAGATGTGAGAGGCTGATGGTCCCAGGTCAGCAGCACGACAACCAGAGGATACTTGAGCCAGGACAAATGGCAGCAGGTGGGATATATGCTGGCTCCAGCACAAAGCAGAGCTGAGACAAATGGCACAGGCCTTTGATCCTACTGTGTCCTGCATGCTGGAGCCTGGTTCCATTAATACTTTTGATTACCGTGACCTCATTTCTGTCCACCTGTGTCATGGGTGGCTGGTCACCCCACCCTGCAGAGCCCTTGTTCTGCAGTGGCTGATTGCACCAGCCCTGGGCTGACTGGTCTCTGGGGGGTTATTACAAGAGACACCCGTGCTGCAGGCTGTGGGTGAGCCAAGTGTGTCACCACCAGCCCAGTGCCTGAGATGTAAGTCACACCACGATGCATGGCAGGCCCTTCCTTATGGGTGATTCAGGAGCATCTCTGTGGATGCCCTGTAGCCTGGACTCCTACTAAAAGGGATCATAAAAGGCATTATGCATGTTTCTGCTGGCTGAAGGGGCATAGGGCCCCTTTTCCCCCAGGTCTGCTGTGATGCTGCTGTGGGTCTGCTCAATATCTTGACCTTGGACTGATATTGGGCTGTAACATACATGGCTTTATGCACGTATTTATACAACAAAGGGCAGCTGCTCTCTAAGCTCTGGGCACTTTGCCATCCATACCACTCACACTGACTTACCAGGACACTGGTAAGTGCCCTCTTTTCTCCTCTTCTCCCCACCTGCCCAGACTCTGTGGAGGATTATTCCATGACAACCTTTGGGTAGGGGCTGAGAGCTGGGGAATACAACACGCTCCCGCACCTTCTGTAGGGCCACACACTGAGGAAAGGGGTGAGCAAGGCCCCAGCCAAGACCTTGGCATCCCAGTATCCCATGTGAGAAGAAAGGTGCTTTGGGGAGATATGGCATTCTACTGATGACACCTGCAAAGCCAGGACGTGGACAGGCATCCCGGGATAGGTCAGGTAGGAGCTGTGCCAGCCCTGTGGCCCACTGGCAGCCGTGATGCCTCCTCCAATGCACCATTGGTGCAGCACCAGGTAGGATGATAGGGTCTGAAGACCACAGAATACCAGATAGCACCACCAGCTGGGCCACCTTATCCCCTCTACCAGGCCAGTGGCTTCATTTCACTGGAGAAATGAAATCCCATTGTTTGACTTTTTCTTCCCTTTTCATATGGTTTCTTTTGGGGTCAGTATGTTTTGAGTACTTCTCTCTTCCCAGATACCTGACTGTCATATGTGATTTCTCAGGATCTGCCTGTCTTTGGAGGCTGTACAGGCTGAGAACAGTAAAGGGGATGCCCAAGCCTTTTGTTAAATGGGACAGAATGAGAGACTGCAGGCTCTACCAAACACTCCATCAGTTCCCTATGAAAGAGAACTGTGATGACTGGGGTCAGCACATGGGGTGGGGTGTAACATTCGAATGGGAGCAATGCAGAGAGGCTTGAGCAGTGAAGGAGGTGCAGGGTGAAAGGTTTACCAAGGAGATAGAGGGCTGCTTGGGCAGTTGGAGAGACTGCTGGCACAAAATGCCACCTGTGATGGAGAGCAGATGGTGGGAAGGGGGTATAAAGCACAAGGGCAGAAAGAGCAGATCAGGATCTCTCATCTTGGTGCAGAGAGTCTTTAGGCAGTTCAGGGGGAAGCTAGTCTGACCTGAGATACTGCCCCAAATCTTAAAATTCCCACTTCTGGGCTTAGCCACGTTCCCTGTCCAAGAACCAGGGTGGGATGTGTTGAAGGTGGTTCTGGGGATGGAAACAGGAATGTCTGGGCCAGATGTGGAACTGCTTGGATGCCAGATCTGGAAACCTCATTTCTGAGCACATCTTCCTCAAACCAAAATGCAGTGTCCCACCCGCCTGCCCAGGCTTATTCCACCCTGTTCCCAGCTGTGAACTGCTTATGTCCAATTTTATATGCTAAAAACACCTTTCTGGGCAGTCAGCAAATGTGCAGCCAAACGGAAGACGCTGGCAGTCTGAGCATGAAGGGGATTTGGGGTGTGTTTAGGGTTGGTGTGGGCTGCAGCACCAGACCAGGAGGACCTGGGTGGCCTGGGCAGGGGGCAGCGGGCTGGCAGATTTCCAGAGGGACCTGCATGATGGTGGCAGTGCCAGGGCAGTCTTGCCTAGCTTGGATGTGTGCTTCTGGGGAGAAAGCATGTGCAAGTGAACTCAAAAAGATGGGAGATGCTCCCTGTGGAGAGCAGTCAGCAGGTCCTGCTCCCTCCCCTGGGAAGAGGCAAGGTAGCAGTGATGGCAAAGGGATTATCCAGCCCTCAGGGCCTACCCCTGCTCTGCCCAGCATGCAGGAATACCCTCCTGGAAACTCTGCAAAATGCTGGGCTCTCCCTTGTCGCAGCACTGCTCTCAGCACATCTATATGGGATCAGACCTGGCAGCTTCTAAAGCCACCACAGGAGCAGAAATGGTAGCCTTGTGCTAGCGTTTGTAGCCTTGGGTGACCAGTTGCACAAGAGGGAGTCCCTGCCCCTACCACTGTCACCAACTGGGTGATAGCAAAGGTGCCCCAGTGCCACCCCTCTCTTGGGCCAACAAAGCTCCCTGCAGACCTCCCAGATATTTTACTGGGTCCAAGGCAGGCCATGATAACTGATCATGACCAGGCTGTCACCTGTCATGATCAGGGCTGATCCCTCTACACCCCAGAACTACTGGGGCTCCCCTTACCCTTCTTCTGCCCATAGGCCTGGGGTTCTACCCCCAGCTCTGTAGATGAGCTGTAGGGGTTTAAGATGTCTGTGTTCTATCCTCATTTTGGGAAGGGGCTGGAGGGTTCCTAATTTCAGGGTGGCATGGAGCGTGGGCCATTGTCTCATTGATGGCACTGCAAGATCCCTGTGTGGAAGGAGGTTTGGGCCTGATGGGGTTGAGAAAGTCACTGGAAGTGTGAGGAAGAGCCCACAGCATGGTTCAAGACTGGGTTCTGGCTGGATTCTGTGGGTATTTTCCAGTTCTCCCTGCCAGAATATGCTCTAGGTTCTGGCAGCTCAGGCTGCAGCCCTGACTGAGGCAGACTCTGCATCTTAGAGAGGGACCAGCACTATATGGGGACCTAGAACCCCAGGTCACACAGGGTCACGTGCTTGTGCTTGTGCTGTGCTGGGAACGGACCCTTTCCTGGCTTTCCCAGGGATGGATCTGACTGGGCTACCCTCCTCAAGCCTGAGCCTGACCCAGCAGCTTTGGGTTGGCATCCCAGCCTGGCTGTAGCCCACCCTGACCATCATCTGACACCACCAGGTACAACCTGTTTATAGGTACAACCCACAATGGACTCCCTTGGGACATGTGTGATATAGGGAGGTGGATAAGACCCTAATATACTACTGTTTGTGAGTTCTGACACTGTAATAGGCTTTACTATAGGAGAACGTGGTGGCTGTGTTAGCAGTACTTTCCACGAAGCCTGATTCTCAAACCACAGCTACTTCTCCTTTTCCTTGTGGTTTTGTGGATGGTTTTGAGCCCTCAGTATTCTTCTCTATCAGAAGTAAATCTGATTGTAAGTTTCAGGTGATGTGGTGTTTTTCTCTCTTCAGTCCAAAAGTCTGAATCCTGCTTGGTCTTCTACAACTGAATGGACCTTCAGGAAACAGCCCATCAATCCCATTTGCAATGATATTGAATTCAATGCATATGGCTGAGTGTGCTGGCTTTCAGTATTTCTCCAGCATTTTTCTAGTGGATGCTATACACCAAGAAAACAACAAGTCTCAAAACAATCATAAATTTCTAGGGAGGGAGAGGCCAGACACAGATTTCTTCTCCCCTCAGGAGAAGGGAAAAGAATCTCATCAGGGGCAATAGGAAGCCTGTTGTACCACATGTGAATTTTTGAAGCTTGGCTGTTAAATTCCATTGGTTTTGCATCTTTCACATAGCAAAGAGAGTCAGTGAGAGTGTCTGTGTCTAACTCTGAGATTTTATCAAGACATGACCCAGTGAGTGCTGGCTGTGACCATTCTCCTGGGTGCTTGCACCTTTGTTGACTGCACAGGAACAAGAAAAACCTGGTTCCCAAAGGACAGGATTCCACCAAGGAAACAAGAGGGACAAGACTTAGTGCTGCTGTTCTTGCTGAAAGCTTTCTGAAAGACTTCACCCATTAGCCTCACAGCAGCTGTGTGTGACACATCTGGACTTGATGTAATGATGTTCTCAAATGGACCTTAGGAGACATCTAGTTTACAGAAAGCCCTCAGTGTGCTGGTTTACTGTGATAATACAGATAGATACACCAAGCACTGTCCTGAGGATGGTGGTTCCTGGAAAAGGATCTGCCAGGGAACTCTGGGCCAATGAGTTCTAGCTGAGTGGTGAAAAACACCCTGGGTGCCAGCACCCATTCCCAGAACACTGATGGTGTTACACCATAAGGCAATTGTGCCTGTCTATCTAGGCAAACACAGAGAGAGACTCCATAAAGCACAGAGTTGAAAGATGAACAGCCCAGGAGAGCTGCAACAGCACAGGGAGTCAGGACTCATGGCAGCTTGAAGTTTGTGGGACAGAAGAGGGGCTCAGAGAAGAGCTTAGTGGTGACATCTGCAGGAACAGGAGGCTGGGGAGTGTGAGCATGCCCCAAATGTAGACCACTTAGGGAATTTTCTCCCATACCCAAAGACCCTACCTGAGTTCAACAGTAACAGGAGCAAGACACCTCCATCCGTCTCCAGGAAGATTGTCTTATCTCCATACTGTTCCACACTGTCCTTGTCAAGTGCTTTCCATCCTAAAAGGCACTGACAAAGAGCAGCTCAGAGCAGGAAAAATTTGGAGAAGAAAGGAAAAGAGAACACTTCCAGGTTCAGGAGTTTGTTTGCACTGGAAACTACCGGTGGGATTCAACAGCAAGAATGTTGCAGCTGGATCAGTTCAAGGTTATAAGAAGAGAGATTTTTGGAAGTATTTAAAAGATATGTAGATGTGGTACTTAGGGACATATTTTAGTGTTGGGTGTTATTGTGCTGGCTTAGTGGTTAGATTTGATGATCATAAAAGTGTTTTCCAACATAAATGATTCTGTGATTTGACAGAGAAAATGTAGCTTGAGGAGAACAGCCTAGGGTGGCCATGAGCACATTAATCAGGGGTGTGTTCTTTAACACTCTCCACTGGATCTGGAAGGAGAGAGGATAGAGACAGATGTGAGAATGTTTTGGAGGTGCTGGTGGGAGCAGGGCTATGGGAGCCTGAGGTAGCCAGGGAAAAGGCTGGACTAAGACACCTGGGAGACTGCATGGAGCCTGTGTGTGGGAAGATGTGTCAGAATCAACACTGAGGCCGGTGGGATGCTCTCTTTCCAAAGAGGAAGCTTTTTGCACCACACGTGATTCCCCTGTGGGTCTGTCTCATTTCTGTGTGAGCGCCTCTCCTGCGTGGGGTTGAACAGACACCTTTCCTGAGAGGTTCACACTGAGTCCTGCCTGGGGACTTCATGCCGGCATGGCCCTGCCAGCTCTGGCTCCAACATCCTTCCTGACCCTTGGTCTTCTGCTGCTTGCATGGGGAGAGATGCACCACGGTCCTATGACTCCGTCGGTACATAAGGAAGCAGGTAAGAGTGGATTGTGCCTCTTACAAAAATGGTTTTGCTGCTGCTCTACTTGCGTATTTGCTACATGGCTTTACCCTGCTCAGCCCATAGCTGAGGTTATGGGAGGGCTGAAGCTGGTATCTGCATATGCCTGAAACACTCAGGCATCCTTCAGGTTGTGGTGGGACAAAGCTCTATTTGGGATGGAGGGCAGCAAGCCTTTGTGTACTGGGAAACTTCCATGAATGTGGGACTTGCAGTGTCCTTCTAGGAAGTGGGTGGTGTTGCTGGGAGCAGGAGGTGGCCAGATCTTATTATGCAGCAGAGAGATGAACCCAGAGCAATTAGAGCTGCAATGGCCTTTCTGGGCAGTTCAAGCAGCACCTCTGTCACAGGCGATGATGGTGTTCATCACTGGGGACACAGGGAGCTGTGAGCTGTTAGCTGGGAAGCCTGCACTCTCCCATAGTCCCTGGGGTTGAGGGAACTGTAGTTTGGTGGGATTGTTCACATCAAGAGGCCTGTTTTGTTCTTTCTCCATACCAGGAGGGTTAGGGACAGCTCTTGGGTCTCTGCTAGGGCCTTCCTACAAAGAATGTGGGCTTTCCTGTGGTGCTTTTGTGCTGTGGCCTGGACTTGCTGGTAGCTGTTGAGGTCTCCATGGGGCACAGCATGGCTAGGGGACCTGAGCTGTGAGTATTCACTCTGTAGGGAACTGGGAGCAGAAGTGGCTAGCCAAATCATCAGATGGGTCATGAGTCATGCTGCCTATCCCTGGTGGCTCAAGGGATGCTGCCCTTCCAGCAGTGGGCAGCTCTCAGCTACCCAGGGCAGGATGGAACCTCTTCTCCTCACCTAGTCTGTACTCATGTCTGGGGCTGACCCAAAAGAATCCTGGATGTCACTCTTGGGCAGAGTGTTTGTTACTTCAGGGTGTTTAATGGCAGGAGGGGGGAAGGTATGTGAGGGGGATGCCTGATGAGGCTTGGACCAAGTCAAGGGTTTCATGTCTGTCAGGTAGTTAGTTTTCTGTCAGTGAAGTGTGTACTCTGAAGGTACTGGGAGGGACACTGCTGAGGGGAAAAATATTTCATGTCTGCACCATGTCATCTAAAAGGATGGGGCTGGTGGCCACTGTCCTTTGGTGTGGAGAGCTGGGAAGAGGGTTGCGATGATGGCATGGAAACCCACTGCCAGAAAAGGGAAGTGGTGAGTGCTGGCTGGCAGGAAGTTTGCAGTTGCAGCTCAAGAGAAGTGTTTCATCCTCATTCAGAGAAGGACACCTCCATGCCCACTGTGTCCTCATGGACTTGTTTTGAACTGAGTGAGCAAGTCTAGGTGACATGTCTGCCAGGGCAGGGCAAGGCACTTATTTTGGGTGAAGTGCAGAGGCTAGGCTGAGCACATTGTGCAGGGTGTGAGCTTTGTGGCCACTGGTATGAACTTCGGTGGTCTGAGGGGCTGACTGTAGTTGAAAGCTTCTTTCACCAAGTGTGGAAAAAGCTGATTAACACAGAGTCAAAGTATTTACAGTTCTGTACAGAAAGGTGTGCTAGGTGGCAAATCCACACAGCCAGTACACTGAGGCAGACAAGAGCAGGTATACTGACACAGACAAAATCTTTGGCTATTGGTATATCTTACTGAAGTCACTGCTTGCCTGCGTTACTATGACTCATCCTTTCCCTTCTTCACTGTAAAAGCACAGTGTTCCAAGAAATTGTGGTACATGCTAGGAGAGTGGTGGTCTTTTTGAAAGAAGGAGGCAAATGAACTGAGAACGTGGGGTTTTTACTACAATTAAGAGCAAGGATTCATCACTAGGGTGATGAATAACGTAACAAAACGCGTCAAAATTGGGTGTTTGCTAGCTCGCAGGTAAACATCCTGGATGAGAAGGATGTTATTTTTTTTTGTTTTTCCCTTTTCAAGGACTTAGACGATTCATTTTCTGTCTGCCTCATTCCTTTACCTGTTGCTTCCACTGCAGAATTGCTTTGTTCTTTCTCTTGTTACCTGCAACTTTTCTCCTGTTATTCACCACTGCTGCTGGCAGTCACTTCATGGGACCAAGCTGTGGCGTCCGGAATGGCAGCAGTGACTCCCTGGGTCTGGTGCACTCCCACAGCCCCTGTATTTGTGGGAGAGAGCAGCATCGCCCAGGCTGCTGGATCCCTCTGGCTGGGGTGTCTCTGTAGCAGCAGGTGGGCAGGAGGGCCTGTGGATAACCCTCCTGCACTGCCCCTGCGGGTGTGAGGAGGGATAAAACATCTGGGGGATGGGGCTCAGCCGGGGAGGAGCCATCTCTGCCACCCCTCTGAAGAGAAGGGGACTGGCACTCCTCTGGATGGAACACCCTCATCCTCAAGGATGCTGCAGGAGGCCAGTGACACTCAGGCTCTGCCTCCTGGCTTTTGCACACAGGAAAATGTAAACCTCCCTCCAGCTGGGACCCCAAACTGCGATTTAACCCAAAGAAGAATATGTATGCTTTGAACGAAATGCTGCAGCTCAGCTGTGTTGGGGAGTTTGTGCCATCCACCCCAGCGATCAAATGCATTTCCAGAGGGGGCCAGATGCTGTGGAATGAAACTGCCACCTGCAAGGGTAAGCATAGCCCTTTTACCACCCTGACCCAGGGTCCTGAGCCGGTGTGACCCTCTGTGACCTGTGACCTAGTCACGCACATGGCAGTGCAGGAATGGGAGAGCTGGATGCCCTGGCTTTCCCCCATGTCCCAGCAGGGACAATGCTCTTTTTGCCTCAGCACCTTGCTGTAGGCACCTGCTGTGCTCCTGGGGAGAGGAATCCTTCCCAGCCAGAATCTCCTGCCTCAGCATGGAGTAGGAATAGCTGAAGGGGTTCTGCTTGTTTGGCTGGAAAGCTTCTCTAGGGTTTGGGTTGTCTCTGGTGTGGGAGGCTGTTACTACAGCATGGCTCACCTGCGCATGAGGGAGACGAGAAAATGGGGGCTCAAACTTCCCATGCAGGGGATGACATCCAAGGGAGGCTTGTGAGTCCTGGAGATGGGGTGATGAGGAGCCTTGTGTGCTTGGAGAGTGCCTGGGCACATGACACACATGTGTGTCAGGGTGAATAGTCAGAGTCATGAGAGACCTGTCCCAAGTCTCCTCTCATAACCTCCCAAAAGTACTCCTCACCCAATTTTACCTCTGACAGAAACCTGCCACAGGCCTGCTTGGTGGGACCCCAGACTCCAGCTGGCACCAGCCCGTGACAATTACACAGAGAATGAAGAAGTGACTCTGAGCTGCAACAATGGTTTCCAGCCGTCCTTCACCCATGTCAAATGTGCAAACAGGGTTCAGCAATTGAATTATTCCATATCTCTAAAGGGAGGCACGTGGCTGGGGAGAAAGGCCACTGGTGTGTGGATTCAAGTTCAGGGAAACATAGTGTGCATTGGTAAGCAGGGTGTCAGGAGTGCTTCCTGCTGAGCTCTGTGGTCAATTTCTGCCCTGTTCATCCATCTCCAAGCTTCCATCATCTCTGTAGCCAGAGATGAAATTCTGATGCCATGTTGGGGCCGCTTGGATCTTAGGCCTTTGATACCTGAGACTATTCCCCTACTGAATTCTGACACATCCTTGTCCCTTACCTGCCTGGACAGGTGCCAGCCCCAGCTGGCACTCACCCACAAGGAAAGCCCCACCCCAACAAGCCTTGCTAAGGTGTCCCATCATAGCAGATGGATGTGTTACCTTCCCGCTCCTTTCAGGGGCTAGAGGGACTGCTGGGGATTGCTGAAGCCCCACCACATACCCTGCTTCTCCTTGAAACTTCCCAGCCCAACTAAGACCCACTTTCACCTCTGCCAGAAACATGCCAAAAACCGCACTGGGACTTCAGACTCGAGCTGGCACCAGACCAGGAGAGTTACAAGAAGAATGAAGAAGTGATGCTGAGCTGTCCCAAGGGTTTTCAGCCACCCTTCAACCATGTCAAATGTACAGGAAAAGCTCTGTCTGTTATCAATGGAAACCCTGTATACAGAGAAGCTTGGAATGGAAGGGACAGCAGAGGCAGTTGGATCAGCATTCAGCCCAAGTTCAGGGTACAGTGCCTTGGTAAGGAGGCATTCCTGACTGCCCTGCTCTGCCCTTCCTGAGCAGGGAAGGCAGCCTGGGGGCGCACAGGAAGCTTCTGGCTCTCTGCTGGCTGGGAAAATGGCAGGTGCTGCTGAAGGCAGCTCCTGAGTCTGCCCTGCACCTACCCTGGGGTTCCAGGGGTGCCCTGGTGGGGAGATGGCTGATGCCAGCGTTAGTCCCTGAGGGTCCTGGCAGGAGGGAGTTGTGGTACAAAGGTCCCAACCTTGATACCAAAGTAGCCAATTTGGCAGTAACTGACACTGCCCATGGCACAGGAGGTCAGAGACCATGCAGGGCTCCAGGCTGTGGTCACGGAGGGCTGGTCATGTGTGGGGGAGACAGGTCTCCCTAAGGGCTTCTGGCAAGAGTATGTGCTGAAAAGTCACCTACAGTGCTGTAGGTCTGACAGGTGTTTGTGGCACAGGTGACAAGTGGAAAGGCGTGGCTCCCTCCTCATGTGCTGGTCCCTCCTCCCTGTTGTATGCTGTCACTGCAGAGCCAACTTTGGGGCTCAAACTTTATACCTTCTCAGGAGGAATCAGGGTGTTGTGGTCCTGCCTGAGGGTCAGAGAGGGCACCAGAGTCTCTGGGCAGGCTTTGTGCGCAGTACAAACCCCTCATGGGTTCCCCTCAGTCCCTGACTCCAGCTCCTCCTGGCCCTTTCCAGGAGACCTGAGGAAAGAAGATTGCTGTCCTTCTTGTCCTCATCCTCTTGCCAAAAATTGATGTGGAAGGGCTGCTCTTTGGAGTGTCCTGGAGCTCATGTCTTGCCCTGACGAGCCAGGGAAGGGGATGCCCTGCTCTATTCCCTGGCATACTCTGTAGAGCCACACTAACCAGCTAACACCTTCCCATCTTGTTGGTGCAGAGAAATGCCAGAAGCCCCAGTGGGACCCCAGGATTATCTTTGACCGAGAACAGGAGACCTTCAACCCTAATGAGGTGGTGAAGATGAGGTGCCCTGAGGGGTACTGGCCTCCACCCATGGAGATCAAATGTGTGACATTGAAGCCAAGGGAAGGTTCAGTGATTCCTCGTAGTGGCTGGATGGTGAGGAATGGCACAGATATCTGGCACCTTATGAAGGAGAATTTGACCTGTGTGGGTAAGTGAGCACGTCAGACACTCTCCTAGTGCTCTGAGTCTGTCCTCCCCAGGCATGGAGAGCAATTCTGCATGTGTGGCACAGCGTCAGTGCCCTGTGCTCAGGGTGGTCAGGGCATGGCAGAGAAATCTAGAGAAAATTCTGGATGCATCCCAGGTTTATGACTGTGCTTTGGCAACTCTGGCATGTGTAGTCTGGGAGAAGGCAGAATGTCCTTGCCCACTCTGTGCTGAGGACAGGCGAGTGAAGGAATGGTGGAGTTCATGGAGTTTGATGTCAAGGCTTGGAGGGGAAGGGAGGGAGTGATCCTCTTGCAACGTTCCCTTCACAGATGTCCTCCAGGTTGTCCCTGAGACCCTGAAGGTTTCCAGCACCAGCATCAAACTGAACTGGACCTGCATGCTCCCTGACATGTGCCACTATATTCGGGCCAGGTGCCGGCTAGAGCAGCATTCCTCCTCAAACTGTAAAGCTGAGGAGGTGAAGGGAGAGGAGATACTACAAGGCCAGGAGGGAACTTTCACCTGCTCCCCTCTGCAGCCCTTCACTGTCTACAGTGTCACCATCTCCCTGCTGCCTAGCACAATCCTGTACACACGGCTTCTCAGGACAAAGGAAACGGGTATGTTTATATGAAATATCAGGATGACCTGAAGCTCAGTCGGAGCATCTGCTCCCTGCTGTGACGTTCCTGGCATCAGATCTTCTTGCAGCCTGTGGGGCTGGGGAAGGGACTGTGCAGAGTCCTATAGCAGGGAGTTCCCCCTCCACATCACACCATTGCTGCTGCAGAGGCAAAAGCAGTCTTTAGGGGGACAAATGATTGCTATCCATGCATGATCCTGTTCTCCTGTGCTTCCAGTGCCAGACAAACTGGAGGAGCTGTGGCTAGATCAGAGCACGGGGTCCCTCAGGTGGAAGGCGCTGCCCTCCTGCAAAGGGGAAATCATTGGATACCAGGTACCAGGAGTCCATGGAGTGCCCATGGCCCCCTCACTTTGTCTGGAGCTCTGTGCAGGGAGCCTGAGGAGAGGTGTGAGTCCTCCTTGGCCAGGACCCAGAGGCTGCACACTGCTGGTATTCCTGGTAGGACCAGGTCCCCTTTTGTGCCCAGCCAGCAGTAGCAGGCCCTCTCCACAGAGCTGCCCAGTGCAGAGGCAGGGTGTTGGTGCTACTGTCTAGCAAGTCCTTGTCCTTCCTCCAGCTGAACATCACCACCGTGAGAGCAGAGGATGGCAGCTTCCTCGAATTCAGCCAGGTGTTGGTGAACCAGTCTGTCTCTGGGTATGTGCCACCTCATCAGACAGCTGGCAGCAAATACCTGGTGACAGTGCAGGGCCTGACAGCAGCTGGGGCTGGGGCTGCATCACGGCTGGAATTCCTAACCTATGTCCAAGGTAATGGTTGTTTTGCCCTGTGTCTGGTTGGGGTGGCCTCTCAGGGGGTGGGTACTGAGTCCGAAGCAGCTTCCAGATCTGTGTGTGCTACCACCCTCTCCCAGCTCAGAGTGGGACAGGGAGTGTGGGCACCTGGCTCAGCAGTGGGCATGAAGCTGGGTGCGTCCTTCCTTGAGAGCTTTCATTGGTAGGTCTGGAGAGGAGCTGCACTGCTTCAGCCACTGTTCATGCCTTTGATACCAGACCTGCCCCCTCTACTCTTCCACTGAAGAAGGTGACACCCATCACCCTGCACTTGGGTGCACAGGTAGCTCAAGGTCAGAGAGTACTAGGACTGCTGAGGCTGGGTCTGTGTCCTTCTGTGTGCAGGATGGCTAGGCAGGCTGCCAGACCCTCCAGCTGGGGCCGTGGGACAAGGCCCTGTGCTCCAGAGCCTCCCTCTGCCCTGCCCAAGCAGATGTGCAGGCAGGGGAAGACTGTCTAGCTGCCTGTCCGTGCAGCAGCCAGGGCAGCATTTCTACACACGTTCAGACACACACCAGCAAGGCTGGGGCCTCTGCTGGTGCATGGCCCAGGCTGTGACAGCCACTCCTCTCTGTGTTAGTTGAAGGGCAGCCTCTGGGCCCTTGGCCTGGGTCAGCAGTCGTTGTGGTGGTGGTGGTGGTGCTGTTGATCCCCTTGTCTGCCGGAATTCTCTGGTTCGTGCTCTCCAGGTGAGTGGCAGGAGATTTGGAATCTGGGCTCTCTCTCAGGCTGTGCTGTGCTGTGGGGTGGGTGGGGATAGAGAGGGTTCCCCAGCTGCTCCCACCCTTCTCTGGGTGCAGAGGATGTGGCTAGCTGGTCCTAACACAAATTGGCCCTAGGGCTCCTGGCTGGGGCTCTATGTGACTTCCTTAGGGATGGGAGGGGGGGGCCATGTGTGCTGAGAGACCCTCTCCCGTTGTTGCTGTTGCAGCCACCACTGCTGTTCCCTGGTGTGTAGGTGGGCAATGCCTGCCAGGGCAGAGGGAGGGTGTGCAGAACCCTCCATGCCACTGCTGCTGGGTTCAGCAGAGTCTGACCCAGGTCAGCCTCTCCCTGACTCAGGACTTCCCTTTGCCTTCCCAGAAAAAAGAGGGCCTTGCCCAGCAAAACGGAGGAGGATCACTACACAGGTAGGATCCCCAGCACAGAGGGGACTGTAGGGCTGGAGCTGGGATGGGAGCAGGTGCATTTCAGCAAGGCCTGGTGGCATTCTGAGGTAGCTCCAGGCAGCCCAGCTGGCTTTGGCTGACCTGTCAGACCAACGTGTCCCACATCTACTCCCAGCTGAGACCCTGCTCAGTAGCCCCTTTCAGCAGATCCTTGCTGGGGTCTCCCTGAGGTGCCAGTGAGGGTTGAGAACTGCTCCCCCTTCTCACTCTCTCTTGGGTAGGCAGCAGCTATTCCTAGCCCTGCTGTCCTGATGGTGTGCATCCCAGGATGGTCTGCAGCCCCTGGTGATGCTGCCTGCCTGAGGCTGCCCTGCTCCATCTCCCATGGCCCTCCGATCCCTCAGGCTGTTTCTGTCCTCTTGTGATCCCCAGAGCTCCAGCCCTATGAGAATGTAGATGGGGATAATTACTGCGTGATCAAGACTTTTCTTGAGAAAGATGCAGGTAGGAAATGGATTGTCCTGCCTGTGACCCCACATGGCACAGAGAGAGTGGAGACTGCCAGCTGTGATGGTGTGTGTGAGCTCCTCTTGCTGCCAAGGGCATGCAGCAGCCTCTGCCCTGGGTTCTCTTGTTCTCACAAGATAAATGTGGCCAGGCTGGAGAGCCATTTCCCAAGCCCCTGCCTGTTCTGGAATCCTCAGGAGAGTCAGAGCAGTGAGGAAGAAGAGCAACTGGAGTGAACATCTGAGGCTCAATGGTGATGGCACTTCCCTTCTGGAGGCTTGGTCCTCCACCACCAGAAACAGGACAATGAATCATCTCATGGGTTATTGCTTCCCCCCAAGTTTTCTTCTTCATCAAGCTTCAGAATCCTCTGTCACAGCACAGGAGCAGCTCAAGGCATGGGATGACCTGCTTATGCCAACAAGGATATGTTCTGGTAGTTCTCTAGTGCTCTGACATAGCAATCTCACCAGCATCTTGGTGCCTGCAAATGTCCCCTGAGAATGGAGAGCTCACAACTCCTCTTCCCACCCTGTGTCCTTGTATCCCTTTAGACCCTGTCCTCTGCTTGAGTTTGGCCTAACTGTTCTGCCCTGGCCACTGTACTGCTGTGTCTGAAACAACCAATAAATCCTTCTGGTTTGCAGGGGCTGCCTGGCCCACAAAAGCACCCTTGCCATGGGTCATCTTTGTTTTGTGTGTGAAAGCCTTGACCCCATGAATCTTCATGGAAGAGCTTGGAGTAGGCTTTTCCAGCCCTTATCAGCTCCAAGGAAACACACCTGAGATGCTGCATGCTCCCAGTGCAATGTTTTGGGTGGCAGCTTTCCCTTCTCCCCATCCTACAGGTAACACATCTCTACTGTGCATAGCTGGACTTCTGTGTCCTCCTCTGTGGGTATTGGTGCCTGTCGCCCATCTTGTGAGGTGCAGTTGGCACTGTCCCTCTTGGGACATCAGCCTTTGGGATCTGCTGGCTCTTGGCTGGGGCTGCTGTCCCATCACCTCCAACAGCCACTGTCTCCCTGTGGGATGCCAGTGCCCAGTGCCCAGTGCAGCCTGGGATGCTGAAGTACAATCCAAAGGCTCTCCTTGGTGAGGGGTGCACTGCTGGCAAATGGAGCACACAACCTCTCTTTTCTCCAGCTCTCTGTGTTGCCTGAGGTGTTTCCATCTCCTTCTCCTGCCATTGGGCACACAGGCTCCCCTGAGTTCCCTGGACTCAGGTGTGACAAGCTGTTTCTGGTTGTGCTTTTTACAGCCCTGAACACAGAATTGTCCTGTTTTTTTACTTCAGTGTTATCTCTCTCCCCTGTCAAACCTGCCAATACCCAGTACAGCCTGGACACTGAGAAGCAGCCTGAAGGCTCCCCTTGTTGAGGACTACACTGCCAGAACTTAGAGCAATTGACCTCTCTATTCTCCAGCTTTTTTAGCCTGGCATGACTTGCATGTGCTGGTAAAGACATGTTTTGACAGTTCTTCAAATGAGGTATCTGCCCATCAGCTCAGTACCTGTAAAAGGCCCCTTGGACCAAAATATATCTTTCCTGTGAACTGCTGCTGGTGTGACGTGTGCCTCATGGAGCAGCTCTTTGTGGGTATTGGGAAGAGAGGAGAAGAGCAACTCAATGCTGTGTGGCTGCTGCTGGCTGAGAAAGGGAATGAGCAGGCTTGGGATAGGGGAGAACAGTTGCCACCTCCTTGGCTACCCTGCTTCCCAATTCATCCCCCCATAGCCAGTCATACCCTGGACTGTCAGCCTCATGACTCCACCTGCTCTGTCCGGACAGTCAGTCAAGGCTTGTGGTTTGGACGGGGCTACCTGCTGCCCCCCAGCTCCTCCCTAGTCACCTCACTGCCCTGGTGAGGTGCTGTTCCCTGTGGGTGCTGAGCTAACTGCGCCTTGTTGAGGGGAGCCATGAGTAGAGCACCCTTTGTCCTGGGCAGGAGTATCTCCTGTGCATGTGCCACAAGCAAAGCTGAGGGACAAGTATGGTCTCTGTGCCTCTGCAGCCCCCCATGTCTGATCACCCAGCCTTCTGGAATCTGAGACATCCCAAGTGGATGGGAGGTTCTGGAGGAAGAGAAAAGGAAGCGTGGCTACCGATGAGCAAGGGGCATGTTTTCTCAAGCACACAGCTGGCACTGCAGGGCGTCATGGTCTGCACACTTGGGGACAGAGGAGAGTGCTGCCAGGCTGAGAGGGAGCAGGAGGAGGAGGCAGCTGAGGATAGAGAAGAGGGGAAGGATGAGAGAGGATGTGGACTGAGTGTTTATTTCAGAAGAGCCACGGACTGTTTCAGGCATTGAAGTACTCCTTGCAGTTCGTGTCCCCATTCCTATCTGTGCTTCTGACCAGGTCTGTATGTGATTTCTCAAAGGTCCTCCATCTCCTGTGATCATTGAGGGGAAGTGACTCATCACCACTCTAAAACCCACACAGTGTCAGGAAGCACTTTGATATTACCTCAAAACCAGGCGTAACGCTTCTCGTTACTCCTGTCAACAATTCTTGAATGCCCTGGTAACTAGGAGGGTTTTGGGAGGAAACTCTGGGATCTTGGTGACAAGGTTCCTTCTGTTGAGTCCCAGAGCCTGGATGCTCCTGGGGTGAAAAGATATCAAAAGGCAGAAGTGCTGACAGTGATGGGAGGTTCCCTCTCCAAAGAGGAAACCTCCTTCATCTCACAAGGAGATGTGTCTGTTTCCTTCCTGTGATTGCAAGCCTTGCAGTCAGATACAGATGCCTGGGCTCAGAGGCACTGAGTGGCACTGAGATTTCAGTCCTCCTTGGGACTTCACGTTAGGATGGCCCTGCAGTCACTGGCTCTGAGGTTTCTCCTGGCCCTTACATCTCTACTGTCAGCACATTGCCAGGAAGACTTTTTCAACATCCAAATAGTGCCCCATGGAACAGGTAAGAAATGGTTCTTCCTCTTGGAAGTTTCTACTGTCTTTCCTCCTGTACATTGGATATTCATGTTCACTGCCTGCAACCCTGGGCTGGAGGCCAGACCGACCCCTGAGGGCTGTGCCAGCTGGGGTAGCCTCTGTCCGCCCCAGGAACAGGAGCTACAATGCAGTGTACACTGGGCTGCTGTGGGAGAGACAGGACTGGGCTGGATGTGTGGTGATGGGTCATGCCCTCCAGGAAACCAGCTTGCCAATCTTTCCCTGGAGAGAGTAGGCATGAATTGGGCATCAATTCACACACTGAGAATCAGGGGAAGGGTCTTCAGGGAGGTGTCACTTTCTGTACATATCCAATCCCCAAGTGTGCCTGCTGAGAGCAGTGCAAGAGGGAGCTTGCTGCTGCTTTGCCAGACAGATGGATCAAGGCAGGATCTGTGGCTGAGTGCCTGAGCATGGGGTGGGTCATGGCCGAGTGCCAGGGGACAAAGCTGCTGGTTGTGATGCTCAGCTGGGCATCTCTGGTCTTCTGCCATCAGGGCTGCTTGAGAGCAAAGCCTGAGCACAAGTAGCTTGTCATCAGCATTTCCCTTTGTGGCAAAGTTGGTCTGCACCTTGTGAGATCCCTTGTGCGCCCCTTTGGGAGAAGGGAGATTGTATCTTAAACCCCTTCAGGCCTCACAAAGCTTCTTACAGAGGCTTGAACAGGCATGGGCTCCTTCCAGAAGCCAGTGCTCTTCTCTGTAGGAATCATTGCCACAAAGCTTCACCCTGCAGCATTGGACAAACTGCTGGGAACAGCTACTCAGCTACTGCCTACTGGGCCTGGAGGGTGGTGAATTTGGTGAGAAGGTGATGAGAAGAAGGAAGGGTTGGGTCAGGAGAAAGGGGCAGGAGCATTGGTAAAGCAGATGGTACTGCTCACCCCCATGTCCTGCTGCTCAGCAGTGTGGGGCAGAAGGAGAGCAGCCAAGGCACTGAGTGAGTGAGAACAGGGAGCCCAGAAGTGTAACAGGGGCATGGCTGACCCCTGTGGGAGGGATGAAACATGGCTGAGGGGACATGCATGCCAGCAGAAGTAGTATTGCCATGGCCCAGAAGGGCCACCTGAGCTGGGCTGGGTGACAGGCTTGAATGAGAAGTGGGAGGGTGTTTCCTAGTGCAGAGGTTATTGTCCTTGGAATCCCCCTGCTGTGGGCTTTGGAGAAGGGAATGTGGTGCCTGTGAACACAAGTGTGAATGGGGCAGGTTCATGGATGAGTGATCTTTCACAATTTCCATGCATAAGGAAAGCCCCTTCCCAACAAGCCTTGACCTCAGGTCCCATCCCAGCAGATCCCACTCCCTTCACTGGCTGGAGGGGTTGCTGGGGATTTGTCTCCCACCACTCACCCATATCTCATCTCATCACTGCCAGGCAAATAACACCTTCTTTCACCTGTGCCAGAAATGTGCCACAGGCCCCTGTGGGACTCCAGACTCCAGCTGGCACCAGACCAGGAGAATTATAAGAAGAATGAAGAAGTGATGCTGAGCTGCCCTGAAGGTTTCCAGCCATCCTTCACCCATGTCAAATGTTCGAGCGAAGTCCAGTCCTTCAATCGTGGGAAACCTGTATACAGAGAAGTCTGGACTGGAAGGAACCCCAGAGGCGTCTGGGTCCGCATTCGGTCCAATGTGGAGTGCAGTGGTAAGGAATGGATCAGGAGCCCTCTTGGCTGCCTTGCTCTGCCCTTCCTGAGCAGGGAAAGCAGGGTGTGGGGCAAAGGAGATTTTGTGCTCTGTGCTGCCCAGGGAAATGGAAGGGTCAAAGTCAAGTCCAGCCACAGGTCACCACTGGGGGTGTTGGTGATAGGGGCCTCCCTGAGGGCTTCTGGCAAGAGCATGTGCACAAAGTAGAAAAGCATGGGAGAGGGATTTGTGGTGGAGTTTCTGGCAGGACATGGGATCACTGTTTGAGCAGGATCAGAGGGCTTTGCTGCCTGTGTCCTGGCTTTGCTGCCTGAGTACCACAACTTCCTCCATGTGGGCTGGGCCCTTCCAGGTTCTGCAGCATGGTGGGTGCAGGCTTAGCTCCCTCTTCTCACAGCTTAGGGCATTTGTGTTCCCTCAAGGGAGAACAGAGCTGCACCTGATGGACTGTAGAGATGCTGGGACAAACAGTTTTCTCTACAGTCAAACTGACACCTCAGTTTTGAATCAACGGGGAAAATTACTCGAGCAGTAGTAGTCCACTCATTTGCCCACATTCATTCCTGTCCAACTTCTCCTGCTCCCCTTTGAGAAAGCTGCAGTGACCACTTTCAGTCTTACTTTCCCTTTCACTGGGCTGGGTGATAAGCAAGGTTGTTTGACTGCAGCATCTTTGGCTGGCTGGGAGTGGAAGGGAATGGAGTGACATTCTGGCAATCTTTCCTTCACAGAAGTCCTCCAGGTTGACCCTAACACCTTTGAGATTTCCAGCACCAGCATCAAACTGAAGTGGACGTGCAGGTTCCCTGATGCCTGCCAGGGCATGAGGGCCATGTGCCGGCTGGCAGCGCCTTCCTCCACATCCTGTGAGGCTGAGGAGGTGAATGGAGAGCAGATGTTACATGGCCAGGAGGGAACATTCACCTGCTCCCCTTTGCAACCCTTCACTGAGTACAGTGTCACCATCGACTTGCCCCTCAACACAACCCTTTTCTCATGGTTGTTCCTGACAAAGGAAGCAGGTATGTGCACAGAAATATGAGAGACAAGGAACTGTCGAGAGCAGTGTCCCAGGTCAGCTCAGCCTGATCATTTGCTCTCTGCAGGGATGTGCCTGGGATCAGGGCTGCTTGGGTCCTGTGCAGCTCTGGGGAAGGGGCTGGGAAGGCCCTGAGCACGGCACGTCCTATTCTCATTGTCCCACTGCACACCACACTGTTGCGCTCCCCACTGCTGCAGCACATGCAGCTTTGCAGGGCTCAAACCCTTTGTAGAGAGTCCCTTTTGCAGCCTGTCCCATGGCCAGGAGCTGCCTGCACCTTTCCCTGGCCCCAGCCCCTGCTCACAGCCCTGTGTGTGATCCCATTGTCTGTGCTTCCAGCGCCGGACAAACCAGAGGAGCTGTGGCTGGATTGCGACAGGGGCTGTCTCAGGTGGAACTCGCTGCCCTCCTGCAAGGGGGAGATCATCGGATACCAGGTACCAGGGGCCTCACGTCACAGCCTGTGCAGGCACACTGGGAAGTGTACAAAAGGGACAGGTGGGATAAGCCACAGTTCCCAGCCAGTAAATATCTGGTTTTGATGAGCACAAGTACTTTCTGTTTCATTCTCAACATTCCTCATGCTGTGGAGATGCCCAGAGAGGTGTGAGTGCTCCATGTCCTCTTGGCTTACACCCTGGGTCTACTCTGCTTTGGGTTTGGAAGGCTTTTGGAGGCTGGTATGCAACACATGTTGATGTGTCTTCTGGGGTGGCATCCCAGGGTTTCCTGTGCCTCTTGCATACTTGTTTCTGGTTCCTGCCACAGAAAAACTTGTTGGTTGAGTAAGCCTCTGAAAATCCCTCGAAAATCCCCACCTCCAGAGAGCTGCACCATTTTGCTGAGTTTTCCTCAGTGCATGGCTAGAAGCATCTCCAGTGTCTCTGGATTTGGGACACATTCCAAAGCAAACCCCTCCTCTCTAGCAGTGGGAGGGGGTTTGTGTGCTGGTGACATTGTTCTTAGAATGCTCTAGGTCCTCTCTGAGGGCAGAGGTCTCCACGGAGCGACAGGGACTTTGCAAGCTGTTTCTTAGCTCTTTCCTGGAGAAACTGTCAGACAAATTCTTGACAGCATTGTGAACCTGTTCAGCTGGTTACATGCTCCCAGACACCAGTGTTCATTAAAAGAATCCTTTCGTTCCACTTTCAGTTATCTTCACTTTTGCATAAGTGCAGAATATATTTCTGTAAAGGCAGCAAGTGAGAATGGCCAGGGATCTCATGACAAATTCAGATGATGCATGGGCAAATGGAGACTCTTCCTCTGTATTATTTACGGAAACTTTAGTTGTTCTCCTTTTCTCTTAGAGAAAGCTTTCAGATGTCCAACTTTACACAAGAGAAAAGAGAAGCTCAGAGCTCCTCTTATGGAGGATGTCACCACAGTGCCTCTGGTGTTGCAATACACCGGGGGTGAGCTGTCCTCAGGCTCAGTACATGTATCTACAGCCCTGCAAACGAACAGCCCGCCGCTCTCCTTCACAGAGGCTCAGGCCTTTGCTCACAGAGGCTGCTGCTCACATATCCTGAGTGTTGACTCCAAATTCCTACTCTCCTCTTCTCTGTTTTGAGGTCCCCGGCATGGGGCTGAGGCTCCTGCCCGTTCCTCTCCGGAGCTTTCCCCAGCCGGGGCAGGCACAGGGAAGGGCAGGCTGGCAGGGACGCTCCAGCTGCGGGCACCTTCCCAGCGGGCAGCTGGGAGCTGCTACATTCCAGCTGTGTCTCCCGTCCGCAGCTGAACATCACAGCCAGGAATGCAGGGGACAGCAGCGTGCTGGAGACGGAGCGGCTGCGGCTCAATGGCTCCGTCACTGAGCACCGGCTGCCGGAGCACAGCCGCGGCAGCAGCTACGCCGTGAGGATCCGGGGGCTGACGGCTGCCGGAGCCGGGCCTGCGTTGACGAGGGAGTTTCACACCGGCAGCCCCGGTAAAGCTTTGCTGCGTCGCTGTCCCGGGAGCGTGGGCACACACGAGCCGCGCTCGGCAGCCTGCGTTGCCCGAGGCTGCCCCTGCTCCTCGCACAGCCCTGCCGATGCTCATTCCCGGCCCTTCCCCCCCAGACACGCCGCGCCCCCAGGGCATCAGCTGCCGCAGCGTCCGCGACATCGCCCCATCGCAAGGGACGGCCGTGCTTCCCCTGCGCCCCATCGCCCGTCCCTCTGAGGCGGCCAGGTGAGCGCAGCCCCTGCAGCTCGGCAGCCCCGGCGTGGCTGTCGCCAGCCCGGCGCTGGCCTGCAGACGCCTCCCTTCCACGGCGCCCCTGTCCCCGCGTCCCGCTGACTTTCGGCCCGCAGGGAGCACCAGCTGATCGTGGCCGCGACGCACAACGGCTCGGTGATCGAGAGCATCTGCTCGGGGCAGCCAGAGCTCTTCAATGCCAGCACGTACCTGGCCGCTCTCCTCAACCTCAGCGCCCCCACGGACTTCGTGCTGGGCGACGGGAGCCGCGGGCAGGGCCAGCACAACGCTGCCCTCCGCCCGGGCTGCGACTACACGGCGCTTCTGCTCCTCGCCCGCCTCTCGCCGCAGGTACCCATCGCGGGCACTGCTGCTCCCTGGGGATGCTGCCGGACGGGGTGGGCCCCTCGCTGCCTCTGGGCTCCTCGCTGCCTCTGGGCTGCCTGTGAGGGCACACTGCCCTGCCAAGCCTTGGCAGGATGGTGGCCCTGGGGTCCTGGGCTGTCACAGCCGGGGCACTCGGTGGCCCTGGGTGGGGACTTTTGCCTGCGGCTAGGGTAGCGCTGCAGGAGTGGGCTGAGCTGTCCATGCTGTCTCCTCCAACAGACAGAGAAGATCACCTGTGTCTGCTACAGCTTCTCTGTTGGTAAGTGTCTCCTTGCTCATGGTGCCCAAGCCTCTCTCCTCTATGTTCCCTTTTGCCAGCCTGGCAGCTTTCCTGGAAATGAGCTGGCCCATCACACGAGCTTTTAGGTCTCTCGTGGAGCAGAGCAAAATCCCCACACATGGGGTGATCCTCCCTCCCAGAAGAAACCTCCGCCAGGACGCAGGCCTCTACACTTGCACATACTCTGTGCCATTCCTGGGGCCATTGCCAGGAGGAGGCCAGGCTGTGGCACTCACCCCTGGCTCTGTGTTAATTGCAGGGCAGACTGCGAGCCAGTGGCATGGGATTGTGATTGGACTGGTTGTGCTGTTTGCAGTCTTCCTTGTGGCTGCAGTCATCTTGTGGTTTGTGCTCTCCAGGTGAGTAGGAAGGGGACATGTTCAGCAGGTACAAAGGGGACAAGTTCAGCAGGTACATACACAAGGTCAGTTTCTTACCAGGACTCACCTTTGCCTTTTCAGGAAAAGGAAGTATTTGCCCAACAAAACTAAGGAGGATAATTAAAAAGGTAAGAAAATGCAATTCTGCAGACAACCATCACAGGGGGTATTGTAGGTCTGTGGAGCAGTTGGGATGAGAGCAGCAATCTCCCAGGAGGATCCTGATTTGCCTTAGCTGGGGATGCTCAGGATGGCTCTGCCCACTGAGCCCCACATGGCAGCAGTGTCTAGTTCCAGGCAGTGCTCCCTGCCTGGAACAGGGACAGGGATGAGCAAAGATGGGTATCCCAAAGGCTCAGTTCTTTGAGGGACTCGTGTCTGTGTGATCCCTCCCAGGGATCTGCAGGGAGGGGTCTGAGGAGGATCAGGCTAAGGGGCTGCTGCTCTCAGCTCAGCACTGCCAGGCACCTCTGGGGCTCTGTGGTTGGGCACAGCTGGGATGAAAGGGTTGGGCTGTGGCAGGCACTGCTGTGTGCTCCAGCCCTTCTCTGACACTGGGTGCCCTTTTTCTCTACAGGAAAAGATGGCTAGGCTGGAGCTCAGTCACTTCAGCCCCAGCCAGAACCATGGAGACATCCAGAGCAGTGAGGACCTGGACAAAATGGGAAGGATAACCCCAGCCCAGTGCTGATAGCTGCCATGTCCCCTGGCTCTCCTGTGACTGTGACCAGCATGGGGGTCCCACGCAATTAATACAATTCAGCAGGGCAAGAGGAAAACAGAAGGCCAAGGAGGGTTGAGCTTTTTCATTCCTCAGCCCCTCTACCTCCCAGGTTTTGCTTACTGCTTTTTTAAGGCCTTTGAAGCTGGCTTTCTGTAATCCTTTTATTTCAGGCTTTGCTTTCATTTTTGCTTTCCTGGAAGCAGGACTTATGTGCCAGATTTCCCAGCCCCAGACTCACACAGGCTCAGGTTGATGGCATTCTCCTGCTGTCCTCTAAAGGACAGAAGGGTTCCCAACCCTTCTGCCCTCTCTTTTGATATTTAGCCAAACCCAGGACTTTGCTTGGCTTGGCTGGACTGCTTTGTGACTCTGCCTGTTCTGTCTGGACAATAAATAAAGGCTTATGGTTTGAAGGGGCTGCCTGTCCCACACAGCTCCTGCCTGGTCCCTTCATTGCCTGGTGGGGTCATATTCCCCTGCAGGGAGCTGACTGTGCCTTGTTGAAGGGAGCCATGAGCAGGGCAGCTGTGATCCCATATTCCCCCAGTGGTGGCTGACAGCTTTTCTGACCTCCTGAGCTGAGCTGGAGCACTCTAATGTGAGTTTGGAGCAGATGTGTGCTGAAAATCCATCAAGGGTGATGGCCTTCAACAGACATTTTGGCCAAGAGTGTATTCTGTGTTCATGCTGTGGTATCTCTGTGCTTTCAGCTCCCTTGTTGCCCTGTGCCAGGTAAAACCTGGAAGAAAAGTGAAAATCAGGGGTCACCACCACCATGGCCTTTATTGGTGAGACACAGAACAGAGAGCCATGGGTTCATTCCTGGTTCTGAAGCCTCCTGCCTTTGTTCACTGCAGCAAAGGCAGAGCCTGTCTCTGTGGTGCTGCTTGAACCATATCCAGGATATTCATGTTGAGCCACTATAACCTGGGATTGCCATGGTGCAGCCAGGCAGGCTGATGAGAGAGCCTCTGTGGAGCTAGTAGGGCAGCACTTGGAGCAGCACCAGGAAGATGCAGCCCCAGGAAAGGTTTATGTGGGGTTTGAAGGACCACTTAAGCCCTGCAGGACCGTGGGTTGTCCCACTCTTGGCTGTTATTCACTTTGGGCTTCATGCTTCTCCCAAAGTAGGACAGATATCCTGTGCTCCTGAGCACCATAGATCTTACAGCAGTTTGAGACTTCCCTGATCAAACACCATGTGGATGTTGGTGCTACCCCACGTTCCTTGGGGCTACCTGAGGTGACAAGGGAACATGGATGAGACAGCTGTTCTCTTCATCCTTGGCAAGGAAGGATAGGTGGAGTCCTGGTGCCTCTGCTCTGGTCTGCATACTCAGGCTGTGATTCCAGGTAAGTTCCTTCACAAATGCTGGGCAGAGAGTCAGGTTCCCATCTCAATGCCTGATCAAAATGTGGAGACAGTCCAGCCTGTGTTCTACAGCCACAGAGGACCCTTGGAGTAGTTTTTCAGGGGAGTGAAGCATTTTTGGGTCATAGACATCCCTTTTGTTTCTTCTTACTTCCACTGTTTCTGATGAAGGGCTATCCAGAGAAAGGCTGTGGTCATGCCCCTACTTGAAATTCCCGTAAGTTTCAAATGAATTCAAGTAACTGAGGGCTAGTTTATAGCAGAGCCCATACTGTTCCTGTGGGTAAAAGGATGTACATGAGACTGATGAAACAAACCTGCAGTGGCATGTCAGCATTGGTCTCCAACAGCTTCCTGACACAGAGCATGCCAGACACAGGTACAGTCCACCCTCCTCCTCCCAGCTGGAGTCCACTTTCCCCTGCTGAGGAACCCAGACATGTGCTCCAGGAGCTGGACTACACCAGCACTGCAGCCAGCTGCTTTTGGCAGGAGAGCCAACCTCTACAGCACAAATTGTTGAGCAGCCATGTGGGCCAGAAAGGGGCCACTCATCATACAGGATGCTTTGGTGCCCATTCAGTTCTGCAGAACCTGCCACTGAGGGAGTGGGTGTGTCCCAGCAGCAGCAGAAAATGGGGTTTTCAAAGATCTTGTCTGCACCTGGCGTCAGGGTGATCTGAGCACAGAGGGGCTAGGGCAGCTACTGGGGCTATCCAAGATAGGGCTGTTGTTTTGTGTTGCAGACAGGTAAAAGACATCATAAAAGAAAGGTCTTATAAAATATGGATTAGGCCCTGCTACTTTAGCTAAGTGCAGATAACTTTAAAGTTCTCATACAAAACAATCTTGGGTATGAAAAGTTCATTAGCACAACAATCTATTCTCAAGGAGAAAAATAAGTCCACCTGCATAAACATTAGATCTGTTCCATGAGAATCCACGATAGAAGAATGTAAACAACCTGAACCTTAGCATGTGCACATAAATCACCTTCTGATCAATAAATGAAGGAGTAAGAAAACAATCAACCAATGGGTGTTGCACATAAGGTCTGTGAAAACTGGATAAAATGAGTTATGCAAATAATGAATGGGCCTTTTCCCACATGAAGAAAATGGAGCATTGGCTGACTTATTTCAACAGTTTCGGTGTTGTCATCCCAGTTGGGTTTGAAATCAGCACCTACCACATCTTTAATGAACTGTCTCCGCCGCCTCTTCAGCATCCTCACAGCCTGGGATACATCCACCATCCCCTCGCTTTGGATCTGCTCACACAGGAAACTAGCAGCACAGAAGATGCCACTCCGGCTGGCTCCATCCCTGCGGAGGAGGGCAAGGGGACCTTCATTTGCTCTGGGATCAGGTGGCAGGGCTGAGCCTCAGAGGTGTCCCCCTAGACCCCCACACTCTCAGGATGATCTTGGCCACAGATCCCACACCCAACCAGCCTCCACAGGGAAGCCTTCCTCCCTTGACATAGCTGAATTCATATCCATACATCCACCCGAGGTGGAACTGTGACCATTTTCACTGTCACAGCCTGAGCTGTGTCCAGCTCTGTGCCATGACTGCTCCTCCAGGAGACATCACTCACCAGCAAGTGACAAGGATATGTCCATCTTGGCTCCGCCGATGGTGTGTCTCCACCTTCCCTAGCAAGCTGATGATGGTGTCAGGGTGTGGGGGAAGACGCTGCTGCATGGGCCAGTCTGTCAGTTGATGTAATTTGATTTCCACTGCAGATTTCTTGGGCTAGTGGGGAAGAAGGATGGTGGGCTGGGCAGAGCAGACACCTATTGGCTTCATGGATGGAAGGGAAGGGACAGTGCAGGCAGTCCTGGCTCAGCCATGCACAATGGATAAAGGGAGCAGCTCTACAATGCCACTGGACATGCCACTCCAGACTTTGCTCTTCTCCACCAAGTGCTCTGAGACTGGCAGATGGACAGAGCATAAGAGAATTCCTGAGCACCAGATGCAGCTCAGACACCAGACCTGAGCACCAGATGCAGCTCAGACACCAGTCCTATGTCCAGCTGCCTGCAATTGCTCTCCTTCCATGAGCTACCGAGATGCACACACTCCACCCACAGCGGCTGTCCTCTAGTTGGAAAGGCACACAAAAATGCCTCTGAGTGGTACCTCTGCCTGAAGCTTCACTTGGGATTTGCCTTTTCATTAAGGCAAAAGACTCTGCTTTGGCTAGTGTCCTGCCAGGTCCCTCCACCATCTCTAGCAGTGACTTTGACTGCAAATGAAAGCCTATTGACAGCTGGTCCTCCCCGCTCTTGCAAAGGTTCTTCTCAAAGGAATTTGCCATCTCTGAGCAAAGGGCTCACCTGCTGCCTGTTGCTGAGGACAAGTGTCCAGGTTGTGAAGCCAGCCCCAGGCTCTACTGAGATCAGCTGGACATGGAAACGGCCATAGTCATCTTCGCCCTGAGTGGGCCAGAACTGCACGTATGTCTGGGGAAGGGGGAGAGGAGCATGATCACACATGGCCCCCCCTGCACACAGGGCAGAGCTTGGCACCTCACATGGGTGGGCTCACACCAGCCCCTTGCCCGTAAGCCGCATACACATGGCTCTGCCAGACACTTGCTGGGCACCAACCCAATGCTGCAGCAAGATAAGAACACTCTATCAGAGAGGACACCTGGGTAGGGGTAAACAAAACCTGAGGGACGCTCACTTGAAGTGAGACCAAGGACAGCCCACTGCTGTGGTGCTGAGGTAGTGGGACTGTCCTCAGGATTCTCCCAGGTGGAGCCCCACAAGCTTGCAGTAGGTCCTGGTGCAAGCAAGGCTCTCCTGGCAAGACCCACACAGGGGTAAAGGCAGAGATCACGCTGCTCAGCCACACAGGGAGCCAGAAGAGGGGAGAGCTGTGCTTGGGCTGCTGACCTTGTCCAGTTCCTGGAGCTGATTCAGCACAACTACCGACGTGCAAGTGTAATCCCAGACCAGAGCCCAGAAATCCACCAGCGTGGTGGGGAAAGGCAGCTGGGTGATGATGATTCTCTCCTCCTCGGTATATGTCTGCAAAAGAGATGACGATGCATGTGGCGGGGGGGGGGGGGGGGGGGCGGAGGGGAGTCCCACAGTCCCCGAAAGCCCTTCCCAAAGCGGGAACGGCTCCTTATCACCCTGCTGAGATGGAGAAGACAGCCACCCCAGCCCTGCTCAGAGCAGCTCAGGTTTGCGCCCCGCTGCCTCCTCAGCTCATCACACCCGGGCTCAGCTCCCAGCAGGCTGTGGCCGGCACACGCCGCTGCGCTGCCTGCACAGGCAGGGTTCCGCAGATGGCGATCGCGGGGGCCATCTCCTGGCAGCAGGGCCAGCAGTCACGGCGCAGGAGCCCGAGGGCTGGGACACCTCAGCCCTGGGCGGGACGCTCTACCCTGGCCTTGGGCAGGGAGGCGCAGGAGGGTCCCTGCTGCCCTGAGCAGCTCCCGCCCTCGCGGCGGCCGGAGCCTTACGCTGGCAAACACGGCGTTGATGTAAGCTGGCGAGCCGTCTGCGTTCACCGAGGACATCAGGATGGGCCGGCAGGAATCCGCTGCAGAGGCAAGGAGCAGAGAGAGGGAAGTGATGGTTCATTCTCTCCCTACAGAGAGGCAGGGGACTTTCCCTGCAACAAGTACAGCCAACATAGCTCCCTGCAGCATGGGTTGGAGAGGACTGAATGCACAGGCACCACAACACCCATGGCTGTGACAGCTCAGGGCACCCTGATGTGGGATGTCCAAAACCCCGTGGTTGGGAACACGGCAGATCCACCGTCCTCATTGCTCCCTGATGTGCCTCATCTGAGCTTCTCCACTGGGAAAGTCTGGACCAAGGACATTTTTTTTCCCAGGTGTAACTCATGTACCTCCCACAGGCTCAGAAGGAGTCAGCCTAATCTGTATTTATTATCTACTAACCAGAAAACAATGACTGGACCCTTGAGCAGAACCTGTCAGTGTCATGTGCTGAGGAGGGAAGCATCAGGAAAGCGTTGTTCCCCCCTGCTGCTATCAGGCACTGGGTTTTAGAACAGGAGACTGACCAGCCCTGCCAGTGTTACCTGGCAGGATCCCTGGCTTGCGGTTCTTGGGTTGGTTTCTGGCTTTCTCTGCTTCTCTGCATGGCAGGAGCTGGAACAATTCAGAAAATCTCTGCAGGGCCTGTAGAGATGATTCATCCAAGTCAGTCCTGCCTATCAGCACCTCACCTTCTTGAGCCACTCCAGAGAAATGATCCTCCATTTCCATCCCACTGCTGGGGAGGGGAGTAGGGAGGTAGGGAGGGACTTGGCATCACAGATGAGCCCTCACAGCACCAGTGCATTGTCCTCTGGTGGTACCTTGAACTCCTTCTCTAGGACACTGGTGTGGCCTGAGGTCTCATCTTCTTGAAGGGAGTGGACAAGGGTGGCGATGGTCTCCACTGGGACTCCGGTGTTGCCGCAGAGCAAGCCTTCGAGAAGCGCCTCGTACAGGAAGCTGTACTGCTCCTGCATGGGGACACGGGTCAGCTGCATGGTCTGGAACCAGTCCAGGGGGAACCTGGAGCTCCAGATCACCACCTGTCATCAAACTGTGCCAGAAGTGAGACAGGTCCATCCTTCACCTTCCTGCTGTGGATCCCTGAGGCCAGACACTTTCTCATTGCAGGCAGCCCTGCTTTGGGACACAGCCAGGAACTCCAGCAACCCAGAAAAAATCATCTTCCTGAGGTTTAATGCCCCCTCTCAGGCCAGACCCCTGCTCTGGGGAAGGCAGCCCAGAAAACCTATGGGCTAGCTAGACCTTGTACAAGCACCTGGTTGGTCCAGCCCAACCTAGTTTTCTCCAAAGGAACCCAGCACTAAGCAGATCATGGGGGCACAGTCCCTAGGCCAGGACACAGCTGCCCAGGAGAGGCCAGGAGGGCAGACATCCTGAAAACCTGAGGGACAGGTGGACTCTCATTCATTATCCTTACCTACAAGACAGCCCTTCTGTATCAGGGTGACCAACGCATACAAATGCTGCAAATGCTGCTGATATTTTAGAGAGTCCCAAGGAAATGCAGATTCCAAATAGGTTTGGACACAGCATTGAAAAAAGATCCTTCAGTCTCCATCACCTGGTAGCCCTAGTCCCTGTGGCTAGATCATGAACAGCATGGCTAATGTGGCTTTGCATGCCCCATCCCTGGGAAAGGTGGTGTTGACAGCAAAGGGTTAAAAGCAGAATAATAACTTTTTGTTCAGAAGAAGCATAGTGGATTCTCTCAAATGGCTTTACAGCTGTGAATCCCAAGGTCTGGAAAATGACAGTGTGAAAAATCCTGTATATTGTGTATAAACACCCTACTGCTGTTCATCCTCTGTCTGCTTTGGGGAGAAAAATCTGTGTAGAGAGAACGTAGGTGTTTACAGAGGCCTGGAGGTCATTGTCATGGACATGGCTGAGCTCCCTGTTTTGGGAGAGATCAAAGACCAGAGATCATAAAAATACAGAGGAGATCATAGCCCAGCTGGTAAACTACGAATGCACAGGCCTTTGCTAAATAGGTGAAAAGAGCAGCCTCTTGTTCCCTCGGATGGACTGAGCCTGATGGCGCTGGTGTTCCCATTCATGTGTTACCTCCTGGGATCCTCCAGCTAGCTTTGGGATCCTCCAGCTAGTGAGGTAATGAAAGAAACTTACTCTTGGCATTTCAGCCATGGTTTTGTGGTTGTTCTTGCCACCTGCCTGTGTCGACTCCCACAGGTGGGAATTGGATCTGCAGCCGGAGGTGTGGAGGGAGCAAATACCTCTCCTCACCTTGGTCTGCACCATGCTGACCCGCTGCTCCCGCAGCTGCTGCACACAGTGAAACACATCCACTTTCCCCTCGGCCTTCCCCATCTTCAAGAGGAAGTCCAGGGCGATGAAGGTACCTGTGCGCCCGATCCCTGCACTGAGGACACAGAAAACAGTGGATCAGGGCTGCTCCTGCTGGCTATGCCCCAGCTCCCAAACACCCCCAGCCAGGTACCTGCAGTGCACCAACACGGGTCCAGCAGGTGCTTCCAACACCCTCTTGTTCACCACCTCCACCAAGCACAGGAGCTGGGACGGGTTTCTGGGCACCCCATGGTCTGGCCACAGCAGGTAGTGAAACTGCTCCACTGCTCTTGGGAGAGCACAGCCTGCCTGAAAAAAAGGGAGATATGGCTGGCAACAGGGAGCTGGAAGTGACCAGGAAACTTGTGTGAAGCATGCCAACAAGGAGGGAGCAGTGGAGAAAACCACCTCAGAGGGGTACCAGCACGGAGTGCTCCCTCCACCACCCACACCATGCTCCACTATAGCTCCTCAGACAGTAAAGGGCAGATTCATCCATCACACAGCCACACAGTTAATTTTATTCTCTGCTTCGCCGTGCTGTGAACAGTGAACGAAAAGCAGGAAAAACAGCTTTTGCCCTAGAGGAAAATAATAAAAATCACAGTTTAGGTATTTCCAGAGTCATCAAAAAGCCCTGGCTTGCCCAGAAAAATATACCCTACGGCTGTTCCTACACTAAAGTGAATTTAGTCATTTGTTAGCAGCTCATTGTGATTTTCCCTAAACATCACATTCACTTGGCATGAACTAATGCTACATCTTACCATCAGGTGCGCTTGGAGCTTTACGTTTCAGATACATATTGCTCTGGGCAAGACAAGAAAGGACAGGAATATGTATAACTGCAATTTCTTTATACTTATATCTGTTTTCCCTCCTCTTTCAGTTTCTGCCCTTTATCTGAGGTGTAACTTCAGCAGGAGCACACATCTTGGGAAATGACCTTATGTAGGTTATCTTAAACCATAAACTACCTGTCCAGGTTTAGGACTACAAGTGACCAAACAGCTTCAGTGTGGACATTCTGCAGATTGATTCAGGTGACAGGCAGGCACCTGTCCCATCATCCTGTGTCACAGTGTGGGTAAAAACACACCACTACAATCCTGGATGTGCAGAGATTTCATTTTTTACCCTTTAGCTGCTTTTATACCCTTTATAATCCCCTCACCCAAGCCCTCAAGAATCTACAATATTCCCATGTGTGACATCAGTCCAGACTTATCTGGGGTGATCACTGGAGCTGACTGACTGCATTTGCCTGGCACAGAAACCTGGGACTGATGCCCTGGCATGGATTCCATTTATAGCAATGTGCTAACACCAGACCTTCTTGTGCTGGAGACCAGGCAGGGGTCCCCACAGGGTCCATGTCTGACAGTTCCCACTAGCTGCTGGAACCCAAACACATCCTGCATTCCCACCTCAACTCCACACCAGGCTTACCTTCTGCAGGCAGAAGATGCGTTTGACAAGGCCTGTGGTGGTCCAGGTGTTGTTGAGTGTCACGGTGAAGTCACCATAGACCTGCTCCTGCTCTGGCCAATACTGCTCACACTTGATCTGTCAACAGCAGTGAGACCTCTGGGCACAGGCAAACTCACCAGGAGAGCTCTGCAGGGGTTCAGGGCTGCTCCCTGCCTCCACTGACAGCTGCACTGGGACCACAGCAGGTGTGGAAGCCTGGGCTCCGGCAATGCCAAAGCTGAGCATGGGCTGAGAGGTTTTCTCTACCTTGTTCTGCTCCATCAAGCCTGTCAGCATCACAATGACTGAAGTCTTCTCCTGCCAGACCATGTGCCAGAAATCCACCACTGTCCCAGCCAAGGGGCCTTGGGAAGGAAAATGAGAGCCCTATGCCTGTGTCCAAGCCATGGGGGTGTGTTCTCAGGCACAACTGGAACATTCCCAGGCCTTCCTCTGCCCAGACACAGAGGCACAACCAGGGGACATCAGTGCCTGACAGGGGTGCTGGCCACATCGGCTTCATCACCAGGAGAAGGGAGAGAAGATGAGCCCAGGACACGTCAGGGATTCACTGCTGCTTCAGGGGCTCCTGCATGCGGACCCTTGAGATGACTGTGAGATGCTCCCACATTTAGGGCCCTATTTTCCAAAGCACATTTCTGCAGCTCTGCAGGGAGCTGTGACCTCCTCATGGCATGCTGCAGAGAGCAGACAAACCCATCCAGGCTTTGCACTCTTGGGAGGAGAGTGCATTTGAGTGCACTGAGTGCAGACATGCCAGGCATTTGCAGGATTCTCTCTGTCATGCCAGCTGCCAAAGGGAACAAACTAGGCTTGTGAGTGGAAGGACTATGTCCTATACTGGGCAGTGCAGACATCAGCTCCAGCTGCTGCTAAGCTACTATTGAGACCTTCCATGCCCTGCAGCAGCTGTAACAACTGTTCAGGACAGAGACCCTGGAGATACAGGACTTGGAGTGAGCCATTCACAGCTCCTTATCTATACAGGCTACTATCCCAGTTCCCCACTTCCCAGACTGGTCAGGGCAGTGAATGGCATCTCCTGAGGATAAGGTTTGGGAGCACCTACCTTGAGCTGCAATGAAGAAGTGTGGACTTCGGTAGGTCTGCAGGGGAGAGATTCAAACAGCTCTAACCACATGAGTTAAATGTTTAACAGGGAATGAAATAAAGGATCCATCCCCCAGGCACCAAAGCCCAGAACTCTCAGCACAGTGTGTCCCACAGCACCTCTCCTGGCCAGCACAGACAGTGGGTACCCAGGGGCTGCACCTCGGATCCTGTCCCCTCACATGGGTCCCTTTTTGTTAGAGATGAAAACTGGACACCAATCCAGAATACCCCAGGCAGCTCAGAGAGGATTCAGGGGAAATTATATCCCAAGACCTGCCAGCTTAGGGACAAGAAGTGCCAGACCTCAGGGACCCCCAGGTGAGCGGGACTGTCCTCACCCTGCATAGCCAGGCACCTTTCCTACCCTTCCCAGGGTAACAATTCCTCACTACCTACATCCACATAGCTGGCATTGATGTAGCCATTCCCAGAGTCAGAGGGCTGCAGCACCACACGGCAGTGATCATCTGAAAGAGAGGGGAGGTGACAAAGAGAACGATTAAGGGGGAAGGGGTAATTTATTATAGTCTGTGATTGTCTGTTGTCTCCTCAGAGGCACTCCAGGCCTCAGGACATGTTCAGGGTTAAAGAACAGCTGATGAGACAAAGGGTGACATGGCACAGCAGGAAGTGCAATGGAGTTTTAGGGAAGATTATAAAATAGCCAAATGTACACACCATGTGGTGCCCAGAGGACCTTTAAAGTTTGAAAGAAATTGGGTCACTCCTTCCACTTTCCCCCAGATACCTGCCTCTGGATTGGACATGGCAGTGTTCAGCAATTACTAGCATCAGGAACAGGAATACGATGTTAGATTAAGTTTGCAGGAGGATTTGAAGAGAAGAACAAGGATGATCCAATAGGATATAAAAGAGTGGGGCCAGAAATCCCTCTGGGTTTCAGTGGCCATGGAGGATGAGGTGAGTAGCTCAGTATTTCTGAAGTGCTGGAGGGGCACCTACACCAGCCCAGCATCCTGTGGTACCCCAGCCAGCTCCAAGAGCCTGAGCCAAGCCCTGGGGAGCTCTGCTTACATGGGATGATGCTCTTGTAGCGGTTCTTGTTTTGATTACATAGCTCCTTCCCAGCATTGCAAGGGTGCAACAAGGTGGAGGACAATTGCTGCAGAGGAAGAAAACAAGCCCACTCAGCAATGGAATGTGTTCTGGGGCTGACCAAAGCCAACTGCATCACACACCCAGGGAAGGGCTAAGGGGTGCAGCCAGGTGGGAAAGCAAAGCTAAACCAGACCTCATATTCTCTAAGAAGCCCAGCACCATGTCTGTTGACTGATTCATCATCTGTCTGCTCTGCCTCTATTTCTTCCCTCTTAAACATCTTCAGAGCCTCCAGCAGTTCTTCCACTGGGATCTGTGTGTTTTGCTTGCATACATCTGCAGAGACCACAAGGACAGGATTTCAGCATCCAACTGGTACTAAACTGGCCAGCCCTGGAACTCTGCAGCTGGGACTGAGATGGCATTGCAGCAGCCAGGACTTCTCCAAACCTTAGACTGTCCCTCCCCACACAGGTCCCTTTTCCTGGGAGGAGTCTCTTTCCCTGAGCCAGCTAGCTCTGATCACCTTATTCCTGCAAGGAACTTGTGGAACCTGCAATCATCCTGCCTGTGCTTTTAACAGACAGCCTGTCCAGACAAAGGACACAAGGTCCTTGCTCATACTTCACCTTTTTGACATCCTCTCAGGGGTATAGTGCTGTTGTTCTCCGAGACTTTTGAACTGTTGTGCTTTAGCCTGCAAAACAGCAAGTCATGTACACAGACTAGCAGAACAGAGAGACAGAGGAGAAGCTGTTGCCCATCTAATCATCCTGCCTCATCTCAGGCTCCACTTGGACACTCCCTGCCACTGCAAGCTGCTGAAAGCCTCACAGAGGGCAGGAAAGGTGAGGCACATACTGACCTGAAGATCACAAAAAGCAGCAAAATTCCCAGTGCCAGGAATGCAACAGTCAGTGCTAATGCCATAACCACCGGTTTCCTGTCCAGCAGAGATGATGGCTCCTGCCCTGCAAGAAGCACAGCCCAGGCTCAGGCTCCTGCACAGCCTAAACCAAGCACTGGAACATCCTACAGGGACACAGAGAAAAGCAATTTCCTTTGTCTTCCACTCCAGGCTTTGCATTAGAGAAAAGCTAAGTTGGGGCAAATGAAGCAGGTGATGGCTTGATGTGATACTTTGCATTGTGGACCTGAAGGCCTCAGGCACTGCTAAAGTCTCATGAGGTATCTGTGTGTAGGGGTTGCACATACACCGGGGGACTACTGGGAATAGAACTAAATATGTGGTGATGGCAGGGATGATGTGCAATGTCCAGCAGCCACTGGGCCCACGTCTACCCAGCTGTTCTGAGGATGTCCAAAGCCCCTCTACCATAGATAGCCTCAAGATGCAGAGAACATCTGTGAAGACCAGAGAACGGCAGTACCCCAATACATCTACCCTGGGCCAGCTCATTTCCAGGAAAGCTGCCAGGCTGGCAAAAGGGAACATAGAGGAGAGAGGCTTGGGCACCATGAGCAAGGAGACACTTACCAACAGAGAAGCTGTAGCAGACACAGGTGATCTTCTCTGTCTGTTGGAGGAGACAGCATGGACAGCTCAGCCCACTCCTGCAGCGCTACCCTAGCCGCAGGCAAAAGTCCCCACCCAGGGCCACCGAGTGCCCCGGCTGTGACAGCCCAGGACCCCAGGGCCACCATCCTGCCAAGGCTTGGCAGGGCAGTGTGCCCTCACAGGCAGCCCAGAGGCAGCGAGGAGCCCAGAGGCAGCGAGGGGCCCACCCCGTCCGGCAGCATCCCCAGGGAGCAGCAGTGCCCGCGATGGGTACCTGCGGCGAGAGGCGGGCGAGGAGCAGAAGCGCCGTGTAGTCGCAGCCCGGGCGGAGGGCAGCGTTGTGCTGGCCCTGCCCGCGGCTCCCGTCGCCCAGCACGAAGTCCGTGGGGGCGCTGAGGTTGAGGAGAGCGGCCAGGTACGTGCTGGCATTGAAGAGCTCTGGCTGCCCCGAGCAGATGCTCTCGATCACCGAGCCGTTGTGCGTCGCGGCCACGATCAGCTGGTGCTCCCTGCGGGCCGAAAGTCAGCGGGACGCGGGGACAGGGGCGCCGTGGAAGGGAGGCGTCTGCAGGCCAGCGCCGGGCTGGCGACAGCCACGCCGGGGCTGCCGAGCTGCAGGGGCTGCGCTCACCTGGCCGCCTCAGAGGGACGGGCGATGGGGCGCAGGGGAAGCACGGCCGTCCCTTGCGATGGGGCGATGTCGCGGACGCTGCGGCAGCTGATGCCCTGGGGGCGCGGCGTGTCTGGGGGGGAAGGGCCGGGAATGAGCATCGGCAGGGCTGTGCGAGGAGCAGGGGCAGCCTCGGGCAACGCAGGCTGCCGAGCGCGGCTCGTGTGTGCCCACGCTCCCGGGACAGCGACGCAGCAAAGCTTTACCGGGGCTGCCGGTGTGAAACTCCCTCGTCAACGCAGGCCCGGCTCCGGCAGCCGTCAGCCCCCGGATCCTCACGGCGTAGCTGCTGCCGCGGCTGTGCTCCGGCAGCCGGTGCTCAGTGACGGAGCCATTGAGCCGCAGCCGCTCCGTCTCCAGCACGCTGCTGTCCCCTGCATTCCTGGCTGTGATGTTCAGCTGCGGACGGGAGACACAGCTGGAATGTAGCAGCTCCCAGCTGCCCGCTGGGAAGGTGCCCGCAGCTGGAGCGTCCCTGCCAGCCTGCCCTTCCCTGTGCCTGCCCCGGCTGGGGAAAGCTCCGGAGAGGAACGGGCAGGAGCCTCAGCCCCATGCCGGGGACCTCAAAACAGAGAAGAGGAGAGTAGGAATTTGGAGTCAACACTCAGGATATGTGAGCAGCAGCCTCTGTGAGCAAAGGCCTGAGCCTCTGTGAAGGAGAGCGGCGGGCTGTTCGTTTGCAGGGCTGTAGATACATGTACTGAGCCTGAGGACAGCTCACCCCCGGTGTATTGCAACACCAGAGGCACTGTGGTGACATCCTCCATAAGAGGAGCCCTGAGCTTCTCTTTCCTCCTGCAAGTCATCATGGCTGTCCCTTTTGTACACTTCCCAGTGTGCCTGCACAGGCTGTGACGTGAGGCCCCTGGTACCTGGTATCCGATGATCTCCCCCTTGCAGGAGGGCAGCGAGTTCCACCTGAGACAGCCCCTGTCGCAATCCAGCCACAGCTCCTCTGGTTTGTCCGGCGCTGGAAGCACAGACAATGGGATCACACACAGGGCTGTGAGCAGGGGCTGGGGCCAGGGAAAGGTGCAGGCAGCTCCTGGCCATGGGACAGGCTGCAAAAGGGACTCTCTACAAAGGGTTTGAGCCCTGCAAAGCTGCATGTGCTGCAGCAGTGGGGAGCGCAACAGTGTGGTGTGCAGTGGGACAATGAGAATAGGACGTGCCGTGCTCAGGGCCTTCCCAGCCCCTTCCCCAGAGCTGCACAGGACCCAAGCAGCCCTGATCCCAGGCACATCCCTGCAGAGAGCAAATGATCAGGCTGAGCTGACCTGGGACACTGCTCTCGACAGTTCCTTGTCTCTCATATTTCTGTGCACATACCTGCTTCCTTTGTCAGGAACAACCATGAGAAAAGGGTTGTGTTGAGGGGCAAGTCGATGGTGACACTGTACTCAGTGAAGGGTTGCAAAGGGGAGCAGGTGAATGTTCCCTCCTGGCCATGTAACATCTGCTCTCCATTCACCTCCTCAGCCTCACAGGATGTGGAGGAAGGCGCTGCCAGCCGGCACATGGCCCTCATGCCCTGGCAGGCATCAGGGAACCTGCACGTCCACTTCAGTTTGATGCTGGTGCTGGAAATCTCAAAGGTGTTAGGGTCAACCTGGAGGACTTCTGTGAAGGAAAGATTGCCAGAATGTCACTCCATTCCCTTCCACTCCCAGCCAGCCAAAGATGCTGCAGTCAAACAACCTTGCTTATCACCCAGCCCAGTGAAAGGGAAAGTGAGACTGAAAGTGGTCATTGCAGCTTTCTCAAAGGGGAGCAGGAGGACTTTGGGGTCATGGTACACTAGGAAGCTGGATGTGAACCATTAGGTGAATTTCTCCAGTGACACAGCTCCACCGGTTCAGTCAAACATCAGGACATTTTGGGGAGAACAGAGGGAAGCCAGGAGAGTGTGTCCCCAGATGGGCTACATCAAAGCTCTCAGGGAGCAGCAAAGGGATCCTGCCTCCCTCAAACCCTCTGAGTGTGTGGCTGCAGTCATCCCTTGGTGCCATGGAAATACACAACAGAAGACATTTCCTCCTGGCCTAGAAGCAGGAGATGCTTGTGGAGTCCCTACAGCCCCTTGACATAATACCTGGCTGGCCCTGGCAGGATAAATTACAGTCACTTGCCTTGCCTGGGAGACAGGACCTCCCAATGGTGCTCTGTACAATGGTTTGCCTTGGATCCCCCCGGCCCTTTGGTTTCCCCCTTTCCTTTGTGTCTCCATTGGTTGAGGGACCCCTGATGACAGGTCCCGTTTTCCCTATAGGACACTGTCCTTACCTGCCCTTTGCACCGCCCCTGTGCCCCAAGGTCATTGGCTGTTGGAGTTCATACTTAAGCCAAGAACCAGCACATGCCCTCCCTCTCTGCACTGGATTCCCCTTCAGCATCTGGAAATAAACCTGGCTGGAACTGATGTAGGCAAAGAGCCTTCTGCTTCTCCTTGCTGAGCTAGCCAACGTGGCACGTGTGGATGTGTGAGCTTGACTGCTTTGCCTGAGTTTCCCCAAGCAGCTTCTCCACCGGATTAGCTGACTGGGGTTAAGGCATCAGCTCCACTCCTAAAAAGCATGCTGCTATATATGCTTCCACAGCCACCACCCTCACAGTGCTGGGCCTGAGAAAAACCCTGACCTTCCCATGTTGTCCCCCTTCAGAGATGTTCTCAGGAACCCCCCTGCAAAAGATTACCCTGCTCCTGATCCTTTCCTTACCAATGCACTCCACACTGGACTGAATGGGGACCCAGACACCTCGGGAGTTTCTTCCCCACCAAAATTCTTTGTACGGACGTGTCTCATTATCATTATACTGGAATTCACTCTGACATTTGATTTCAGTGAAGGATGGCTGGAAACCTTCAGGGCAGCTCAGCTTCACTTTCTCGTCCTTCTCATAGTTCTCCTTGTCTGGTGCCAGTTGGAGTCTGGAGTCCCGTGGGGGCCTTTGGCACCCTTCCATCAGAGGTGAAAGAGGGTGTTAGATGGGCTGGGAGGTGATGAGATGATGAAGTGGGTATGGGTGAGTGGTGGGAGACAAATCCCCAGCAACACCTCCAGCCTCTGAAGGGAAGGAAGGTGACACATTCATCTGCTGGGATGTGACCTGAGGGCAAGCCTTGTTGGGAGGGTCTTTCCATGTGCTTGTAGTGTGAAGGCTCACTCATCCACCCCTATCCACCCACTTCTGTCTGTGGACACCCCTATCCACCCCCCACAGCCCAAAGCAAGGATGTTCCTGGCTTATCTCTCCTGAGCACTGCCATGTACTGCCATGCCCCCCCACTGAGCATATCTCTGTCTCTGCCTGGGACACATCTGAATCCCCATCCCCCGATGGATGGCATTGCTTCTCCCCCAGGTCCTTCCCATACAGCCTCCTGTTCCAGTGCCAAGGGTGGAGCCAGCCCTGCACCATCAGGGCTCCCTTCATTCCCTTCTGCTCCAGCTTCTTGAGATGTCCCCCAGGTCCCTTATCCATGGGCCAGCAGGGGAAGAAGCATTCCAGGGTGGCACCTTGAGGCACAGCAAGGATAATGGAACCTCCATGGGCATGTGGGTGGCAGCCTTGGATCTTGCCAGCCTTGGATCCTGCCAGCCTTGGATCCTGTCAGCCTTGGATCCTGTCTGGGCACCCGGCTGGGAGCCCCAGACTTGGCCTGCTCAGGAACCACTGCAGGAGATTTCAGCTTGCCCAGCTGGTTCTACCTAGTCTGTTGTCTTCTGGCTGGGTTGTGCTTTTCAGCAGTTTGCATAGGTAACACAGCCTCAAGGAGGGTGGAGGTAGAGGGGAGAGCTGCTGCAGCCTCACTTACCCATACACAAGACAGGCCTCTCAATGTGCGTCCAGGCACCTGTGCTGTTCCTGCCCCACCAGGCATCCACATAGACCAGTTTTCCAGAATGCACTTCACAAAATTTCTTTGTACATTTGACCTTGGAGAAGGAAGGCTCAAGACCTTTGGGACAGGTCAGTGTCAGTTCTCCATTCTGTAGGTATTCAGTTTCGTTCTCTGAAAACTGAAGTCTTGCATCCCACTGAGGTTTTGGGCATTTTGCTGTCAGGGATAAAGTGTGAGAGTCCTTCTCAGTGAGGGAATGCTCAGGTAAGCTTTTACTTGGAAAACTAAGGCTTTTCCATGATGTACTGTGGTTAATGTCAGCATTCAACACCCTGAGGAAACCCAAGGGCCCTCAAGAGCAGAAAAAGAGCATGTGCCTGGGCAAGGAGGAGGTAGAGGACACTGGGAGAGAGGTGAACAGAGGGGAAGGATCTGTCTCCCTCCAACTTCCCTAGGACATACAACTCAGTTATAGATTGGGAGGAGATTCAGGAGCAGAGAAAATCTGTCCCAAATTGAAGGCTTCTAACCCTCTCCATCTTGGAGACTGCTCCCAACTCAGACCTGACTCTGAGCTGTGCCCAAGGTGTCTCAGAGTTACAGCAGGATGTCCAGATCCTCTCCATAGCGAGAAGCGCATGCAGCAAGGGAGACCTACTGGTTCCCAACTTACCATTGTGGCAGGTCAGGTTCTCTGCCAACATGTGCCATGTTCCCCCAATGTCCAACATCTCCCAAGTATCCATCCCATCTGGAGAAGTCCTATTTACACATCTGATCTTAACAAGGGGAGAAGTCTCATTCATAAAGCAGCTCAGTGTCACCTCTTCACCAACCCTGTAAAATGTCTGGTTTGGGCTAAACTGGAGCTGCGAGTCCCACTGAGGCTGCTGGCATCCCTCTGCACAGAGGAGAGGAGAAGAAGCACATGTAAGCAGGATGGGAAGAGGTCTGCTGGGATATCTCTTGCTCCGATTTTGACAGGGCCCTCTCCTTTGGTTACCACATTCAAATCCTGATCCCTCTCTTGCAGCCTAGAACAGAGTTATTGGTGGCAGCAGACCACCCCAAGAGCAGTCCCATCCATGCCTACTACAGTCTTGCAGGCTTCCCAGTTTATCTTTTTTGGATAAAGCTGGGCAGTGACTGAATTCCTCCCCAGACTTCACATAGAGTTCCATTCCCTCCCACCACATTGGCCATATGCCCAGTCATTGTTTGAAGGCACAGGGCTTACAGTAGCCCCTCTGTGCAGAGACCCTTATCCTGCATTTGAACCCCTCCCAGGAGCACAGACCCCAGCAGGTGCCTACATCAAGGTGCTGAGGCAAAAAGAGCATTGTCCCTGCTGGGACATGGGGGAAAGCCAGGGCATCCAGCTCTCCCATTCCTGCACTGCCATGTGCGTGACTAGGTCACAGGTCACAGAGGGTCACACCGGCTCAGGACCCTGGGTCAGGGTGGTAAAAGGGCTGTGCTTACCCTTGCAGGTGGCAGTCTCATTCCACAGCATCTGGCCCCCTCTGGAAATGCATTTGATCGCTGGGGTGGATGGCACAAACTCTCCAACACAGCTGAGCTGCACCACTTTTTTCAAAGCATACATGTTCTGCTTTGGGTTAAACTGCAGTTTGGGGTCCCAGCTGGAGGGATGTTTACATTTTCCTGTGTGCAAAAGCCAGGAGGCAGAGCTTGAGTGTCACTGGCCTCCTGCAGCATCCTTGAGGATGAGGGTGTTCCATCCAGAGGAGTGCCAGTCCCCTTCTCTTCAGAGGGGTGGCAGAGATGGCTCCTCCCCGGCTGAGCCCCATCCCCCAGATGTTTTATCCCTCCTCACACCCGCAGGGGCAGTGCAGGAGGGTTATCCACAGGCCCTCCTGCCCACCTGCTGCTGCAGAGACACCCCAGCCAGAGGGATCCAGCAGCCTGGGCGATGCTGCTCTCTCCCACAAATACAGGGGCTGTGGGAGTGCACCAGACTCTCTGCTGGCACAACTCATTGGCATTCCTGTCATTCTGCTGGACACAATCTGTTCACACCCACATGCAGACTTGTTAACAGCAAAATCCAACTCAAGTTACCACTTTGCTTTTGGTCTGGATGTCACACTTGTTATTTCCTCTTTTCCATCTCTCTCACAAAATATCAGCTGGCTCCTAGGAGCAGCTACCTCCCATCCTATAATCCCTCCCATCCTCACCAAGATGAGTGACACCCCCTCATCTGAGTTGGCAGAAGGGGCTTGACAGGACATGTAGGTATTTTAACCAGCCGCACACTTGGTTGTGTCTTGCAACATGCAGATTGGGCAACTGATTGAAGTAAATCTTCATATTAATTTTCATTAAATTCTATACAGCAGTGCTGCTGACTCTCTGCATGGCCCTAATTTGGGTCTCTACCCTTTGATCAGATCCCACTTTTCACATAAGAATTGTAACTCTCTATGAGTGTTCCTCCACCATACAAATTTAGCTGTAGCCACCCAAACTTTGTCCAAAGTTACCAAAGTGCAGCCAGGCAGACACAGAGAGTTTGCACTACTTCCTACAACACCCAAGTGGCATCAGGACTCCCCAGGAAACCAGGAGTGCTCTGCATACCTCATGTAGTAGCGGACCACAACAGCTGTACCACCCCAGACAGAATGAAACCCCTTACAAATAGGTGGAAAAAAAATACCCCCAGACTGGCAACTGAGTAATAAGCATTTCAGGCAGGTGAGAGCCACTCATGAAAGCATTTCCCATGTTTCAATTTGCATTTCAGGGCCTCGAATTGTGCCCGTATGAAGATTATTCATTGACGGGTATTCTTTGATCCTAGAGTCACCACAGAACAATAGTTGCTTGACAAGAGTCATGTGGGGCCTGGCCTAAAGCAAGAAGCAGTTTGAGGGGATGGAAAGTCTCCAGTGGAGGCAGCCTTAGGAGCTGAGAGGACTGTGAGTGCTCACAAGCATGGCTGACCTTTCCCACATTGCCCCACTGTTGACTTCCGTGCAAGGAGGCCTCACTATTTTTCCTTTTGTAACTGTTCCACATCTCCTGGTAGCTGTGAGAGCTCCCACAGTACTCAAAACCCATTGGCAGCACCACACATGGCAAACGGCTGGGGAGGAAAACCAGGAGGAGAGGAGAAATTATCCTTTGCAGGCACTCTGCTGACACAGGTGCAGATTTCAAGAGGTATCTGGGACAGCTTCCACAGACATGGATGCTCTGCTGGCAAGGGTGATTGCAGCTGCACAACAGAGCTCTGCCTTGCTTCCAGCTCTCCCTGAGTCTTTTCACAGAGGAAAGCTTTTACTGCTAAAACAACTGTGGAAGAAGATCTCTAGACTTACCAGGCTTCCTTGCAGGGGCTGAGGGTAACTCTGTGTTTGAGGGAGCCATATCTTATGGCTTCTGCTTTAGAGGTGCAATACAATACAGACTTGCTGTAGTACAAATGAGAGCTAGGCTTTGTTTAAAGTTTGCAATTTTTCCTTTTACTAAAAAGTGTTACTTCTGCACAACTGAAATTAGGCATATTTAACATTATGCCAATTATTCTTTACAGGCACTTAGGACTCATTCAGTCTTTCTTAAAAGCATAGAACAGCTTGGGTTGGAAGGTTCCCATGGAAGATCACTTAGTTCCAGCCCTCCTGTCATTCACAGGGACACCTTCCACTACATCAGGTTGCCACAGTCTGGCCTTGAACACTTCCACGGATGGTGCATCCACAGCTTCTCTGGGCATTCTGTGCCAGTGGACATCAAAATACTGACTGTAACACTTTGAGCATGACCATCCAGCTAGCTCCTCCCCCACTGGGTGGTCCATCCATCAAATCCACACCTTCACAGTTTGGAGATAAGGATGTCATGGAGGACAGTGTCCAATGCCTTGCACAAGTTCAGGTAGATGATGCCAGTCACTCCTCCCTTATCCACGAACACTGTCACTGCACCATAGAAGGCCAACAAATAACTCAGACATGATTTGCACTTTGTGAGGCCATTACAAATCATTTCCATATGCCTTAGAATTGTTTCCAGCAGGAACTGCTCCATGATCTTGCCCAGAACTAAAGGGAGACTGACTGGCCAGTAGTTCCTGGGTCTCCCTCATTTCCTCTTTTTAAAAGGGGGTTGTGCTTCTCCATTTACAGTCAGTGGGAACTTTACTGAAAGTTGCCTGCTACAACTTCTCAGCTATGATGGGTAGTGTCTTTGCCTCTCCCCCCACCCTCAGGACCCACACATGCATCTCATCAGGTCCCATGGATTAGTGCAGCTTCAGGTACCTCAGATGGTCTCAAACCTGGTCTTTTCCTACGATGGTCTTCATTCTGCCAGTCCCTGCTTTTGCTCCCTGCAACTCAGGTTACTTTTCCATGGTTATGGGCACAAGAAAATAGATGTTGTGTAAGACTCCTGGGCTTGAAGTGGGTGTGTGTGGCATAACAGTCACATATTTCTTACTAGGCTGTCCACCTTCACCAGGACCTGAGAGAATCATTTCTCTTAGACCTGGGCACTTATCAGACTTAATCCTTGCCAGGAACATCAGCCTCTTCTCTGTTGTCTTTGTTTCAGGTGAAAAGGCCTCCACAGATGTGCAGACTTGATCCACGGTTTCTTCAGTGTTTCTGTCAGTTTCTGCTGAGCTGGAATGGTGGGGTGCTGCTGGGATTCCAGCACAGCCTCAGGCAAGGGTAGACATGTGAAATGTGCTCCTGCAAAGACCACAGGTGTGCCAGCAGTGTGTTAGTGGCCACATCTGCCCTTTGGACACAAAGACTTCACAGGACATCAGTCCTGCAGGCAAACCCTTCTGCTCCCTCTTTGCTTCTTCTCTGCCTGTAGGGGCCCTTGCAGGGGGATTCCTGTCCGCTACGACTCACCCTTTCCTTCCCAAGCTCTCTGGGTCGTGTTTGATGCCATGTGCTTGCTGAGAGGAGCTAAGAAAAGCAACCACTGTTTCTGCAGAGAAAACCACTGTTTTTCCAGTTGCTTTGGAGAGTTCCTCTGCAAGGCACTGAGGACACAAACATGAGTCTTACAGCATCTCTCTGAATTTGGGAATGGAGGTGATCATTTGGTCCAACTTTTTAAATTCCTCACAGGCTCCCCTGTGCCCTTTGGCCTGCCAGATGTGCCCCTGTTGTGCTCATGGGTAGACAGAGTTTGATACAGCACCCAGATCCAAGCTATGCATGGACCATGCTGAGCAGAGTCCAAGGGCTGGGTAGGAAAGATCAGAAATGGCAGGCAGAGTCCACAGCTCATTACCATACTCAAAAAATCCAGTGACTGGAGAGTACCACTACAGGGGAATGCGCCAGCATCAGAAATTATCCTGGGAGTTAATAGTTAACAATCTGACAGAGGGATGGGTATGGCAAAAAATGCTTCCTTGCCTTGCAGAGGGGCAGTGTACACAAGCAGGGCAGCCTGAGGGACTGCCAAGCTCTATTTACCTCCTGCACACAGACCACCCTGTCAGCAGTGCTCAAACATCACAGCCCCTCCAGGGCTTGCTTCCTGCCCACATTCCTGCAGCTGCAGAGGAGCTGAACCCCTTGTCACAACACTGGCACCATCTGCATCCAGGCATCTACAGCTGCTCAGAGTCCCTCCTGGTGGCATTTCCGATGATGGTTCAAGGGTAAAGCCTAGAAAGCTCTGCTTCTCTGCAGAATGGGGAAGAGAAGACACTTTCAGTCCATGCCTGTTTTTGTCTCAAGAACATTGCTGATTACAATCCAACACAGCCTCACATCTCCAATAAGTCCAAGTGGGTCAGGCATGTGATTAGCACTTGAGGCTCATTGGGAGAAACTAATCCATGGCTGCTGAGTGCAGTCAAGATGCACAGGCTGGCAGGGACACCTCTGTCTTCACCCTCCTAACACTCCTTTCCAAATCATTCCATAAAAATTGCCATGGGAAAACGACACCTTGGAGCAAAGAGGCTCTAGCCCTGTGCTCTAACCCAGGGTGGCCTTTTCTGTGCTGTGGAGGTGTCCATGGGAAGCTGTCAAAGGATCTCCATTGAAAAGACAGAACTTCCCACTTGTGCAAAGCAGTTGGATGTATTTGAGGGGCTGGTACGCTGATGGAGAAAGGAGAGAAAGGGGAAAGAAGCACTCAGCTTCCAACCTTGTAGGGGTTAACAACATGTGGGAGAGTAATGGAGCAGTTCTCAGACACTGTTTTTTACCCTGCACAGTGGTATGCAGAGAGCCGCCCACAGGCTCTCCGCCCCAGCTAAAGGCAGGAGGCTGACTCAAGTGAAATCTCAGCAAGGAAAAGATGGTGTAGATGTGACCAAATAGGCACCTTCTGTAACTTGCAACGTGTGCTCACTGTGAAATGGGAAATACTGAATGCCAAAAACAGGAGTGGTAACAAGAAGTTGGTCTATTTGCCTCCTAAAGACAGATATTTACTGTTTTGGGTTTTTTCCTAGTTGATGCTATTAAATGAATACCCTCCTCACCAATATTGTTTATTGCCCATGAATATAGAAAGGCTTTTTCAGAAAAATCTGGGCTGCCTGTCCCTGCTGTCCCTGGCAGGCTAAACAAAGCCTCAGCATGGGCCAGAAGGGGAGGGTCAGGAGAAAGGAGAAACAGTTATGCTGATAATTCCGGTCAGGCTCCTGGTGTCAGCCCTTTGCTAAATATCAAAAGATGTCCTTTCTTACCCTATATTATCTCACATACAAAGAATAAAGGACAAGGTGAAGTCTAAGAAGCAGTAGGCGAAGTTCAACCCTTTTGGCAGGGCAGCTCAGCAGCTGAGAGAGGTGACAGCAAAGTGCACTGCAGTCTTGCTGTGTCTGATGCCATGTGCTTGCTGAAAGGAGCTAAGAAAAGCAATCACTCTTTCCACCAGTGGAGAGTTGTATTGCAAGGCACTGAGAACACAAACATGGGTCTTAGAGCGTCTCTGTACTCCTCATTAGCAACCAAAGCTGCTGAACAGGTCTTTAAGAATGACAGAGCACAGAGACCTTGGGGAAGCTCTGCTTGGGTATCATGGCAGGGAACGGGGGTGGCAAAGCAAGTCACTGAACAAGACATTGTGAGAAGAGCTGGGAAATGGTGGCATTTCAGCCTGCACTGGTCCACCAGATGCTAAAGGACATCCGACATATGTCTAAGAAAAGGAGGCAAAATTCGTGTTTCCTGAATCTGTGCTCCGGTCATGGAGCACACACTTCACCACCCCTAGGTTGTCAAGCCCCAGGCACTCCTCTGCAGTACCTCTTAGCACTCATGTTCCCCATAGGATCTACTCTAGGCACTGTTTGGATTTCAGCTGACATAAAACCTGTCAGATTGGCTATGGCTTAATTTTAGCTACCACCCTCCCACCCCCTGGTCATTGCAGCTGTGCTCCTCATTAGAACTTCTTCTCAGCTGCCACTAGATCACTACACAGTGTCAAGCAAGGCTGATGAAAAAGGAGTCAGGGCCTGCTTGGATCCCAGACCCTTCCTTTGCACAGAAAACATGCCCTAGAAGCTTCTCCACCTGCCTTCCCGGTGCACTGGGACTGTAAGGGGAGGAGAGTTTTGTACAGGCATGGCATTTCAGGGAGGAAAAACATCCTGTGAGAGCAGCACAGCAAGACAATAAGGTGACAATACAATGACACAATGTACCCTGCTGAGTGCATGGTGTCCCTATGATTGGATGAGCAGAGCAGCAGGGCCAAACACAGATGCAAACCACATCCTGTGCCTGTGGCTGCACTGCTGTTCCCTGCACTGTTCTCTGTGGCACTGTGCACAATGGATTGTACCCTGTACCTGCCAGGGGTGTGGGATATGCTCAGGGATCCCACCCTATTGTTCCCTCTCTCTGTCCAACAGCTTTACCCTTCCCCACTGCCCTGTCAGCCTATTCCACCCTAGCAGGGATGAGAGAGATCCTCCTGCCCCACTCAGGACATCTTCCTTGCCCTGTCCCTGTGCAAGAGGAGGATCCTGATCCATCAGGCTGGACCTCAGCAGAGGTACCAGGATGGGATGAACCCACATGCTGAGGATGCAGGCAGGGCTGCTCACACTGCTGGGTGGGGCCACCACGTGTTTTTGTCTTGGTTCCTCTTTTCACAAGCACCAAGGTGCAAACTCAGCAATATCATCTCTGTCACAGGCAGCCCCAGACTCCTCTGGGGATGGCTGGGTGACTGAGATCTGCAGAGTGTGACAAGAGTCTGCAGGCCTACAGGTCCAGGTTGCATCCCACTATACACAACACCTGGTCTTAGTGTGCACCTTGAAAATAAACAGGAAAGTCACACAATGCTTGGACATGATTGCATGTGCTGGCCTGGGAGAACATCTTCAGAAGGGATCTGGGCAACAGGAAGACACTCTGGGCAGGAGAATATCTTCTGTTGCAGTTTTAGCCCTTGTTTTTTGCATGACAGTGTGCTGTGCTTACACTCTCTGCAACCACACATTTTCCCTGGAAACAGGCTCCCGTGACACCTCTCACATTGCACAGACCCTGATGTCACTTCACATCAGCAATTAAAGTTTCTGATCCCATTCCCTGTACTCTGTCACAGCCACTAGATCAGCTATTTTCGCGAGCCTGCATCCAACCAAATACAACACCACAACACCAACACCACAGTGGACTAAGATGACATAATTAGATGCTAGTTTAATGATTTTTATCACCTAGCTCCAAGTTTAATGATTTTTATCACCTAGCTCCAAGAAAATTAGTTTAGCGAAATACTCCAATTCAGAGCAATGCAAGGTCACAGTTCCTGGACCCACAGCTCAACTGCCAGACAGTGCAGCCTTCGGGGAGCACAGATAACAAGTGAATCTGCAAATTCCCACTGGCTCTGCTGGCATCAAAGTGTGCAGCCAGTGTAGGAAGAGCCCAGCAGAACCCTGGGGGTGCCCTGATCCTTCCAGAACCAAGGAATTCCATTAAAGAGCAATCCTGGAATATTATAACTCCTGTCCCCAGTCTCTCCTGGACAACCAGGGGCTCAGTTCATGGCTCCCTAGGTCTTTGTTGGGCACCAGCACCCATCTCCTTTGTGGTGAGGACATAGGCACCCTAACACTGTGCAAGGGCAGATGGACACCGTGTATTTCCAGCTCCATGGAGGAACACAGCAGACTCTGTAGAGGCTTTCCCACCACCCTAAACTTTGCTGCTCTCCATCCCCAAACAGAACTCTGCCTAACCACAACCCAGCTGGTGGACTTGGGCCCCAGTGTGGACGTCAGACCTTCTGATACACTTACTGTATCCTGCATGCCATAAAGTTGCACAGCAGCTCTGCAAAAAGAGCATAGTAAAACCTTCTCTTGGGGGCAGAGGAGGGAGCTTACCTCTTTCCGGGGCTTTTTGGTTGTTGGGAGGTTTACCATGATTTCGTTCTGCCAGCAGAGGTGTGAGGAGCAGGAGAAACATCCATTGCAGGGCCATGCTTGCCTCTGTTCCCAGGGCAGGATTGAGGTTTCAGCTATGCCAGCTGCCTCACTGCACACCCGTCTGATTGTGAGTGGTGCAAGCACGGAAAGGAAATAGGCATGCAGAGAAATCACATACGGTGCAAGAGGCTTCCTCATTGGAGAGGGAAACTCCACCAGTGTCAGTGCAGCCTTTTTTCTCTTTCAGCTCCATGACCCTTTTGCAATCTTGCTGTCTCTAATTTCTTGTCTAAACCCACAGTTTTTAGGTCTTCTGTCAGGACCAGCTATTAACCACAGCTGGGTTGCCTCCTCTCCCAGCACAAATCTCAGAAGGACTTATGAGGTGTTCTGGTTCATAGCTGAGCTTTAGCAGGAAAATGTGGCTTCCATACTCACCCAGAAAGTCAAGCAGTGACTACATCAGGACAATCTTCACCTTGTTACTGCCTTGATAAGGACTGTGATAAAATGGACTTCTGAAGGGCACAGATGATCTTAATTACCTGGCAATATGTGCCGTGGGTGAGAAAGCCAAGGTTTTGGCAGGAGTGGTTGGGTGCCCAGGACTGGGCTGAGAGCAGATGCTTGGGCAGAAGGGGACAAGAGCCCCGGAGGCCTCGAGCTTAACTGCTGTGGCACACGATGTTGTCAAATCTTGGTAGGAGCAGGAATGACCATAAAGGGCTGGGAGGCCAGCACAGGTAGTGGGGCAGAAAAGGGACTGCTGGTGAGGCTGTCTGTGCAGCGGGAGGCTGATGGCACTGGCCACAGCAGCAGACCCAACCATCAGACGAGGTCCAGGGCAGGAGCTGATGAATTTGTTTCCCCAGCCACCTTGCTGGATGTGCCTGACATGCATCCCAACTGAAACACACAACTAGGGGAAAAACAAGCCCTTGAGTTTTCTCTGAGGCTTCACAGCCAGGCTGCAGTTCCCTGTGATAGCTCTCCTCTGTTGTGCTCCTCAGCAAGGATTGATGTTCGCACACCTGGGGTCAGGCTCTGTTTTCTGCTGATATGCACACCCTGCAACAGCAGCAGTGTTGAGCAGACCAGTGCAGGGTGGCTCTCTCCAAATATATTCCCCTCAGCCACCCCTAAAAACTAACACTGAGCAAATCATGATAGAATTCTTGTTTTCTTCTTTTTCTGCCAATACAGGAGCTGCCTGGGGGCAGACACTCCTGCAGTCTTTTACCTTTCACGGACAGAGCAGGAGACTGCCCAGACACATTCCCTCCTAGGCTCAGAAAATCAGTCTCCCTTGTCTGTGTTTCACCTCTCCCTGCAATAGAGCTGGCAGGGCCAGGAGTCCCCACCTCCATGAACCAGTCTGTTTACCTCCTTTGCTCAAATACGAAGCTCACCCATAGAGAGTTCACTGTACTCAAACATATTTGCCCTGGAAAAGGTGTCCTGGGGTTGCAAGTCCACAGACAGGACCCTGACATGGCAGCAGGGCACAGCCTGGGAGGTGCTTAGGAGATAGGTGTGCTCTGTCTCAGGTATCTGGGAGGTTTGGGGAGTAGAGGGAAGCAACTGCTACTTTGCCTCCAGCAATTGCAGCAACTCACCTCTCCTGCCCCCTTGTATGTCTGGGCCTTTCAAGAAAAGAATTAGAGAGCTGCAAAAGCAAACAGTGTCAGTAGGTTCTTCAGTTTGGAGGATCTTTGCAAAAGGAGTAGGAAAATTCCATAAATTTTAAAAAGTCTAAAAAAAAAATCACATCCTTGGTCCCACTCTGCACCACTCCAAGCAGAACAATGGGTCTCAGCGCCTATGTTACCAGTATCTGGCATCTTTGAAAATCCTTCATTGGCCCCACATGAAACCCCAAAAGCCGTGGATGAAGTGTGGCCCAAGCAGTTGTCAGGAAGCTCTCTAATTCTTCACACTTCCCCTTGTGCACATCACAAAAGTTCACCCTTGAGTGTAACCTGGGCTCTGGCAGGGAGGATGGAGGGGTGTTGCAAGACAGTTGTGCTTTCTCCAGAGGGTGGTCCAACATCTTCTGGTCACACCAGACAAACCAAAAGCCACATAGACAGCTGCACGCAGCAGGTCTGGCTGAGCTGGGAGGATGGACAGGCTGGATCTCAGCAGTTGTAAGCAAGGAGCTGCATCCTGCTGCAATGCCAGGGTCCAGGCATGCTGCCAGGAGTGTGTCCCATTTCACCACAAACTTTGCAGGGCTGTGGCTCTGGAGCCGTATTTTGCAGCAATCGTTTCACCCCAGGGATGTCACTCTGCTGCAAGGACACACTCTCCTGTCAACCCTACAGATATTGGGGCAGATCTGGAGTTCTTGAAGTGTTTGAAAAAAGGGCTGCTGCCTGCTTCTACAGGCTGTTCTTTGCTCACTTTTTTGTTTGCCTTGTCAAGAATTTACGTCTTATCTGTCTGATACTATTTTTGTCCTCTAGACATGACTTCTCTTTGAAGGAGCCTCTCTGTTTTGAATAACCTCTGGCCTTGGTGGTTATTCCTGCTGCTTCATCTCTACCTTTTGATACCAAGAGCTCTGAAGAGCTGTCTTAACTCTTTGCAGAATTGTTGGACACTGTGACCATGCTGCTTTATCTGTTTCCTCATTTTCACATACTTCCCCTTTTTGATGCTGATTAAGATGTCCCTAGGATTTCAGTATTTGGTAATTATGCAATGTCATGGAAACAAAGCATGTTGTGGCTGTCACCAGCAGGCAACTCTTTCCTGGGAACATGCTTGGCCCATGTTTCCTGTACAGAGCTCAGTTCCTCATCTTCCTCCCAGTCTTGTGGTGCATGTGGAAAGTCACACACTGACACCTTGCTTGCCCCTGCCTGGTATTGCAAACCAGTCATAAGAGTACTTGAAGACCAACAGTGGTAGCACTATACCCTGCCCTTTTCTTTTATTTGGGATTTCTGTTCCCACAGGTGTATCCATGGTGCTAAGAGCACTGCATCCCTCTTCTGAAGCAGAGGCCCTGTGGCCATACCTTGGAGAATCACAGAATCACCGAATCACAGAATGAGCTGAGTTGGAAAGGACCCACATGGATTATCGGGTCCAAATTTTTGCTGTGCACAGGGCTTCCCCAAGAGTCACACCATGTCCCTGAGAGCACTGTCCAAACTTCTCAAAGCTCTGCCAGGCTTGATGGTGTCTCCACTTCTCTGAGGAGCCTGTTCCAGTGTCCAACCACTCTCTGGGTAAAGAACCTTTTCCTAATATCCAATCTAAACCTCCCCTTACACAACTTTAGGCCATTGCTTCAGGTCGTGTCACTGGTCGCTAGAGAAGAAACCAGTGTCTGAATGGCCTTCTGCCTGCAGCTGGAAGTCAGTGCTTGTACCCACAGATGGTCCTCCCCTGCATGACGCTCTCCAGGAGTGGCATCTGGCTTGCCAGCCCTCCTCTGACATGGAACACACGTAGCTGCTGGTGCCAGAGTGGCCCTTGTTCTGCAAGCATCACAGCCAGGGGAAAATGGTCCTGGGCCATGAAAGTTGCTCATAGGCAATGCTGCCACTGAAGTTCACTCAGAGGAGGCCTCGTGGGTTTCAGTGTACAGCTGGAGGCACTGAGGCAGAGAGGAGTCAGCGAAGGGCCTGGGGAGGAAGTCAGTATGGCAGGAGCCAATTTCAGTGCTGAGCCCCAGGATGGTGCCACAAGAGCAGCACTGTCCTTCCTCCAGCTGGAGGGGAGCCAGGCTGTGCCCCAGTGTCAGCCCAGCCTCAGCGCTCCTGGCCTGCTGCCACAAGTAGGGTCTCACTGACCAGGGACCTGGGAAGTGGCTCCTGTGACTCTGGGCTGGGACAGAGGCAGTGCAGGGAGCTGGCCTGTCCCCAGGCTAGGCTGCAGCTGGGCTGGCCCAAAAGCTGGATGTTCAGCTGTTTTGAGCTCACACACAGCTCTCAGGGGTTAATATGAGCTTGTACTTAGTTTTATGACCCCAAACTAGTGGCCATAAATATGCCAGAGTCACCTGCAGGCCCATCTCCAGCCTGGCAGGCCCTGCCCATCATGGCACAGCTGCTGAATAGAAACTTGTGGGATTTCTGATGTTCAAGGATGGGGCTGGACTGAATGGGACTTTGAGCAACTTGGTCTGGTGAGTGACATCCCTGCCCAAAGTAGCAGAGGTGGAACTAGATGATCTTTAATGTCCCTTCCAACCCAAACTATTCTTTGATTCTATGAATTGTGTGTGTCACTGCCACCACACACTTACAGTTCTGAGCTTGAGATCTGGTTGCCAGGAGGGGCATAGGAACAAAAGGCATTTCATTCTCTCTTCCAATGTGTATCAGGCCTTTCCATTGGACATGCATTCCAGAGTTCCTTCAGCACTGACATCCAGGGTCCATGGTCAGGGCCTTTGACCTGAGGATGAGCCAGGTCCTGACGACCTGGGCAGAGAAGGTCCAAGGGGACCTGCCAGGACCCCCTAGCACTTGACACCAGCAGGTCCTCCCCCTCAGCTGGCACATGTCCCTCAGATTGTCGTGCACTTCTGGACTCCCATTGCACCCTAAATCTGCCCCAGCCCTGCTGTTACCCCACACCTTTACTCCTGCCAGCACTGGGTCCCACAGTCATGTGGGTCATCCCCCTCAGCTCCTGTACCATGCACAGCAGATTCCTGTACTGGGCTCCTTTTTGCTTTTCATATTATGAATCTCTGCTTCCAGGGTTCACCCTCAGAGCCCAGCACTTCTTTGCTAAGACCTGCTTTGAGATCTGAAAGGAAGCCAGGAGCAACTCGGCTGAGCAGCAGCTCAAAGATACCTGCAAGGAGTAGGAGAGGAGGATACTGCTGCTGCTCAGGTGTCATGAGACTGTCATGAGGCAGGACTGACTGCATCTTGGTGCTGGTCCAGACCTGCGCCTGGCCTGGTTCTGCACCTCAAGACAGATGAGGGGCCTGGACCAGCAGTGTCCCCAGAGAGCAGGAGCCCTCACAATGAGTATCTACGCACATGCAGTGTCTCTTCTTCCTGCTTAGCATGCCCCTGACAGAGCTCATAGGCCCATGTCCCCATCAGGATCCTACAGCTGACCCTCCAGAACCAGGCCACCAAGCAGGCCTACCCAGTCACAGCCCCAGTACTGTCCCATACTGCTCCAATATCCCATTCACATTGCTGTGTGCTTCCAGCCTTGCAGGATTCATGAGCCTTGTGCTCTGTGGCCAGTTCGTTGTTGGCACAGGCTGACAGCCACCAACCTGGATCTGCTTGGCTTTAGCCAGATGACCCCAAAGAAGACTTCAGCGATTTCCATAGCAGCAATCCCAAATCCAGCCTCTGACACCTTAACCACCCCTCTGTGCCTCCCCTGCATCCAAGGCCACCCCAGCAGCAAGCACCCAGGGAGCTGCTCAGTGTCTGTGCCCACAATGCAGGCAGCTGGAAATCCCCTTTCCTGCCCCAGGGCTGACTCAGCACCCGGGGCCGGCGGGGGGTGGCTGTTTGCCAGCACATCATCCCCTTCCTCATTTGGGTCAGCCAGGGCATGCAGGGAGAGTAGCCTGGCTCCATGGAACTTGTAAACAGCCCTGACCATTGCTCCCCCTGAGAGCTTAATGAAAGCAGCTCATGTACAGGTGCTGGCTGCTCTGAGCTGCTCCCAGCCAGAACAGGGTTTATGATGCTTCAGTTGTGCATTTTTTTCAGCAGTTTTGATGCACTGCACATGGATGCAACAAACTCCAGAGTGGTGTTCTTGCAGCGAAGACTGGAGTCACTAGCAGAGTTCTTCCCTTCTCCTTTTGAGCTGCTGAGAGGTAAAGAGAAGAGGTGGCTCTTGGGGTTCACAGTGGACTTGGAGGCTCAGAGTTTGAGTCTAAACTTAGAATCTTTGTAAGTGGCCCACAGCCACTGAAATTCATGGCCAGGTTTTCCCAGGCTATGGGTCCCAGCCCACAACCTCTCCTTCACCTTCCCATGACCCAGGAGAAGCAGATTCCAGGCTGAGATCGTGTGATCTCCTGTCTGAAACCTGCTTGGGTCCCTGCAAGCAATGCACAAGGAACCCCAAACAGCGCTGCCTCTCCAGGACATCTGCAGTGCTCACTCCCCCCACCCCTCAGGCCTGAACTGACAGGTCTCAACCTCTGTCCTCCTGAAGGTCTGGTGGAGGCTGTGGTGAACGCAGGAGGAAGCCTGCAGTGCACTGTCCCAGGCAGGTAATCCACAGACCCTTCACAGGGGTGCGCTGAAATGATAAGTCTGGATAGCAGGGAGCTCAATCAGCACCTTTTTTATTAATATGCATCATAAATAAAGAAATAAATAAAGGCGAGACACCTCATTCTAACAGGGAAATACAAATTAAATATGGTGCAACATCTGCTAAGCGATGTACAAGCAGGAGGTAACCCAGCAAGACCAGAGCCCCTTGCCATGGTGAAGCCAGCCCAGGCACGATGCTGTGAACAGCGTCAAGCTGGCCATGGCACCAAATACTGGCATGGCCTTTCATTAACACTGTTCCCCACCTGACAGGCAGGTGAAGATCCCCACTACAGCAGGCGGCATGAACATGGCAAGGAAGGAGTTGCCTCTACCAAGGAAGGCATTGCCTCTACCAAGGACCCCAGGACCTCCAGTATCCCCTTGTGTTTGTGCACAACACTTATCCCCCCCACCCCATGGCACTGCTCAGCAAGACCAGAAACCCTGTGCCAAAGGGAGCACCACCCCTCCCTCCCCAGGCTCCCCAGCTCCCTCTAGGAGCACCCCCAATCTACTTGCTGGGAGCACTGCCGCCAAATCCCTAGCCTAGTCAGGGACCCTGCCCTCATTCCCTCCCCTCCAGCACCCCTCCACTGAGCATCCCAGGGCTTCCTAGGCACTGGTTCCCTGCTCAGTGTGGAGGGCACAGGGCCTCCCCGCAAAGCACCCATGTCTGCACAGGGTGGCACTACCCATCCTGGACCTACATAACACTGAACAACCCCGTGCCTTCCTCACAACCCCACACACCCTTTTGCTCCACACTCACACACATACTCCGTCCCCCTCCCCGGCTGTGGCCATGCACAGCCTCAGCCCTGCATCGTGGCACTGCCAGGCCATTTGTCCCGGTACAACCCACCTGGAACCACTACAGCATGCAAGGACGGGGATGCTCCAGTGTGGGGGAGCCCACCTTGCGGTGCCTCAATAAACACAACCTACCAGCCAAGCCTCGCAGGGACCCTGCCAACACAGGGTGCTCCCTGAGGATGCCGGGGATGCTGGAGGCTGCAGACTGCGCTGCCACCCCCAGGGAGGGGACGGCCAGCATCTTGCACCCTCCAGCATCCAGCACCTGGACAGCGGGGCAGCACTGCCCTGGCAGGGACTGCTTGGGCTCCCGTAAAGTACAAGTCCATGGCCTGTGGGTGCTGGAAACAGTGTGGGGCGGAGGAGGGGGTCAGGCGGTCCCTGGTGTGGCTGCATGCATGGTGATGCCTGGCAATACGAGGTGCAGCTCACAGAAGACCCCGGGGGGCTAAGTCGGCCTTTGGCAGCTGCACAAGGAGGAGCAAGAAGGAACCACCTATGGTTACTGTATTCTGTAATGGCAGGAAAGGTAAGAAACTAGCAAGAAGCTGTGTTTGTTCCTCTGGTAGGGTAGGCTACCCCAGAGGAACCTCAGCAGCCCAGGGAACTGTGCTTGGCCTCCTAAACGTGTCAATAGTCCTCGTCCTCGGGGTGGGTGACATACATGATGGGCACCAGTCCCTTCTCGGAGCCAAGGCTGCACTGCAGCCAGTCACCATCCACCTTGGAGATGACCTGCAGAATATCCCCTTTGTTGAAGCTCAGCTGTCCTGCCTCAGTGGCAATGTGATGGCAAAGAGCTTTCACCTCACTGCAGGCAGAAGGAAAGTAGGGTTAGCTCACCTCAGGACATTTATCCCACCCAGAGACCACCACAGGCCCAGAGGAGAGAGGAAAATACCCCCTGCTTCCCTCCCTAGCAAGGCTCCCAGCTGCCCCCCCAGCTCCCCATCACCTGCAGATTGCGGAGTTGTGGTGGATGGATGCACAAGCTGCATCACTGCCCGAAACTATTCTCTGGTCCATGACTATGAAGGGGGCCAGGAAAACTGCAACAAGTAGAGTCGTGACACCCTCAACCTAACACATTCCAGCACCTGCAGGACTGCCCACTTGGTGTCACTCACCAAGCAGGGTGAGGAGACATCCCCTGGGCTGGTCGTGCCACAGCAGGTGTCTCAGGTGATTCTGGATGGGGAGGGTCTGGCTCTGGGGCTGCTTCACGCCACATGCTAGCCCCAACTGTCTGGGCCACCAGCTGGAACACAGACTTGTCCAAGCTCAGCCAGCCGGAGGGCAACCTGGAAGGAGGAGACAGAAGCAGTCAGTGGCAGGAAAGTGCACCCAGGGAAACAGAGCAGCCGGTCTCATGGGAAGGTCACGCCTTAGAGGTTTGGCTTTGTGCATGAAGTGCACTGCTAGGCAGTGCCCCAGGTCTCCAGGCAGGGAGGGCTCAGATGTAACACCACAGCCTGGACTGGGAAGGACATTTCCAGTGGTCATTTTCAGGAGCAGTAAGGGTGCATAGAGGGAGAGGCAGTGCAGAGAGGTCTCAGCTACAGGGGACAACTTCATGCCTCTCCCTCCCCTGTTGTAAGCAACAGGAATGACTCAGTGTTCAGTTCTCAACACGTGGTTTTGGGAGGGATGAGGTGATGATGGGGCCATGTAGCAGAGCTTAGATGCCAAGGCAGAAGAGGAAAGTCTACGAGATGGACTGAGCAAGGGTATGGGAGGAATTAAGGCAGACTGGCAGGACCGAGCAGGGTTACAGACCCTTGATGCACCACCCCAGTGTAGCTCAGTTCTTGGACTGACTTCCACCTGTACTGCCATACTCCAGGTTAACCAGCCCTTTTCTGCCCCAAATCACCCCTGCCCTTACCTGTTTGGTTGCCTGGGCTCTTTCTGTACCTTCCTGGACCCAAACAAGTGTCCCCACTTGATGGGTTGGCTGCCCTCTGATGCACTGGTGCTGCTGTCCTCTTGGGGGGCTGCTGCTGCTGTTGCTCTTTGCTGAGCTTCCTTCTCCTTGCTGCGCTTTAGCTCTGTAAGCACAGAGTCTGGGGGGCTGCCCATCCAGAAGGGCCAGCTCCGTTCCTTCACCTCTTCGCCAACCACTACCTGCTGGGGCTTGTCCAAGGGCTCTTCCACAGCTTCAGGACTTGGCTTGCTGCCCGCCTTGGGCCTCTCCTCCAAGGTGCCCTCAGCAATGGGACAAGCCTCTGCACCCTCCACCACCCCTTCTCGGGGAGGTGGTGCCTTGTGAGTCTCCACTGACCTGGGCACAGGATTCAAAGCTGTCTTCTTCTTCTCAGAGCGGATGAACTTTGAGCCTTCGGCTGAGCTCTCAATGTAAATCTGAGAGGTCTGCATGAGCTGGTACCACCAGCCTGCCTGCTTGTCCTTCTTCTCCTCCCACGTGCTCTCTCGCATCTTGCTCAGCTCTTCCTCCCTGTCACCTTCTCCACAGGAGGCCCCTACTCCCTTGACCCTCCTCTCACTCACAGCTTGCTGTGGGCTGTGCCCTGGTGGGATGTCGCCGTCTCTGGCACCCCCTTGGCATGTCTCAGGGGCGGTGCTGCAGCCATCGGGATCCTCACTGCTGCCCCGGGTCCGCATCAGCTGCAGGGTGGAGTGCACGGAAAGCAGCAGGTCCTGCTTCACACGCAGCAGCTCCTTTTGCTGCTGCTGCTCTTTGCCCATCTGCATCAGGTGATGCTCAAAGAGGAGGTCTAGGTTGAAGGGCAGCAGGGAGAGAGGCTGGAGGAGGAGCAGAAGCTCCTCAAAAAGAGGCTGGCACACACTGTGAGACAGGCACAAGAAGCCCACAGGCTGGTAGTGTGCCAGGATGATGTCTGTAGGAAAACAGACATTAATTAGAGGAGATGTTCTTGCCACCATTGCCCAGCCACCACAAAGCTGCTGAAGCTATGAGGAAAGGAGATGGACATCAGTTTTTGGTCACAGTGTGAGGGCTCAGGCCTGGGTCAGGGAACACCAGATGCTCTCTGATCTCTCAGCAAACTGGCCCCGACAGAGCTTTCCACTTGTATTTGGACTTGCCTGGCAGACTATCAACCCAGATGACCTGTGCCACCAAATGCCATGGAAGTAGGATGGGAATAAAGAGCACCAAAGGGTTGGCACATGAGAAAATCTTATTCTTCAACTTCTGGAGATGAACAGGGAGCTGCAGATATGGCCAGTACCAGTCATCTGCTGATAGAGGTGTCAGGGACAGCTGAATACAGTTTCCAGGGACCTGTCAGGGCTGAACTGTGGGCCTTAGCAGAGAATGAATTAGTATTTCTATCTGCAGCACTAATTGTTCACTTGATTTGACTGCATCTGCACTACCCCTCTGTCCTGCTTTATTGTCACATCTCACTACCAGGGAGACGGATGGGAATGGGATTTGTGGCCAAAGCCCAGCCAGATAACAACTCTACACCATGATAGGACTTGCAACTTACCTCCAAACACGCCACTTAGCTCTCATCACCCTGACAGCCTCAGCCTTTGCTCATACTTCCAGCTCTTAATGATGGCTTGAAGCAGGTGGTTGTCTTCTGCTTCAGAAAGCCAGGATAAGCATAGACCCTATTCTATTCTATTCTATTCTATTCTATTCTATTCTATTCTATTCTATTCTATTCTATTCTATTCTATTCTATTCTATTCTATTCTATTCTATTCTATTCTATTCTATTCTATTCTATTCTATTCTATTCTATTCTATTCTATTCTATTCTATTCTATTCTATTCTATTCTATTCTATTCTATTCTATTCTATTCTATTCTATTCTATTCTATTCTATTCTATTCTATTCTAAAACAGATACATCCAGTAAAACCTGTTTTGTGTATGTCAGCTTTTCCTTTCCATTTCTTCCTATTTTCCGTGCCTGAAAAGTTTCAGGTAAGTGTGCACATCTCCAGGCACACAAAACTCTCAGGCATTGGGCAGGGAACATAGAAATTTGGGAAGACTTGAATATGATCTTCTGCAGATAGACTCAGGGATCTGCACTGATGGCCTTGGGTACAAGCTGCAGGTGGGAAGGATAATGGAAGTCCAGGTTCAGGTGGAAGGAGCTGCATGCTGCTTGGACTTCCACTTGGGATTTCCCTACTACATTGAGACTGTGTATAGCTTAGTCCTTCACCTCAGGGCAGAGAAGAGCATCCCAAGCTGAGAGAGCAAGAGAAACCCATGTCCATCCCATGCTCTATTTGTGTGCAGGGTTTGGCTCCCACTGCAGCCCACAGCCTTCAGGCTCTTACCTTCATGGTTGTAAAGGTGGTTGAACCAGAACTCCAAGGACCGGATACTGCAGGAATGGAAAATTAGCAGGGTAAGAAAGAAACAGTGAAAATCTATTCACCCCATTCATCCTCACTGTTCTGCCACAAGAAGCATGGCTGGAAAAGGGCATTTACAAAGCACAGGCTTGTGAACCTCAGGGTTCGGGGTGCCATCAGCATGCCCTGATCACAGACACCCAGCCTGTCACCAAACATGTACACGGCTTTACATGTGCAACTGTAACCCTGACCAACCATGTTTGGAGCATGATTCCTCACTGTTCTGCTCCTATGTTCTTGATAGTGCTTTGTTTTGCTTAGAAGAGGCTGTTGTGGAAGAGGCAAATGATCTACAAAATAAAGACCAGTGCTGGTGGCTCAGCCCAAATTATGCCAGTATCCTGTGCCAGTGGGGGAGAGCTGGGTCACCCTGTGTGGGGAGAGCAGGGCAGAGCTTGTTCCTGCCTGCAGGAGTTCTACAACATCTGGAGATCTTGGGAACTTTGTTACCACTGCCAGAGCTCTTGCTGACCACCAGAGAGGAGCAGGGAAACACCATCCTAGCAGTGCTTATCCCTTCAGCCACAAAAACGTATCTCTGCCTTCCTCTGTTAAACACAGCAGAATGTGCACACTCCTTATCCAAACGAGAAGGGCTAGTTGGGAGTCCTGGACCAGGGCAATTTCTCCTTGAGAGCCTCATGCCTTGGGATCCACTGCAGCTCCGGGAAACAGTGGTTTAAAGAGGAATTTCCAAGAGTAATTAATGCATATATTATGTCTAATCTCATATGAAGCCAGCCAGATAGAGTTTTCTCACCTAATGCTTTGGGTCTTAAACAGACTGACCCTGTTCTTCAGTAGGCTACAGCCACTCATTCTCAGTCCTGACCTGGAAGGAGTTCCCTGAGGCTTACAGCTTCTTCCTTCCCTTGCCTGCTTCTGGGAAGTGGCTTCCCAGATTCTTAAGGTTTTTTTATGGTCAACTGTGCCTGCCTGCAGTCAAGGACCAACAGCTGCTGCCAGCCCTGGACAGGGACATGCAGCCACCCCAGGGGTCCTGCTTACTTGAGGAGGCCGAAGATGAATGCATTGAACCTCATGGTGTGGTTGGTGAGCTCCGTGTACTGGCTGATCTTGCTGTAGAGGCTGTGCAGCAACTTTGTAGAGGGGCCTAAGGAGAGAAGCAAATTGTTGGGATTAGTTGTGCTGAGCAAAGCCGAAACTGCACCACAGGATGAAGCATCAAGGCAAGACAGACACTGTCTGGGTGTCCATGTCTGTGTGTGCATTGCCTCTCCACCACGCCAGTGTGAGCTCACTCCATGTCAACACTTAGACTACACATGGGAGATAGGCTGTGATCCATCCCAGACCACCACTCCAAAACTCTAGGAGAGCTTCATTTCTACAAGGATGTGCCTCCCACACCTCAGTAACAATCGCAGCCATTGGCTCAAAATCAGCATGTAAAGAGAATATTGCGTTGCGTGCTTATAATTTGGGGTGTCTGCAATCATAGAGATAACTGCAGAGCTGAAAATTTGCAATAAGCAGGCTATGAGACTCACCAGTATGATGCAGAAACCAATGTGGGATTAATTTTGTTGAGGTTTTTTTACTCCTTTTTTATTGGTTTGGCCTGTTGCGGGACAATTTACAAATTTCAGGGGAAACGACAATAAATACTTGGGCAGAATAGCACAATGTCTCTCCCTTCCTGCAAGAGATGGTCAATATGCACCCTGTTCCATGAAGGAAAATGGGTGTTTTGCACCCCATCCTTAGAGCCAACCTTCTCCAGCACCTCCCAACCACAACTACCACAGGCACTGCTGCACAACATCCATACCTAGCTGGGTGGATGCCTCCACCACGCTCCAGGGTATGTTCCTCCTCTGGCCAATGATCATGTCCAGGACGTAAGCCTTGAGCCCATCACTCAGAATGTCCCGGACAGCTGGGCACAGGTATTTCAGGATGAGATGCCCCACATTAGGGCTCACAGAGCTGTTCCCCAGTTTGGCCTAATGGACAACAGGCAACAGGGAGAGTGTTAGTAGCTGTATTCAAGGTACAGATTGAATGGAAGCAGTTCAGCCCCACTTGCCTACTACAGACACCCAGCAAGCAACATCCAGGTTCAGCAGCTCCTTGAACATGCAGGGTCTTTGCTTTCACTCCTCATGTGTCATACACTAGTTCTGGATTGTTCTCTGCAAGCTCTTCCTCAGGCTGAGAAGAGGCAATAACTTGAAAAAAAGAATATCCTAGCTTGGGAAGAGGATATCTCAATTAGAAGGGATGCCTAGTTCTCCCAAAAGGGGTAACAAGGCTCTCTTGCTGGAGGAAGAGATGGGGATATTCCTGCTGCTGTAGATTTCCTTGTAGCTAATTTTGGAGTAGGAAGCGCCAAGCCCCATAGAACTACCAGCACTGAGGGGTTAAGGAACACTTAACTCAGTGACATGTAAAGCTCTAACTCCTAGGGATTACTATAAATAAACAGATGAGGGCAAAATGGATGGCCAGAACTCAGACTGAGGTGAAGAGGAAGCATGTAAGAGCCGAGCACCAACAGAGCAGGGACACACTCTGCTGCTTACAGTCTTTGAGCTGCCAAGGGGTCTATCCAAATGGGTCAGGCAGTGGTGTTCAGAGCACAGATTTTACCAGCTGAGCTGGAATTATACTGACCAGTTGGCACAGGTTCACAAAAGGCCTGAACTGAAACTGAACTTGGCTCAGGAATAATCCTGTCAGATCCACTGAGCACGGCAGCAGCAGGGATGGATGCTGCCTTTTGATAGGTGAATGCTCAGTCCCTGGCACACTGATGCATAAAGAAACCCAAGGTTAAAACCACAGCATTGTCTGGTAAGCAAAATAATGAGGGAATGTTGCAATTATTCCCCAAACCTACACTGAAAGGATTGGTAATTCACAGTGAAGCCCTAAAAGCCATGGGAATCTCAACAGCTCCAGTTATGTTGCACAGCAATCTCTGCATCAGCAACAGCCATAATTAGGGGAAAATTACACTGGGCTCTGAGATAAGATTGAATGGTTTTGGAATCTGTCCCAGTCAAGTTTCTCTTTGGGGACAGCATGCCAGGGGAGTTGTCATGTCCAAATAGTGTCACATAGCTGCCCAGAGTCACCTGACCGAAGCCAAGTATTCAGCATTGAGAGGAGGCACCACAAACCTGCTAGGTATCACAGGACTACAAACAATGCCTGGTACTAACAGAAGCAAAATTGCTCTGCTTCTGTGTTATTCCAGAAATGAGGGATGGGGGAGCACAAGCCAAAGACAGCCAGCCTCACGGCAATCTACATGCATTTCTGTGCTATTCTGGAAATGGGAAATGAAGGGAGCACAGGCCTAAGACAGCCAGTCCCTCAGATGTACTCTAAATACTCTAAGGTATTCATGGAAAGGGTGACCAACTGGCCCAGATGGGTGAAGTCTGAAGCACTTTTTTATCTTTACTAAGCCCAGTGAGCTGCTGAGGGATGTGGAACACTGCACTGTGTCCTGGCACCAGTGCCAGGCCAGAATCATGGGACATGTGGAGGAGGGAGACAGATCTCTCCACTGTGAGACAAAAAAGAGCTGGTGTGCTGCATCAGACCAGAGGGGCAGCTGGTCTGGTCTTTTTTCTTATTAAGAGCCATAGCAAGTACATAAGAAAGAGTTAAGCCAGAACAAACATATGTAATACTTGCCCTTTATACTTTCACAGCCTACAACTACTTTCACAGAGACTAAGCTGGACATTATTCCTGTTTAGTAAACATCAGTGAATTTCCCTTCCCTGTGTTTTTCTTCCCTTAAATACATTTACTTACTGCATCATGCAGCAGGAATTGCCACAGATTAACTAGCTGCTGCATGGTGTGCCAACACCTTTATTTCATTTGTTCTTGGGACTCCTGCCTTTGTTAGATAACTTGTAGTTTTTGACTGGAAGAGAATGGAGAGGCAATCTTGCTCTGTACTCTTTGTGCCCCTCAGAATGGAGTTGGATGCAAGACATACCTTTACCCCTGGATCCCTGCTGGTTCCAAAGTGAGCCACAATCAGGTCAACAGCAGTGTTGATAGCCTTCACCAGACCTAGAGGAAAACCAGAGGTCAAAGAGCTGCCTCAGGGGTTGCTGGGACAGACTCCGACAAAACACTCCTTGAACATCCAAACACAAGCACTCTCTGCCAAAAAACATGCAGAGACTCTCCTAAATCCTCACCAAAATTCTCCCTGCTGGTTCCAGCACTCACCTATCAGCCTGCCAGTAGGACAACCTGTCAATATTCCCAAGGGACAGGGACCATCACCTCCACACCCCATGCCCTGAGGCAGCAGAGGTGGGATCTGAGATAGTGTGCCTTTTGCTGCCTTGATGCCACAGGGTGGCAGGGCAGACGCCTTGTATTTGGCAGGTTTTGTCATGACTTACAGTAACAAGCCAGTGGTGTGTAATCTGTCATCTGCACCAGGATAACGTGAGAACAGAACTGAAACAGAAGGGAAAGCTGCCACCTTTCATGAACACATGAATCATAAACACATAGCTGGCAAAGGCATGGGAACCTTTCTGCACATCCCCTGCCTCTGAAATGATAACAAATCAGCTGTCAAATTCTGCCCACCCTGCCTTTAGCAGCTGTATCTTGTCCTGCTCTGGAGTCCTTTCTCCCACCTTTTTATATAATTGATACAATTTTGTATTACTTATGTAGGACTGAACAGACTTTTAACCTGAATTACAAAATCTCAGGTTAGCACATCTGCAACATCACACAGATACACACAGGCCTACCTTTGTATATAGAGCCTGAGGTGGCAGCATGCCCTGCCTTAGGGTCACACTCCTGTGCCTGTCTGCTCTCTCTGCCCATTCTTGCACACCTAAGATCCTTTCTGTTTCATCGTATTTCCTGGGAGAAGCAGCTCAAGCACACTCTGTGGCACATTGCACGGGCCACGAGATGCATGGACTCACCCTTCTTCTGCAGCAAGTCGATGGAGATGGACTCTGTGTTGCCATCTGGAGAGAGGCAGAACTCAGCAGGTGGTTTCTCCGCTAGGGAGAAGTAGTCAGGGAAAAAGTCATTGTAGGTAAGCTGGAGTTGCCTCACAGACTGTCCTGCAGGGACAAGAGAGAGGGGACTAAGATCAGCCCCAATCCCGCACACCAAAGCCTCTTCCATATTGTTTGCTTTTCCCAGAAGCAACCTGCACCAGCAGCAGTCTTCATGACAGCCTGTCTTCTGCTGGGACAGCAAGGCTACAGGCTTGTTGCAACCCCAGCAGGGGTTAGCAATGTGAGCCTACACAATTGATCCTCATGGCCTAACCAATACCCACCTCCAGCTTGACTGGGGGCCCATGGGCTTTGAAAGATGCTGTGGGAGGTTCACTCTCATAGGCTGGGGCTAAGGGAAACCTTGCTGCACCAGACTCCCCATGCTGCTGCAAGCAGGGTCAAAAGTCAGCACAGAGAAAATCACTACTTGTCACACACAGGCATCCACAGATAACAAAATGCATATTTGCAGCCCGTTCTCTGGGATGGCCTCTGTTTTCAAGGGGTGACATCCATAGGAGTTCTCTCATGTGCTTCCATCTGTTTGACTCTGTGTTACGCATCTTCCCTTGAAGAAAGATTGAGAAACTGCTTGGGTGGGCAGAGTGAGGAATAAGGCTTTGAGGAATTCCCTCCATGGCTTGAGGCTAGCCTGCAGAACGCTCTTCCTCCCACAGACAGACCACACTGCTCTCCCCACAGGAGTCTTGGAGGTTCAGTCAAAAGCAGTCTGCCCCTGTCAGCCCTTCCTACACAGGTTTGGGAGGACAGGGAAGACCTTATGGGCAAAGTCTGGACAAGACAGACTCCTGTGAAGATCTTTAGTGTTCTCAGCTGCCTCATGAAATCTACAGCTCAGCACCAAGCACATTGTCTGAGCTGGGGCAGATGGTCAGGCACAGGGCACAGACCTGAGCTCTCCAAGGGCCCCAACTCCTGTGTGAAACAAACTACAAGCTAACCACAGTCCAGAAGCACTTACTGAGGTCTAAGCGAGCTCTTGGGCCATTCACTTTGCCCTTCAACCCAGCTCAGAGCTGGACCTGACTGCTCTCAACTCATGCAGGAGGAAGGCTCCACAAAGATTTGAACCAGTGAAGCAATTTTCACTTTCCTCTTGAACCTTCCATCCCCACTCTGAACAGATGTATCATCCCTCCTGCTCTGAGCAGGCAGAGCAGTGATGAATCCAAGTTTAAGCTGAGCCTCAAGGAAACTGAGACTGAGTGCCAAGGTCACCTCCCAAGACTCCCCAGCAGAAAGGTGGTGCGCACCGTTCAGCTTGCAGTGGAAATGGCTGGTGCTGAGAGCGCCAGGGAGCTCAAAGATGGGGTTGCCCCGGTTCAGCCGAGGCTCTTGTTGCCTCCTGTCTAGGCTGCCTGCTAAGCTGGGCAGCCCTGAAACACGGTCCAGACCCAGGGGGTTCCTCCGCCTGTACTCTCGCCACTTCAGCGCTTGGGGTGAGAGGTGGTTCGCTGGGATGCCGCGGGCAGTGAGCACCAGACAGGATGATGAAAGCACACAGGAGGATGCGGAAGGCAAATGGGAAAAGAGAGGAAGAGAAAGATGGAGGACAAAGAAAGAGAGACAGCACATTACTCAGAGGTCCAGCAGCATTTCAGGACATTAGCACATGCACATGGAGACAGGTAGAGGCCACTGCCTGGCAAAGCAGGGCAGGAACTTGAGTGCCCTTGTGGCTGCAGGCGCATAGGCAGCAGGTTTGGGGTGCAAGCACCTGGCATGGGGTGCTGTAAGATCAGCAGTCCACACTGCCCTCTCTGGAGACACAGTGTAGGAGTTGGGACTGGAAGGACACGCTTTTAAGTGTAGGTCTTCTTGCAGCATCCAAATGCAATTTTATCCTGGTCTGTGGCTATAGGAAATGGTGGTACTATAGGGAGCAGCCATAGCTACAGCGAGCTGTAGAAGCTCCAGACTAGCAGGTCCTGGAGGATGGGTACCTACCATTGACAGGCCGTATTCCCATGCTGCTCAGGGGACCAGAGCTGCTGGTCTCACTGCCACTTCTCCAGTGTGAATCTGCATGACCTCCTACTCTGCTCATGGACATGCCACGCACCGAGAGGGGCAGGAGGGACCCACTGTGAAGTCGGTATTCAGAGAGTGGTGGGCTTGGCTCCAGTGGGGCCTCCTTCTTGGGAATCAGCTTGGGGTTCTCCTTTTGCCTTAGGGTGTCAGCTTTGGTGGCTTTGGAGGTCTGCATGGCACTGACAGCAGAAGATGACCTCGTGGGAAGCAAGTTAGCAGAGATGGGGCAGGACCTGCTTCTGGGGGGCTGGCTGTCTTCAGCTCTCTCTGCGGTGGGCGAGGAAGAGGAATCCACGCTTTGGAAGAAAGGCACGTTGCACCGCACAGGGGAGTAACTGCCCAGTGGGGATGGACGTGTTGTTTCAGGGCCAGGCTTCTTGATGCCTCCATCACTGCGCGAGGCAGCTCCGTCCGCTGAGCGCTGGGTCACGAGAGTGCCATGGACTTGGCTCCCCACCACCGCTGCCTGCTCTGCCGAGGTGGCCCAGGCTGACGACTGGGAACTCGAGATCTGCTGGCTGGCAGGCCGGTTGCTGGACAAGCTGTAGAGCTGGGAAAGGCTGGAGGCAAAATGGCTGTGCAGGGCACGTGCCTTGGGTGGCTTGCTGAAATGGTGCTGGAAAACAAAGGGCTGGATGGGCAGAGTCGTGGGACGCTGGTCCTTGCTGTAGCGTACCACAGGCTTGCTGTCTGTGCCACCACCTTCAGGGAGAGAAAGGGGAAGAAAGTGTGAGGATGGGCAGAGCAACAATCATCCTCAGACAAGCAGAATACAGGCTAAAGGGAATGTGCTCTCTCTTGCAGGAGGAAGAGGATGAACTAGAGGCCAGTTATAGAGCAGTTCAAGTCTGAACTGGTTCTACACATCAAGAGCTGGCAAGATAAAAGACATGTGGCCCCAAGTGCAGAGTTTCCAGCTGTCTGGAAGAGCAAAGCACTGCACCAGGATCTTGTCTGTCCTGGTATGGCTTCACATCCTTTCCCAATCTCTTGCCCTCTGAGTAGCACAAAGTCATGGGGTCAGGTGCCTGCCCTTGAGCTGCCTCTGTCCAAGCAGTACCACAAAGTGAAGGCCCAACACTCTGTGGTACAGTCAGATTTCTCATCCCAAAGGACTGTCCCCTCCCACATGCACTGTGGACTCACACAGCCCAGCACAAGCATTACATGCAATAGCATTGCAGCTCTGCATCCCACATTGCAACATATTGGTGCTGTAGCAAAGGCTGCCTGCTTCCCCTTCTCCCCGCCTCTTCTTTTTCCTGTAACTGTCCTCGCTTTGGAACACAGAGTTTCCTTCATCCCCCTGCCTCTACCAGACCTAAACAGGACATTCCCAACATCCTTCCTCCAATCCTGGAAAGTGCCAGTCTGCTCCAGCAGATGATGTACTAGGATGTCCTGAGGGAATGTGGTGGGCTGATGCCCATGCCTCCAGCTCCTGATGGGGCCACAAATATCCTGAGGGACACATCTGAAGTGTGACACACTGTGCATTCAGTGCAAAACACAACACAGCACTGGGTGCATATGTGGGGCTGACTGAGATCCCTTATCAGCCCTGGTGAAATCTGCTGACTGTGTTCCAGACCTTTCTCCCTGTCACCAGATTTTAGCAGGGCTGACTTTCCCTCTAACCCCTCTCAGATCCTCTAGGCTTGCATGCTGCTCTGGGCTGGAGCAAGGCAGACATGCCACCATCTCCAGCTGCAGTAGAAGCTCCCTGCACAGCCCTGATGCCTGCCTTGCTGTCACAGTGCAGAAGGAGGGACCCTACAGGGCGGTGGGCAGAACTGCTGGGATATATTACCCTTAAAGCTCCTGTCTGCCTCCTCTTCCCTGAGCGGGGTCTGCTCCTTCCAAGCCTTCCCTCTGAAGCTAAGAAGGCTGCTGCCATGCTGCCCTCTCCCAGGAGAGACCTGCCTTCACTGCCATCCCACACCAAGCACACATTCAAGGCTCAATAAATGAACAGACCAGTAACTAAAAAAATTTTGGTCTGAAGGCCAAAATCTCTCCCACCTCTGCCATGACAATGAACCACATGTTCTTACCTCCTGACACATATTTTCAGAACATTAAGTGGAGACAGTCTGTTAAGGCATCATAATTCTTTGACATAGTAGGGCTATTTACTGCAGTGGTCCAGTTAGAGGCATTTTAGAAGGGCTTTTACCTGTGAAGCACATAAAATCCCTGCCTAGGGCAGAGACAGAGATCTCCCACAATGCTGGAGAAATGGCCATGATGCCTCAAGTTTCAGCTTTCATGTTTTTCAGATTTTGTGCTGCCTAGGTGTGTAGTTCTGAGCCTCATATTAAGTGTTAGTCAGCTCCCTTCACAGAGTAGGCAGATAAAACAAATCCTTTTCTAGCTTGAGACCAAGGACAACTGTTAAAAGTTTTCAGGCCCAAATGCAAAACCAACGGTGGACTGAAGAGAGAAAACATGGATGGGACTTCATAATCTGAAGCTGTAACTGGACAATTAACCCCAATATGCAAATGTACCAAAACTTATAAAAGTGTGAGACCTCGTGACTGGTTGTTCATTTTGTGACCATTCTGGGTCCACCCTGGGTGTAGCCCTTGCCAGACTTTTGTACTGCCCAAGGTGTATCCTTAAAGGCCTTTTAATACATATCTACTTTATTCTCTTAGCTCTGTCAAGTCTCTGTTCCTGGTCAGCCTTCCCAAGGCATCAGCCATACCTCCAAAGAGAGTGTCACACAGCTTCCTTATGAGGGCAAGTGACAGGAATATCAAGGTGGAAAACAACTCACATATTACAGGCTTCCCTACAGAGGTAACTGTGACAGTGGCTCTCCCTGGGAATGTTTACTGCAATCCACAGCACTGTGGAGGACATGACCAGGATACTCCAGCAGAGTCATGCAGATTAGACTCTGCAGGACTTGCACTGTTAAGTCTTAGCAGAAGCTGTGTGAGCATCCTGGACCTTCATGGAAAGGAGACTGCTGGCTATGCCTCTTCCCTTTCCATCTCTGCCCCACATAACTCCAAAAGAGAAAGGCTGTGACTATGACTCTGCTGAGCATCTTCACATCTCCGTCTTAGGAGCTAAGGGCAGGTGATTCTCATGGACAAGCACAGTAAATAGCCTGGAAGGGATACAACCCTTCAAGCTGCACAGACTCTCAGTATTAATGCCATGCGCTTGCTAACACGACACGAGAGGTTTGAACAAAACCTCAGAAGGCTTTAGAAATACAAGGACAAGACACTTGCACTGAAAGGAGACTGAAAGGCTTTTGTGACAAAGCACAGCAAGGCTTTGTCTCAGGGACTGGCAGACCAGGAACCAAACTGCCCTGGCACTGGTCTCTTATCACCATGCAGGTTTCCCTGCTGCTCCCCTCATATCCCAACAAGCTGCCTTGTTTTTTACTTCTTCCTTCTGACTAGTTTGGCTCCTTACCGTCTGCTTGGGCTCTAACATCTTTTTGTCCGTGGCCACCGGCAGAGCCACCTGAGAAGTTGGCATCTGCCTCCGTCAGCAGGGAGAGAGAGGCTTGCTCACCTGCCCCATGCCCACTGGGGATGTTCTCACCGGAGACCAAGTTTTTGGTGGAACACAAAGCCTGGCTGTCCCCAAAAGCATGATTCAAACAGAAGCCCTCACAGCTCCGGTTCAGGCCATGGATGAAGGGCATGGGTGGAAGACTCTGGCTGCGTCGAGCTCTTTCTTCAAGGAAGGTTGGGCAATCCCGCCGAGTCTCAGGAATAGGAGAGAACTCCAGGGAAGAATCACCACTAGGCCGGAGTGGTGGGGAGGTGCCGTTCTTTTTCCGTCCTTTAGCCAGTTCAGCAAACGATGTCACCCTCTTGGGGGGAGAGGTCTGAATGGGTATTGCTGGACTTTCACTCAGCTTGACTGGACAGCTCACCATGCGCTCCAAGGACCCCAGCCTGCTACCAGGACTCCTGTCCAGGTTCTGATCATAGCTCCTGGAGCGCTGCCGGCTTGTGTTGAGGTTCGGTGGTGACACGTTCACATAGACCTGACCCTCAATCATGTTCTGGCTGGATTCTCCCTTGGGCTCCTCTTCGCTGCACTCTACATTGCCTTCTTCTTGTCTCAGGTCGGGCCTTCTGAACAGATAGTATTCTGTGGGCTGGGCTGGGCTACCCTTGGTCTGGTCTTCTGAGCAGCTAGTTATGGAAGATCCTGCAGGGCTGGGGGATGACTGGGAAGACAAGTCACACGTGACTAACTTATAATAATTCTGAGTAGCCACAACAAGCCGTGCTTGGCTCTGGAAGCAGGCAGTGAGGTCTGAGCTCTCTGACGTGCAAGGCTCACAGTGGAGGTGGTAGGAGTTGCAGTTAGCATCAAGGACAGGTGAGGAGGAGTGTTGACACCCACACACCTTCCCCGAACTTTCTGGGTTATGTGACTCACAAGACATCTTGGATTCAGTGGGTGATGAATGTAAATCCAGGTAAAAAGCTCCTGTGTCTGAGTGGCTGCAGAAGGAAGAGTCACAGGACAGATTAGCTGAATTCAGGTTGGATTGGGACTGACCATTCATTTTGTTGTAGAGAGCACTGAAATTCACCAGGACTCCATCAGAACTGTTGCAAGAAGAGTCACTGATGTAGCCCATCTGCTGGTCAATCACTTCAGACTGACTTGATGAACTGTAGCAGCGACAGTGCTGGATCTCTGAGCTGGAACAACTGCATGTCCTGCGCAGGGCATCCTGATTCCTCAGTGGTTCACCCATGTTCTGGTTCCACTCCTGGTCACCACCGTCGAAGGAGAAGTTGGAGGAGCTGCCACGATGGCAGCTGCATTCATCCAGCTCCATGCGTTCCGTGGCCTGATGGCACCTGTTTGCATTGTTCCTCTTCTGGATGTTGTCACTGCTGAGTTTGTCCTCTTGCCCGTCCACCACACCAGATCGGCTGGCCATGTTCCAGGATTTCACAATGTGCCTGGAGTTGTGGAGATGGAAAGGGGGCAAGGCCAGATCCTGCAGATTGAAGGGAGGTTTGCCATCGATGAGTGAGTTGTGAAGGTGGAAAGATTTTTGGCCCAAGTCATCCCCAAAAACACTGAGGTCTTCACCCTCACTCAGCAGGAAAGGGTTATGTCGCTTACTGACACTAGGGACAATCAGATCCCTTGCTTTTCTTTCTTTGTTTTCTGAGGCCTCCGCTGAGGTTTCAGATGTCTGGAGAAAGCTGCTGTACACCAAGGAGTCAGTCTGTGAGAGGTCTCTGTCTGGAAGGGCAGAGGTCCGTGTAGTGCTGAGCTCTGGCTGGCAGAAGGGGTTGGTCCTTTTGCTCACGGAGCAGCACTGTCTATCAGGGACCTGGCAATGCACCAGGGGAATGTGATGGACAATCAGCGTCTCACCAGTCAGTTTGGGTGGACTATCCATGGTGAGGAATACTCTTCAGGACATCAGTGAAGATGGTACCACCCATGAACAGGTAAGGCTGCACATGAGAGGCAGGGAGGACACTTCTCATGAGGGAGTTCAGATACCTACAGAGAGACAAAATCACAAAGGAAGTCACCTCTTGGGAAAGGCAGTGACTATTTAAAGCATCCTTGGTTTGGCTGAAGAAATCACGTGTTGACAAGGATCAAACGGACTGCTTCCTTGTCAGCACAAGTACCTGAGCACAAGGTCCTTCTTCTGGGAAACAAACCATCACAATGTAAAACAAACCCGTCACCCTCCATGCAGGCTCCTGGGACAACACTTGTGATTCCACCTGACCCCTCTCAAAGTTACCTGAAGAGCGTAACTGATTTCAGTCAAGTGACCAAAGGACTGTACAGGATTTGGGCCAAACAAAGACCTCACTGCAGAGGGCACTGTGTGCTCACAGGAAAACAGCACAGGGTCTGAAATGAAGCATTGCACTCCAATGAGAGCAGCCTATCTTCTCACACTGGACTGAACATCTTTGCTTCCTTTTAGATACGTTGAACTTTCTTTCAAGAACTAAACACAGCAAGGTCTTGCAACAGACACACACACACCCCCAGGAAGAGACTGGAAAGCAGGAGCTGGCTGGAACAGAAAAGCAGCAACAGTCATTCCTCTCCAAATCCAGGAGACTTCATGAAGTCCTGAGCCCTTTTAATGGTGCCAGGGAAATATGCCAAATGCAACTACTTACGTACACAAGAGTCTCTCCAATGAAAAGGAGTGGGATGACTTCAGTGGGGCCATGGGAAGCCACTGGCATCGGTCAAATAGGTTCCATACAGCACACTGGTTTTTGCTGACCTTTTGCTGATGGTGAAACCTCAGCTCAAACTGGTCCCTACTGTCATCTGGCAGGGGATCATATCTCTCTGCCACATTATCTGTGGCATTTACGTGCTTATTACCTGCTGTACTTCACTACAGTGTGACTGCCACAGTCCCAGGAGCCATACAGGCAGGGCACTGCACAGGCAAAACACTAAGACACTCTTCCTGTGCTCAGTCAATAGCAGGTTCTTACAGAGCCAGAGGAGTAACAAAATGGTTTGGGCTGAAGGAACCTTAAAGAACATCTTGTTCCAACCCTCCTGCCACGGGCAGGGATACCTTCCCTAGGACCATATTGCTCAATGCCCCATCCAACCTGGCCTTGAGCACTCCCAGGGATGGGGCATCAACAGTTTCTCTGAGTAATCCATTCCAGTGCCTCTCCATCCCACAGAAAAGAATTTCTTTCTAATATCTAATCTAAACATTCCATCTTTCTGTTTAAAGCTTTTGCCCCTGTCCCATCACTCTCTGCTTGTGTCAAAAGTCTCTCTTCTTTCTTGTAGATGTTCACCAGTGTTTGACATGGGAGAGCAAAGAACAAATCCACTTCTCCCTCCTTACCTAACCCAGAGGTGCAGCCTACAAGTACCTCCAGCACGTCTGGAGGGAGGTTTTCCCCTTGCCTTTCCTTCTACAGATCAGCTAATCCAACACAGACAAATGCATGGACAGGCAGCTAAGGCAGCAAGGAGATGCAGAAACCTCAAAAAACAGCAGTGATCCAGGATGAGTCTGAGAGATTAAAAAATGACCTAATGCTCTCACAGATCTACCACTTGTTCTGAAAACCTTGGCCCAAGCACCCTTGCCCAGCATTACTGACCCATAACTCATCCAGGAATCCTCAGTGATCACTGCACTCTGAAAATTGCATCCTGGGATCCTGCTCTGGACACCAGGGCCCCCACCACTGACCTTCAGACTCCAGAAAGTGGTATTCACAGTGGCTTTTGCCTACCTTACCCCAGAATTTGTGACTGTGGGGTGATAATGAATTTGGAGCAGACCTACAAAGGCACATGGGGGCACAGGAGGGAAAATGAGAAATGTGGATTAAATGAAGTTAGAACAAGAGCGTGAGCAATGAGACAGCTACACAGAAACATCAGGAACTTCACTTCTTTCAGCCTCAAGGTGTAAGAACAGCAATTAGAAGATGATAAAAATGATCAAAAGAAGTATACTGTCCTCCCATGCACAGTAGTGCTTCTCACAGACACAGGATGATGCTGGCAGGAAATAAAAATACAAAGATGGAAACAGAGCTATTGTTTGCAGTAACATGAAAGTTAATGCTAACACCAATGTCAGAGAACAGACAGACCTTCTGGTAGATGCTACCAGAGACTTACATGGCTGAGACACTCACCTATGTGTCTGCTTCTCCTGGGATGTTTCATCCAGATTTAGGCTCTGAAGAAGTGAGATCACCTGGACCACTTGGACCAGGTGGTGGACATACAGCTGGACTACTAATTGTGCAACCCATGAACTCTCCCTCACCTGTACTCTCCCTAAAACCTCTATCAGTCTTTACATCCCTTTCAGTGACTTCTCTGTCCTGCAAGCCTTTGGCTCCTTTCCCATGGCTGCTGGCACACAGGTTGATCTCTACTCAGCCCAGATCCTAGGGGACAGATTTTCTCCATTAAGGATTCCTAAGATCTCATTGCTCAAAGGCCACTGTGGATAACAGCTGCTCCTGACCCTGAGTCTAGAGCACACGCACATTTACACACTTGCTGGAGTGGGGCTCATGCCCCAATTTGGACCTTGTGCACCACGATGGCACAGCAGGAACTGAGTTTATCTGAGTTTACTTCTGTTGAACTCAGCAGGCGCTTATCCTGCTGAGTCTTCCTGCCCCCAGCCCACAAGCACTTTGGGTAAAAAGCTGGTCCCCCATTGCCTATCTACTCATGTAGTCCATCCCGCCTTTGTTACTGCTCTTGTATCTGACTGTAATGCTCAGGTCACATTTCTCCACCAGGCTTTGCTGTATTTCAAGTGCTGCCACAATGTAACCACTTGAAAAGCATCATTTTGAGGATACAGAAAATGATGGCAGCACATTTGACTGTTGAGGCACCAAGTCTCTGCCACCTCTGGGAAATGGCTGCTAGGAGCAGGCTCCCAGCATCAGCACCCATCTGCTGACAAACCCTGCTGAGCAGCACACAATTCACGTCAGCACAGAAGCTGCTGTGGGAGGACAAGGCTTGCACAGACACACTTTGACATTTGACTGCAAAATGTCAGAGCTGACACGCAGCCATTTCCCATCTGTCTCTCTGGTGCTCTGGCTGCAACAAGCAGCTCTGCCCAGCTCTCTGGCTCCAGCAGCAGCATGGGCTCCCCAGGTGGGCTGTGATTTGCTGCCCACCAGAGATGCTGCAGCAGACGGATGCTCATCCTGCCCGCACCTACAACCTGCTCCCAGCGCCAGGCTCTGAGGTGCAGGTGCAGGTTACATGCAGACAGCTCCTGCTGGGAGACATTCCAATTGCTTTTCTAGGGATAGGCATGACATTTTGTGCTATAGCTACTCCTTTTCTCTCCCTTGCAATCTCTTCTGGCTTCCCTCAGAATTAGGGGTGCAGGGATGTAGGCAATGGCACTGCCAACACAAGGATTATTCTGTTTCCAACACCAGAGCATCTCCTTGGCCACACCATTAGTTGACTCTTTCTTATTCTGGAAGACTGTAGAATTATCTTTCCTCTTCCTACTCAGGGTCTGCTACGCTATGCTGGGATTGACAATGAGGAATAAAATGCAGCAAGCAGACCAGTTTCAGATTTGCTGGGTTTGATCACCTCTTCGTAAAGCCCTCACTCCCTTTTTGCAACAGGAAATTTACAGATGTGGATAGGCAGGTCATACCTGAACATTTTTTGCCAAATCAGTTCATTCTTCTTATCCTTGTGCTGAATCCTGCTCAATGCTACACACACAAGAGCAAACACAGCATCCAGCATTGATTCCTGCCTAGAACAGCATGTAATGGCCGTGCAAGGCAGAGATGCATGCAGGGAGCATCACAACTCTAGACACGCCTGCACATCAGCCATTTTATTTTCCAATGTCAGAATTCTTGTCATCTCCATACTGATACCATCTGCTGCAACACGGCAGATATGGGTTGTTTATTCACGGAGCTCTTCCTTGAGGTGCTAGGGGTTGCCCAGAGAAGGTGAGGGCGACACTGTGGATGCTTCATTCCAAACACGAAAATACAGAGCAGGAAGAATGGATTTTTTTGAGATGCCCACATCTGGTATGGAATTGCTCATGAATGATTGTACCCCCATGGAAATAAATATACACAATAAAAACTCCTTAGGTGCAGCAAAGCTCTAGGTAAAAAGGAGGTGAGTGCTGACCAACAAAGGATAGTTCAGCACTGATCTGAGAGTTGCCTATCAGGTCTTGTCTGAGCTTTAGAGAGGAGGCAGCATGCTGCAGGTAACAGGAGTATGCAGAGTACTTTGGGCTCTGCACTCTGTGCCTTTTAAGTCCTTGTGGACCACTACACAGAGGCCCTCAAATCCCTCTCCTGTCATACCCCTAAGACTGAGGACACTGTGCCAATTCAAAGTTGGTTCAGCTTCATGGCTCCTTGGCCTCAAGTACCAACTCCTGCCTCTGCAACACTGCTGAGAAGATGCAGAAGCAACCAGACCTGGCTGCAATTGCCTCCAAGGGCTGACGAGTTATGTGTGGTGGCTGCACACCTCCAGACCTACTCTGGTATTTGTTATGGCTCCAACCACGACTCTTGAGTTCTAGAGCTGAACCCTGAATACTCTCTGCTCAGCGCTGTCCCCTGCATACATAAGGGGTGGCAGTGTTCAGCTCACAGTAACAGGCTTCCTCATAAAAGGTAATACACTGGAGGAGGCATGCAGAGATATGAGAGATAAATATGATTTTAATGTAAAAAGACTGCACATAGAGCACAGAGGATAAGGAAGCAGGCGCAAGTTCATCAGAACTGTCCGCTGGAGGCAATGCTGGCTTTCTGGAGGATGGCTTTTCTGAACAGATTATTGTTTCTACAAACCTCAGTCACTTCATCCATGAAACTGAGTGTCCAAAGGAAACCTTTAACTGTGAGGGTTATTGCTGACTCCCTCTGTATGGCTATGGTTTCACTGCCATCATCACCTTCCCCCGACAGACCAAAATTCATCATGTCATTCAAGGATGAAATATGCAAAAATAGGGTTAAAAGCTAGGCATTCCGTTTCATAAAAGAAACAGAAAAATTCGTCTGTATTAGAGCTGCTTGTTCTTTGAAGGTTGTTCCACATGAACCCCTGACTCCTACAGTGCATTTGCATTAACATGCCTGAAGACACCACACAGACCTACAAAACAAGAACCAGCAGAAATGCTGCAAAAAGCAACTGTTTGTGTGATCTTGCAGACAAAGGCACAATACAGACATCTCCTCTTTGCTCCACGAGGAGAGGTATTTTCAATTTGTTCCCTGTATGTCTACCTCCAGGCAAAAGGGCTGGGAGATTAATCCAAACTGAAAGCCATCCTTCAGACAGCGTGGGGGATCTCAGGTCTCACTGTATCCTGTACCGATACTGCAGATCATCCCTGACCCAGCTCTGCCTGAAAGCACTGGATGGTTTTAAACAAAAATTTATGAGGAAAATTCCAGAAAACTGGAGGGCATTCAGGGAGCAGCATCAGAGAAGAGGATGAGTGCTTCAGGGTGAGTGGCTTGGGGATGGGCCTGAACCATGGCAATGTGTAAGCAGAGGGTGGAGGTGAGGAAGCCTGTAAGTTGTTGCAGAATGAGTCTAGTTAGTGCTATTTGTTTGGACACCTATTTCTTTCTAACCAGCTAATAAATCTCTGTCAAATTCACACCTTCATTAAATGCTTTATTAAATCGTCCAGTGTGTTTAACGAAAAAAAAAAGGTGTAAAAGGAAATGCTAACTGTTTGACTCATCCTAAACCTCCAGCTCTCCTTCTCTGCTTCAGGGCACAGGGAGCATAGTCAGGGTGGTCTGCATGCTCCCAGGGTGAATATTCCAGTATTTTACATATAAAGAGAGTTATAGAAAAATAGACTAAATACTTCCTAAACTTCTGCCTCTGCTCAGGCTGATTCCTCTTCTGCTGCTGTGCAGTGATTCCTGCACTTCCCGTTTCTTTCCACAAAGCCCAGCCTTGACCAGGGCTTTTTCCAGTGGTTTTCAGGACAGCCTGACTAAGCCCATGATTAACATATCATTACATCCCAGAACTATGTAGTATTATGATGCGTTCCAAATGGAAACCACAGCACGTGACAGTCAGTCACAGCCCTTGTGCTGCTGGCAGAAAGGAGCTGCATGGGCCAGGGGTTACCAGCACACACAAAACAAAGCAATGGGTGTAGTGTGTGTATTCCTGATGATGACATAAGCAGCGTGAGACAGGTACTGCCTCCCAGCCAGAGGACAAAAAGCCCCAGCTGCTCTGTGCGTTTAGAGTTACACAAGACATCAGAAATAGCTCAAGCAGCAGATCTATACCAGCTAGCACAGGAGCCAGGACAGTGACCAAACCAGTTTCTCCCATTTCTGTGCTCCCTTGCTCTGTGACTCATCATCTGGCATGTGGCACTCGGCAAGAGCCATTTACAGGCCATGACTCAGAGCATCCACTGAGGTGCTCTGGGACGGAACCTGCTCCTCCTTCTCCCCCCTGCCCCAGCCCCCAGCACATATGCTCCTCATTACTTTATGCAACTCTGCAGAGAAGAAAGATTGATGTTCTAGCTGTTCATATCACACAGAAATTGCTGCTGAATTAAACTGCAGACACAGTAAATCCGTTCTATCACAGACACTCTAGTAGCAGCAGCGTAGCAGCAGGAGGGACTATGCTTGTATAGCATCTTTCTGCCTGAGCACTCAGAAAGCTCCCTGAAGATCTTATAACAGCAGAAATCACACAATTCCATTTTGAAACAAAGATCTGCCTGGATGCTAGAGCCTAGGTTTTGCAGGGTCACCAGAGCACTCAAGAACACCACACAGAAAGACAGAAAATCCTGTAAGAACATGAAATTTCTGGGCACACTCAGTATTCGAAGATGCCAAGACTACCCCTCCCTAACTGCACAGCTTTGGTCAGGGCTTAGTGATCCTGACCTAATGGGTAGCTTCCCTGCCCATGGCAAGGGGGTTGGAACTAGATGACCCTTAAGGTCTTTTCCAACCGAAGACATTATATGATTCTAAGATTTGTGCAAAGCAGGGCTGTCAGCTGGCTGCCTCATCAACGTGCTCCTTCTACTGACCTGCCCAACTGAGGACCCCATGAACCAGCATCTGCAGCTGAGTAGTGACAAAACCACAGCCATCAGCTGTGGGTGAACCTGAGTCAAAGCCAGCAGAAATCTGGACTGAACATTTTTGCACCCCCTTCTATGCCTGGGAGCTGCGAGCTCAAAACTCTCCACTGCAACAGCTGCAGGAGGCAGGGAATGGAGAGTTCAGCTGAGAGAGTCAGGCTCAGCTTCAGGAATCAAGGCCAACTCTCTGACCTGGGCCTGCACAGAGTGGCAAAACTGTACCCTAAGTCTGTCATAGGGCTACATGCATTGGTGAATGGGCAACTGTCCTTATTTAGCTGTCCACTGCAGGGGTGAAGGCTTCTAAGATGACATCAAGAAGTGGAGAGGACACGATATTCTCAACAGCACTTGAGAGATTTCTGGTCTTGCTGGGGTTCTGTAGCATCCCTGTAATTAGTGATTAGAACCATAGAATATGCTGGGTTGGAAGGGGCCCATCAGGATTATCAAGTCCAACTCCTGGCCCTGCACAGAGCAACCCAAGAATCATACCACTGCAGGGAGAAAAGGCTTGAAAGTGGAAAATTTAGTGAGGAGGAAAAACAGAGTTGTTTTCATTCAAGACAACCTGGCAGCTGAGAGATGCTAAGAATATTCAGTGTGGGAAATTTCATGTATTGTATTTGCTTTGCATTGTTTTCTGTCTGTCTTGAGAAATTGAATTTCTGTAGAAGACAACAGAATGCTGTCAATGACTTAAATCTTGTTCTTCACAGGCTTGCCCCCCCCTCCGCCACTGGGAGAAAGAGCAGTAAGAAACTTGGAGGTCATGGAAAGCACAGAATTGTGAAGCACATGGGCCAGGCCCTTTTGAGATGCAGAGGCCGAGGAGCAGGCCCATGTGCTTTTGGTCTCTGCTAAGATGGAATAAGCTTAGCAGGGTATGTGTCCCCATCTGTTTTTGAAACCTTCCAGACAGCAAAGTGATAGGATAAATCTACTCTTTGCACTTCAGCTGTGGATTGTGGTCGCCTTGGTTACTTGCATCTGTCAGTTCACACAACCCTGCACCACCCTTTGGAAAGACCTCTCAAAGAGAAGTGACAAATCACTTGCATTGGATTTTCTTCCCTAACCTTTACTGGAATCTGGCTTCAGGCAACATAGTGTTGGCCAGACCATGGCAAAGCAGATGACCTACTTATCCAAAGCTTACGGGAGGATCATTTCAGGAGCAATCTTCATCTGCACAAAAAAAGCACACGAGGCCAGCTCTACCTAAAGTAGTCCTATATCTACTGCCTTCATGACTTGGCCTAAAATGGACAAAGAATATCTGTCTTCACAGTGAACATGATCTTTCTGCAGTACAGCTTAGCACATGCATACAGACTCCAGCCACTCTGTGGCTGCTTATCTTCCCTATTGCTTCCTTTCTCTGCAGATTAAAACTGGCATTGCACTTCTGTTCTGGCTATGCATTGCAGGAATCACAGCTGCAAAACAATCCCTGCAAGAATAAAAATTCTTCCTGCAAGACAAAAGCATTAGTGACCACTTGAAAAAGCCTGACAAATAAGGAACTCAGCCTTAAGATAACTCAGTAAAAAGAGGCTGTAAAATTATGTTTACCATCTCTTCAGTCCAGAGTGCCACATATGTAGGAATCACTCACTATCAAGTGAAAAATAAACATTTCTGAGATGGCGGGTTACAGAGGTACAGCCTCATGCAGCACAACAGCAGAAACAGAACAAGCAGCAGAAGTGGCTACAGGGGAGTCAAGTAAAACCGCAGCCAGGCCAAGCTCTTGAAATAACAAAATATCACCCCACTGTAAATAAAGAAGCTAGCAATGTCAAAAAGCTATTTTCAGACTGGAACACAGCAGTGCTGCAATGGTTTGCTGCCACACCCCAGTGAACAGGAGAAGCAGTGCAGGTATGGCATTACCTAGGGGGGATGGACATCAGATCTGCCAGGCAGCCTGAATGCCTGCCTGCAAAGCTGTATTAAATGATGCAATCCTACATGGAATTTAATGCACACTGCATGCAAACAAATCAGGAGCATCAAAATCAGGCACAAACAGAACACATCCCAACTGCAGCCTGCTTTTACCTAATGTTTCTCTTCCACACTGCACATCTAAATGGTTTTTCAATCAGCAGCTGTGACCAACAGCTGACTCCTGCTAAGGCAGCAGGAGACTTAACCCTTCCTAGAACAGCCCTAGGCTGTTCTACCAAGACCAAAAGAAATGCCTGGATATACAGGAAAACATTTTCTGTGTCTCCAAGGCAGGAATACACAATGGTCTGGAGGCTGGCAACTCTCTTATTTGGGGATGATAGCATTGTACAAAGCAAAAAAGCTGAGTAGCCCAATAAAAGCAGCACCTGAGGAGTTAATACATGAAATTTATCCTGCCTTCCAAAGGACATTAAGACCACTTATATTATATTATATTAATTATATTATATTATATTATATTATATTATATTATATTATATTATATTATATTATATTATGACCATATATAATAATACATAGAAATACATTATTTAGATAATATATTAATATATGGAGATAGATATATATATATGATAATAACACTGATACCCAAATGCTTTTAGACTACAGGCTGGATTTTACAACCCCTTGAAGGCAGTTGGAGGAAAAGATCGTTGAGCACTTGTATTTGAAAATGGAAATTGCCTGATTACTGTTAAGATCCTGCATTTCTTGGCCAGGTACCCAAACAAACAGGTCCTCTGCAATCACATCTGAGTTTCATTTCTGTGTGGGTAAAAATAAAAAAGGCAGAATGATTCCTGGGATGATGATACAAGAAATGCCTCTTGTCGAAAGAAATCCTTGGGCCATCGCGACACTACCCAGTCACAAGCAGCCTCCTGCATCTGGGAGTAGTTTACATTGCAGAGCAGGTTTCATAACCTGCCCATAGAAATTTAGGAGACTATACAATCATCCATCCCTCAGTGTCCCTTTTGTTTTTTGGAATTCTTGCAAATTTTTAGAGCTTGTAAGTTCCTGAACCAATGCCTTCCACACCAAATTACATGCCACACTAGTAGTTATCTGTCAGTACTTTTGAACATAGTGATATTTAACTTCATTACTTGTCCTTGGGCTAGGGCAGGGAGAGGATCATATTTTCTATGCCATTTGCCAACCTTCAGTGCCAAGATTTTCATTCTGCTCACGTACAAGAGTATTCCCAGATCCTTGGTCTGATTACCTCTCTTCAAGTATCCTCCTGATGTGTGGGTGTGTTTGTATGTTCACATGGCTGGCAGCAAGGCAGAACTCAAGAGGACCTGGATGAAACCACAGCATCAGTTTATATAACAGAATAGTTTCCATGCAGCAGAACTAACAAAAGACAAGCCAGAATCTTAATAAAATACTTATGAAGCAGACCAGGCAGTCCTAATGATTACACATACTTTCCTTCTGAGAGGGAAACATATCCCTTCTAGGGGCTGGCAACTCAAACCAAGCTCAGTTTGTAAAGCTCTGTTCAGGACAGTTTATTTTAGGATATCACTCCACAAGACAGCTCATGTGCTAATTAGGCTTGGAATGACTGGGCTCAACACAGCATTAAGGGTAAACTAAATCTGATAACTCTGGATTAACCAAGGTCTTCTGGTGATGATGTTGGGCCACACAGACCTATTGACTAGGGGAAAAAAACAGAGGGCAAACAGGGATGATCCTTGACTCTTTACTGGGAGAGCAGAGTTCCAGGAGACCCACCAAGTCTACTGAAAGGATGGCCAGGTTGGACGGGGTTTTGAGCAGCTTGGTCTTGAGGAAAGTGCCCCTGCACATGCAGGGGTGTGGAACGAGAACTTCAGGGTCCTTTCCAACCCACACTATCCTATGACTCTGTGAGCAGTCTGCTTTTAGTCACTTCAAGGGTGTTTGAGAGAACTGAGGAGACATCTTAAGACTACCGGCTCACAGGCCTTTGCAGATAGGACATGTTCACATTTGAACATCTTCTTTCTTGAAGCTGTTGCATCCTTTCTGGACCATTAGTCTCAGAGAAGACATAGCTGAGACAAATGTTTGTAGGGTTAAGCCCTTGCACTTAGATGGGCCTTAACAAAACCACAAGGTTTTAAAACTCTGCAACTTTTGAACACGTACTATAAATACACTGGGTAGTCTTATTCACAAGAATGCCAAGCCATTTGGGAATACTGCTGGGCTTTGAAGTTTGAAAGCAAGATTCACAGACTAATTAATCACAGTATGTAAAAAGTATTCATATTATCAGTTTCAAATAATCCTCCTTAATTTCCTGGAGTGCTTTCATGTTAAAATCAGGGCACCTCATAAATCATTATTTTCTTTCTCTAGATTGTTCATTATTTCATATCACAAACCCTACAGTTTCCCATTTACCTCACGTAACTTCCATTTTTTCAATCTCTCCTCTTCGGAACATTTCCCAGGGACTTGTTCAGTTTCCTAGGCAGTTTCTCAATTCCCTCCAGCTATGCATTCATGCTTCTGAGCTGGGGTGACTAATTTCACACAGTTTTCCAATTGGCAGTGGGATTAGGAGCTGTAAAATAATTTTCCATTCTATTTCTTATGTACCTTAACATCCATATGTACATGCCTGCCAGGTAACCTCCCTTATGACTAGGGTGACAATCAGTCACTTTTTGCAGTTTAATGACATCAGTTTAATAAGTTGGAATGCATTTAATCAGTTTAATCATTTGGAATCTGACCAAGTGTACTTTTGTGACTATCTTCCCTTACAGACACTTATGTAACTTAGCATCAAGCTAAAAAATGTCAAGATTTACAACAAGACTAGCCTAGGAGAAATCGGGGTGCTTTTTTTTAACATATCTGTTCTCTGAGGACAGGAGTTTCTTATCCCTCGTCTCTGGAGTGCGGGTTTTGGAGCTTGCTCTCTCAGGCCGCATAAATTCTCAGCATGCCTCTTTTTGAGGCCCTCTAAGAGATAAAAGAATCCTCGAAGCCATACTAGAGTCTGGGCTGAGGGATATTTCTCCATAGTGAATATGCCTCACTAAAGCAGTGAGGTCTAGTGGCCTGCACTATTGAAAGAAGATTCCCCTTTCATTTTGATTTGCAGGCTGAGAGGTTGTTGTGGTATTTCTTTTCAACCTCAACTCATGCCAAGTGGAAAGCAGAAACAAGGCACTGGACCAAAATCCTGGCTGCTGAACATGCTCTGGTACAGAGCAGAATCACTCCTCAGTGCCTCTGAGACAATTACAAATGCATCAGTTCAGTTTGGGGTGTTTCTCTACCTTGGAGTATCATGTCTCCAGCACAAAGCCTGGCAGAGGTCAGGGTTCTGGAGATGGAAATATTCTATGGAGCCTCTGAAACTTTTGCAAAGTCACCAGGAAAATCAGAGATTACAGAAACCCCAGTGGATCAAAATAGACTCTCAGTGTCTCAACCAGACATGGCCAAGTATAAATTGAATAGCTGTGGCTGGAGCACTGCCACCTTTGTGCATTAACCACCTCCATGCCATCGCCAGTCAGTGCCAGGACACACCTGTTTTCTTGTAGTTTCCCCCCTCCTTCTCTTCTATCATGCTATGGACTGGTTAGCCTTCTTGGCCAGGGTCAGGGATGCCTAAGGTCACCCTGTTCTCCATGCTGCTTCACCTCTTCTCTGACCCACTGCTCCACCAAAACCAGCCACTCTGAGGAGAACATGGGAACAAACAGGCTGTCAGGCTTACTGTAATAAGGAGTCACCATCTTCAGAGTGCTTTATGAAGACGGTAATTATAAACAGCAAGTGCCTATGGATATGAAAATGAAGCATATGACAAGGAGCTGAAGGCAGGAGGAGGCATCTGGGAATGGACAGCGCTCTCAACACCATTCCAAGCACTACAACTTGCAGTTGGAGGACAAATCTCAGCAGTAGGGTAAGTTAGGTGCCACTGAATTTGGACAAGTGAGAATAGCTTGTTGCCAGTAGGAGATGGCTAAGTGCAGATGCATGCTGAAATACTCTTGCTGGTTTTCTAAAGAGAGCTACAATCACTGCTCAGAGTAAGACACACTTTGGCAAGAAACCCCTTAGAAGCCACTGGAGCAACTCACACGAGAACAAGTGGTGAAGGAGAGGTCAACCTGAGTAAGCCTAACTCCAGGCAGACGTGTCACACGTATCAATCATCAGAATGAACTAGGCAAAGCCAAGGAAGATATACTGTGTGGGCCAACAGCATCTTGGGACCAGAGCTATGAAATATTTAGTCCTTCCACTGGATCTTCTCCTTGTGTGGAGATCTTCCCCTTGCCACCTGAGTTACCGGAAAAGGTTTGAGGATGGGAGGGGAAAGGGAAAAATGCCATGTAAGCAAACACTGTAATGAACCTGCCTGCTAAGGGCAGAAAATTGCACTAGCACAATAATCAAGACAGGTCATTCTCCCCACTAAGAAGAGCATCTGGGAGTACAGCTATGCTATCTGAGCTTACACAGGACCTTGCACATGACAATGAAGCCTAAGGCACAGACCCCTGCTCTTTGCCATGGGAATCCCAGAGAGGGACCAAAAGAAGTTATCTTGCTGAACAACCTGGGTGAATTGGGCCTATAGGCAAAAGGAGGCAAAGTAGCCATGTGGCTGGTCCTGAACCAGCACAAGCAGACCGTAACAGAGAAGAATGAGCCCACTGAAAGCATTTAGGACATATTCTTCGAGAAGCTACTGTGAGTTCATAAAAAAGGATGCGGTTCTAGAGTCAAACTGATGAGATTAGCATAATTGGGTAGGGAGCAACAACTCTAGTCTGTGGTAACAGTGGGTCTGAGGCAAGTACCAGGTGACAACCTGCTATTTGCCAGGGTTTTCCATACAGGCTGTAATTGAATATTTTTTCCCTATAACTTTCAGAGCAGAAATTCCCCTCTTCCCAAAAGGAACTGCTAGCATTCATACACCCTGAGATATCTCTGACACTGTCCCCAAAATTGTAACAGGGCAGTGACACTTGTTCTCTGCTTCCAGAGAGCACTTTGTGTTGGTGCAGGGAGTGGCAGTTTGGTGGCAAGGCCAGTTTTCTATCACTTGCCAAGGGTCAATAGAAAGCTTTGCTAACATCACTCAAATAATGATTATTTATCACTCAAAGGTACTGCCAGTCCCACAGCCTCAGCACTGCTCAAAGACCAACACATGGTGTCTCTTCCAAGAGTCCAAACTCAGAACTTGAGCCTGAGTGAGAAGTTGCCATCAGCCACATTATGGCCACTCACCCACATTACAGCTCAGCCTTCCATCTCCATCCCATTTACAGCAGATAACAAACAGAGAATTTTGTTTGGGTTTTTTATTCCACTATCTGTAAATTTAGCAACCATCAGCCCTGCCCAGTAAAAAGTACTTGCATGTGTCAGAGGAGTAGGAAAAAATAATGTCTACATGATCCTGAGGCTGCAGCACAGCTGTGATGAGGAGAGAAAGAGCTTGTGGCCCAGCCTGCTTTTGTGCTCCTCTCAACAGGTATGCTCTGGCTTTGACCCACTTTTTTCAGAAAATGAATATTAAAATTATTTTCATCAAGGGAGAAAACTGGAGCAGAATCAGAGACCAGAGATATTTTGACAGCCCATTTCTTTCTTACTGGAGAGTAACCAACTTTGAGATGAATGTGAGGGCATGCAGGGAACCTGCTTGGCAGGTAGTAATCATAATGGCAAATCCCTGCTAAGGCTTGTTACTAATACAGCTGTCACTGATCATTGCTATGGATTTCACCCCCTGTCAGCCAAGCTCCCTCAGCTTCTTCAAGCCTTATTCTGAAGCCTCTCACACACCTGGAATGTGTTGGTGGGCTTCTGAATCTTTTGGGCTTATGGGCTGGACATCCAGAAGCACATTATCCACACTGGAACACTGCCCACAAAGCAGCAGAGGTAGGAGATAAGTAAGGTTTTCCACTACCAGTCAGATTTCAATGGTTTCCACAAGCATAAGGACAAAATCTTGTCCACTATGGGCCTTGATTCCACAGTTCCACAGCTGACAGGAAGGTACCTCCACCTCCAATCCTCCATGCCTCAACCACCTGCAGAGATTTCCACATCTCGTACTCCGGATTTACTTTTTTGGGGTTCAACTATCAGAACCACACCTACTGAGATGAGTTTTCACCCAGCACCCACAATACAGAAGCGGCTTTGGATTGAACATCTCAAGCTGACCCAGTTTATATTAAACAGAATGGTAAAAAGCAAACAGAGATGTAATAAAACCTTTTTAATTTTTAAAGAGCTGATCTCTGGCGCGTCAGGGTAAACAGTTATAATGCCGACAAGAACAGCTTGGAGAAGTACTGCAGAAAATACTATGAATTTAAGGGGAAAAAAAAGGAAATTTGAACTCACCAAGAAATATGAGGAGATCAGAAGAGAAAGGCTCCTGATCAACCTGAATGAGTAACCACACCAAGAAGGATATTAGAGTTAAGAAAAACAGCACCTTCAGTGCTGTTTGGCAAGATGAATATTGAACTTGCAGCAATGACAGGTTAGTTAATACAGGGGGAAAAAGGTGCAGAAAAGGAAATGAGCTTTTGAGTGGAAACAAATTCAAGAAGATGAAAGCACTCAAATAAGAAGGACATGATATTCTTGATCCCAGAACAATGAAAGAATAGCTGGTTGATCACAGCTGGCAACTGCACTATTGATAAAAATACCCATTAGAAAAGAGAGGAAGGAGGTGAAACCATGTGGCTGACAAATATTAAAGGTAAAAGTCTGCAGCTGCTCTGCAAGGGCAGGGAAAGTGACCCATGTTAGATTTATCAACCTGCCCTTACTATTACATAAGTCTTTCAGAAAACACTAGAAAAGAAAAATAAGACCGGGAAATAAATTAAAAACAGGGCAAAGCACAATAAGGGGTTGCAGAAGTCAGAATATTGTCCAGGTATCAGGAACCACACCAGAGTGATATCTTTGCTCATCAGGAACTGGAAGAAAATGAAGATGTCTGGGACTAAAAATTTGTTCTTTGTTTGCTCTCACAGCCTCAGACACCTGACAGGCAGTAGTGGAGCTGTGGGCAGGCCATTCCTGAGTTCACAGCATATTCTCCTGGGCCACCTGCACTTTCTGCAATGCAGGTCCAGGTCCTGTGTATCTAGAGATCCAGCTGCACTGTATCTCCATCATCTGCATCAATGCAGTGAGGAAGGCACACTCCTGTGGATGACTTCAGTCAGCTCGTCACCAGAACCTCTTGCCCATCTTTCAAGCATCTCAAGGCAGAGATTATCTGTGCACTCTCACTGCTTAACAGATGTTCTTGTAACAGTGGTACCTACTAGCCAGGCACAGCCTGTATGCCCTGGGGACAGTCCTACCTCACACAGAGAAGGAGGCTGCATCACCTTCTTTTTATTCCTTTAGGCAAACATTGTACACACAAACCATATATGTGTGAGTTTTCTTCCATGTGCTGATACAGGCATGTGTGTCCTGTACATTCTGTTGCACATCCTGTCCTCCAGCCCATGATGTGCTGCTCACAGTCATGCTGTTGTTACCCACCACCAATCTCATTGCAACCTGCTCCGCAGCAGCACCAGACCCCGCTGTGCACACCTGCTCCCATCAGCCTGAAAGGGGTGGATTCTGGGAGACACAGAGAGGTTTTCCCAGGTCCAAGAGCAAGACAGGTGAGAAGGAGCTGCAGTCCAGGAAGCCTTATGGTGCTTCCAGGACACTGTCATTCATCTGCAAGAAGGCAACATGCCACTTTGAGATTTTGCTGGAAGCCCTCTCCTCACCTGGCACCCTGCACTGAAACTCTGGGTTTGCCTTCATCACCAAGTATGAAGGCTGTGGAGCCTTGTCACTCCATAGGGATGGAGAGGGAGCAACCAAATGAGAACCTGCAGCAGCAAAATGGTTCCTCCGGAGAACTACTGCAGAAAAGGCTGTGCTGAGGATCACCCCCACCCCCACAAACCCCGCAGGGCTGCACACAGCACTGAGCGTCTCAGGGAACATGAGAGGCTGGAGAATGACAACAGAAACAACACATTTGCATTCCCTGACAATGACAACCCTGAATTTCCCTTCTGTGCACTCTCCCACTGGTCTCTGACCCAAACCTCCTGCTCCCCCAGCTCTGCAATGTCTCTCATCTGCCTCTTCTTTCCATGGTTCCTCTGCAGCTGTGCCAAACATCTACCATTTTATCTACATTTTTCCTGTCATTCTGTTGCTCTTTATAGGCCTAAAAGCTTTGTCTGGCAAATGGGAAAAAAATTGTGAATAGGTAAGACCTGCCAAGCTCACTCTTTAGCAACACTGGTATAAAAGGCTGCAGGTATGTGAAGATAAAAATGGTGATCTCCACTTCCCTTGTGTTTTAGTATGCCTTTATGACACACATCGATCCACACCTTGTATGATATGTTACTCTGTGACTCCCATTTACTTCACATCTGCCCAAAATCCTGCAATTGCAACCTCACACGCTCAGCATTTTCCATAACTCCAAAAGACTGAATCTGCTATTCGATTATCTCCTTTTGTTGTGACATTCCCATTTGCACATTCCCCTACAGCCACGTCACTATAATACATATACCAAAATCTCATTATTTTATACTTTTGCTTTATTGTTCTTACTGTCATGCTGAACATTGCCGCTCCAGCATCTATATCCCTATCCCATATACATCTTCTCTTTGTTCAAGCCTTTCTCCTATTTGCAGAGTCAATTTAATGGAAGGATTTGTGCAGGGGATGGGGGAGGGAGAAAGAAGAAGGAAGGCGGGGAGAGAAAAGAGGGATTTGGCTGTAACAAGACCGTGTAATTAAGCTCCAGTAACTGGTACCCAGCCTGGACCCCTCATTTCAGTAATTAAAAGCAGTAATTCCTCCATTCCTAGATAACCTTTCTCATCTCATCTGTGAAAAGAGGCAGGGAGAAAGGCATCCATTTACACCGACAGCACAGACACACCCTGGCAACACAAAGGACTCCAGCCTGCACAGAGCCCGTGTATCGCTTAGCAGAACAACATGGTTTTATATGCCATTATATTTACCCTAATGCCTTTTGAACAAATGATTTACCAATATTTAGGGGGGGTGGGGAAAGAAGGGGAAAAAAAGCCAAAAGAAGAAGGCAAAAGCTACAGTGACAGCAACCTTTTCTCTGTCTGAGCCCTTTGTCTCTGTCTTTTCATGGAAGCGCTGTCTGTCAAAACAGCTTTTGAGCTGCTCAGCAGCATCATCGCCAGGGATGCACGGAGAGCATGGTAGCTGGCGGGACCACAACAATCCGTGTGGGCTCGGCTGTCATGGCAGGCACAATGGAGAGCTGTGCGGAGGCACTGCCAGGGTGAAGCACGACTCGCCTCTGCACAACCAGCCCCGGACATGACAACTGCTTTTTCACAGCTACAATGGACAAACACACACACTGCGCAGCAGCCACAGCCTCCTCGCTCGCTCTCATCCATGACAGCCACAGCCAGCTCCAAAGCAATGCAGCCTCTGAAGAGACAAAGCAACCCTAAAATCCTGAAGCTTCATCGGCTAGCTGGCATCCTCCACAAAAACAAACTGGCCACCGAGCCGCCTGAAAACCAACAGCACAACTGACACCCGCCCCGACAATTTGTCCATCTCACCTCTCCACAGATCCTTCGTTCCCCGTCGCCTGTCAGTGAACACACTGCTCCGGCACTCCTGAGCACTCAGATTCCAGAAGGCTCCATGCTCTCTCACCAGGATGCTGTGGGAAACATAGAGTCAATGTTTTTTTATTTTTTTTTTCCCTCACAGCTGCATCCCTGCCAATGCAGAGGGTCTGCGCAATCACATCTCCGATGCTTCTGCTGCTGCTGCTGCTGTGACGTTGCTGCGTGTGAAGGAGCAAGCATGCCCACAGCACTGCCGCTTCAGCTCGCAGACAGTCCCTGTGGAACCTCAGACAAGGCAGGGGATGGGAGGGAGCAGAAAAGGAGGGGATGATGGAGGATTGATTCTTATGAGAACTGGGAAATCAGGAAGGCAGCGTGAGGGGAAATAAAAAGAAGCCTGTGCCATAAAATAGAGCTGCAGCATCCTGTTCTGTGATGAGACTGGATTTCAGATGCCGTGTGCTTTCACGCTGCCTGATCTCTTCACGCTGCCTTTGCAAAGGAAAGCAAAAGGGACTGGAGTGTTCCTACTATTGATAATGGCAGCTAGAACCCTTAGACATAAAATGGCAGTCTGCAAAGCAACGCATAGGAGGAGGAGTAGGATGGGAAGACTGCAAGAAGCTTCCTGAAGCTTCTTTAAATTTCTGTAGTGTCTTGCCCTATACAACTTCTTCAACAATATCTATGGCAGCATCTCTGAAATGCAGCCACCTCCAGAGCAAGATGCAACCACCAGCTGTTCCCACAGTGCTGAACCCATCTAGCAGGGGCAAGATGTCTGCAGTCCCCGCTCTTACAGGGGACCTCAAATCAAGATCACACCAACTCTTAGCTGCAATTTGTGGTTAAAGTGCTGCCCGTGACCTGGGCATCTCAGCAAAGCAACCCACAGCAAATCTTCCTACCTGAAACAGAGGGTCACCACCTGCAAAGCTCAGGCTCTCTTGCTATCTGGAAGGATTTTTCCATATCTCTTTTCACCAGAGGCAGCTGGTGAGAAGGGGTGATGGAACTTGCTCCAGAGGAGGAGTTGTGCAGCTCTTGACAGAGCACAGTAGCTGTGCAAAGGACAAACGTGGCTACTTTTGCTTTTCTACCCACTGAGGCATAACCACACCCCAGAAACTCAGCTGTGCTCTGGCCTGTGCTGTGCCAGGGCAGATGTTTCTAGCACTGGAGCAGCATCCATCCTGGAGGGACCACTCACATTACTGCCCTTTGTCATCCAGCCCTGTGCCTACAGCCCTGTGTAGAGCCAAGCACAGCTCAGAAATTGGAGCATCCACACTGGAAAAGGCAAAACCTGTGAGGCTCTGCGGGAAGTGAGCAGATCAGAGCAAGGCAGAGAAGGGGTAGAATTGTCAAACAGACATAAAATTCTAAGAAATTAAGAACTACCACATGGCTGAGTACTTTTTACTTTATGCCATGATGTACCCAAAGCAACGAACAAGTAACACAAATACAACAACACAGACAATACAACATTTATAGAAGCTTCTGCCTCTGGAGAGGTCAACATAAAAAAAGCTATGACAGAAAAATGTTATACTTATTACTGGAAGTGGCTGCCAATTATCTCAGATCCAAGAACATTACAAACTTTTGAAGTATCTCTTCAAGTAACATTTAAATCAGATTTCTGACAGAAGCCCATGGGGTTGAGGGGTGGTTCCTACCAAGAGCTTCAGAGGCAGGGGTCCAGGACTCCCCCCAGCACAAGGAGACCACTCCACTGGGAAAAGAGAAAGGGCCTTGGGCTATAGGTTGTGCAGACTGTTTGCAATGCACTGGAGCTAGCATGACAGATGCAGCTCTGCCACTCACCTCTACACCGCAGTGAATGATCCCTCCACAATCCCAGAGGTCAGGCTCCACAGGTCCCACAGGTCAGTCTCATGAGAAGTCAATGTATCAGTCCTATCAGTGGCACTTTCTGCTCCCCAGCCCACTGCCTGCCTTTCCTGGGATGCTTGGGACCTGCTCCACCAGCTGGTCCTGTTCAAGAGGCAGGGACAAGCCCCCAGGAGGACGCAGGAGTGAGGGACCTACCTCCATGCCTGGCCATTACAGCAAGCAGAAGTCCTGGCAGGCTCTGCTCCAACCAAGCTGCTGTAAATGAGACTATTTACTGTGCTCCCATTAATGTGCAGCCCCAGGACCCCCGTATGGCCAGTCCCATTGTACTGTCAGTGCTAATTAAGGCAGGCTCAAGCAGACATCTCCGGCCCCTTCAGCTGGGACAGTCAGGGTGCAACAGTGAGGAAAGAGACGGAGAGTTTCAGCTGTGGAGCTCTGTGCAGAACAAGGAGCATTTGTTACCCAGGAGACTCGTTCCCACAGCAGAGAGGAGAATGGAAACTATTTCAGTGCCCTCCCCAGTCCTCCACAAGCATTGCCAATGCTGACGCCAGGAGGTATAAATGCTGGCAGGCTGAGTGCTTGCCTTCATTCCTGCCCCTGCTACAGGACACTGGCATTAACCAATTCACTGACAGCCTGTCTGGTGTAGCAGATACACACACCAGAGTAGATGCAGTGAGGGGGATATTTTCTTTAAAATTATACAGAGTAATGAAGCAGACAAGGGGTTCCTGAAGAAACACTCCTATTTACATGTCTGTTCCCAACATAGACGTCTGTACCCTCCTCCCCAAAATACATTCTGCACGTTCCCCAGATCTCAAAGTCACATGGCCTTGGCTCTCTGCAGCACGCACCCCCTTTGCCGCATCTCCCTCCCTGATCTGCCTCACTCAGCAACAGTGCTAGGAACTGATGGCCTGTACCCATCTTTGCAGGCAGCAAAGATCTCAGGCGCTAATAAGGAAGAACAAAGCTCTTTCTTGCAGGCTGTCTTCTAAGAGATGACTTCTATTTGATCACAGAGATGAGTCACTGCAAGCAGTGGAGCATGGCTGACTCCACAGTGTGATGCAAAGCAGGGATTCTGCAGGCTGGTGACTGTATTCCTTGGAGAAGGAAGGTGAGAGAGATGGAGGTGTCAAGACATGCCTGTCCCTACAGTAACAGGGGTTCCCATCTAACTTCACCTGAGTGGGTAGGGATAGGTGCTTATCACAGACTCCAGCATTTTGCGGTGTAGGTAGCTTGGCAGGAGAAAATTCCTTCTCAAGCAATGTCAGTCTCACTATCCACAAGCATATCAGGTGTCGGGCAGGATTTTTGCCTTCTCACCTCCTTACCCCTTGTTCCAGGGCTGTCAGAAACAAATGCACATCACAATCTCCCACCTATGAATTTCAGTAAGAAAGCACATCCTCCTCCCACTCCTGGGCTGCAGCAAAGCTTACTTTGAGGGAGCCACAGGTGCTACACTCACACTGGACATGAGCTGTACCTGTACCTGGAGTTCTTGCTGACAACAGCTAGGTCACAAATCGATCAATTGGGTGTTAGAAAGCCCAGCACATTTCGGTCTTGGGCTTGGGCTTCTTCCTTCACATACCACACAGGAATTGGCTGCTAAGGTCCGCACACGCCCACGTACAAGAAGAACCCTTTCCACTTTTGCCACAGTTGTGCAGTAAAATCACCCATCAGCATACCCAGCCTCCCACTTATTTGCTGCAAAGCTGCTCCAGTGATGCATGAACTGGAAACAGCTCAGCTCCAGATTCCAGTCAGCTGTCTGGGCTGTAGCTCCGACATCAAACACTATGCTAGGACAGGTCTTTAATCATCCCTCACCATCAGGTGTGGGGCACAACCTGACCACCCTCAAAACCATCAGGCAGCCCCAGCTGCTGCCTCCAGCTCACAGCTGTATCCTAGCAAAGGGAGCCATCTGCCACCTCCTCCTAAAGGGTGGGCATTTTGACCAATCTCTCATTACCGTCAGTGGGTCTGTGCCTCTCAATCAAACAGAAGGTGGTACAAGCAACAGCAAGCTCTCCATCACGGCAGAAAACCTTTGCCTTGCTATCTGCAGGTGCAACAGCAGGAACATGCCCAGAGTACACATTCTGGCCACATTTGTAGCATGGCCACAGGGACATCTTCACTCTTTCCCATGTGCTGGACCACTCAGGAGCAAGGCGAAAGTAGCTCAGTGTCTTCCCACCCTGCTTACTCATTGTTTGTGTCAGCAATCTAAATTTCATGGCAACCCCACCCAGCACCAACACCATCCAGGCTGTCCAGGAAATGCCAGAGAGAAGGATGTTGGTCAGAGCTGAACTAGGAGCATGGGTCTGCTCAACCGGAGCAAGGGGGAATCAGAAAACAGGAGCCAACAGGAAAGCAGATAATGAAATTTTATAAAAATTCTCATAAATGAAAACTGAAATAATTCCCCATTCCTTCAAGTCCTGTACTTCAAGGTCAGACAATGTCTCTCTGATACAGAGAGATCAATGCAGGCTGACCCCTTTTCTGTTCAGTGGGAACAGATACAGGAGCTTTTGAATGATGGGTCAAAAATGCAGGCAGATTGATAAAAACATATGTTAGCACAGTGGAAATGCCTGCCCTTAGCCCTCACATTTCCCTGGGGGATCACTAACTGATCCACACGGAGTTTGCTTTCCAAGGGGAACTGAGGGCAGAGGCACAGGAGTCTGTGAGGTTTTGCCGGTCAAAGATACATTCTCAACATCCAAATTCACCAGCCCACCATGATGACCCTGTGTCCCAGTGAGCCCTGCCCACTGCCCACAACAGCAGTACTGATTTCTTCAGGGCTAGCAACCCAAGGCAGTAGCCACACCTCCAAATGAGGAAATGCCTTCAAAACAGAGTCGTTGCTGGGTTTTTTTTTTTTTTTAAGTTGGATATTTCTTGTTGCTTGCTAACTGTCTTCTAACAGTATTAATTCCCTAAGTTCAGTCCTCTGATGTTTAAGAACATTCTCTGATCTTCCAGCTTATCTTTATCCATGCACAGCTCACCCCTATTCACTCATGTTCCAAAA